>JAKTSL010000008.1:0-244144 GCA_030580175.1 Diutina pseudorugosa | reverse complement strand
CGCTAGCGGCGCCAGCGGCGGCGCCAGTAGCGCCGCCCATGGCGCCGACGACGGGAGCGGGGGCGCCCGGCTCGGTCTTGACGACGGGTTCCAGCAACGGCAGCTTAGTAAGCTCCTTGATCGACGGAAGCTTTATTCTCGTGTTGGACATTGGGAAATGTATGGAAGGATGTCACCTGGAGGAGGAAAAGGGGAATATATCAATATTGGAGTAAAAGGCCAACGGGGATTAATGAATTGGTATGCAAATAAATCACCACCCACAAACTGCTATTAGTAGTGGGGAATTAGGGGAAACGACGACGGGGGGGTATCGATTGGGGCTGGGGACGATGGGGAGGAACTGTGAGCCAAGGTCTGGGTACAAAAACAAAAAATCCGTGGAGGTAGAAAATTTATGGCGGCGGTCGTCGCTGGTTTTATACTTGGGCGGACACTGCAGTGGCGTGCTCTGGACAGAGAGTCTACGACTGTGTGGGACACCGGAGAAGGAGGGCGTGAGGCAAATAATTTTTTTGCGCTTGCGGGTAGGAAAAAATACCATTGGGTTAGAAAATACTTTTATTTTCTTATAGTCGTCATGCACGGTTGAGGGCCGTCGGGGATTTGCCTCAATGAGACAAGTAAAAAATAATATCCCCGGCACCCACGATAAAACTATTTTTTGTCGCCGCCACCGCCCCCAAACCACCGAGCGGGGATAGTCGCCGGCCGCATCCACAAAATCTGCTTTAGGCCAGTCGGGCCGAGAAAATATCTATCGGTGCGGTAATTAGCCGGAGATGACACAACGGTGACGAGATCAAAACCACCCACCTGGTTCTTTGACCTCTACCCCTCTCCCTCCCCCCCTCCAAATTTCCCCCACTACCTCGCCCCGCTCTTATCATACTATAGATTGATAGATAAACATACACACGACACCGTTGCCGCAGACTTTCGCTACCCTGCTTTTCCCATCGTCTTTATTTATGAATATGGCATCGTACCATTTTTCCTAGGATTTATCAAACTGTGGTAACAGCGAGCATGATTGGCGATTAATCCTGAGCGTCTAGTTTCCTGTCCTGGTCATCTCCCCCACGTAATTTTTTTTTTTTTACTCATTTAATTTCTAGTCTATTCAATTCCATCGACATCGACTCGGTACCACAAGTATCCTGTAATGTACCAGAACGTCTCGGTCTTTGATGGCGTTAAGGCAAGGCTAGGCTCGGCAACCCTTGCCACAGGGCATCGCCGCAACTGCTCAGTATGCCCAATTTTTCTTTGCCCTGCCTCTCGCTTTGTCGCTCTCCTTCATGGAAGACGCTGGGTGGCTCGGCGCTAGCCGCCGCATCGGGAGCTATCCCCGGCCCAGCGACCACCCGCTGTGGGTTAGCTCCGTCGCCAGCGCCAGGGTTCGGCCGCTAGCTATCGTCATAGGTCGTCGGCCGTAACTTGAGATTATTTCGGTATTGCTTGCCCCCTTCAACTTAGAACTAACCAATTAGTGTGGTGGACGCCGCTGACGTCGTTTTGCCGCTCCGCTCTCACTTTGCTGCCAGCCTACCCAACAGCGACACAATCGACGCCTGGGCCGGCCCGGTGGCCCGGAAATCGCCTTCCTACCTATTGTCTCTCGGGCTGAGGCTGCCGGCTGCAACTTTGCCTAGCAAGACGCTCGGCGGACTATTTCCGGGGCGGTTTTCCTACAGGGTCGAAGGTACAGATCACGGGGCCCCGCGGGTGAAATTAACTCTAGTGCCTCGCCAGCGTGTGCCAGATTGATCCGATTTTGCGATCGGGTGCTTCTTTGTGGCTTCTGACCAGTTTACCCGAAGCTAGGCTGGCCGTTACTTGTGACGATGGGGTCGTTTCGTAAATGTCGCCATGAAACATCGCTAGCCAGATGGCCCAGGCACCGGCGGGGTTCGACGGCGTCGGTGCGTCGCTGGGGCCCTGTTCTCGTGCAGTAAGGTGACACTTGAAACGAGGACCCTGAAGTGGGGGGCAGTGGCACCATTTTTGGTTTTGTTAACGATCGACAACCCCTCGTTGCTGCCACCATCGCCCGCCGGTTGGGGCAATATCACCACAAGGGGGATCTTCTCATTAGTCGGCCTCAAAGGCACGATTATCTGGCTCGCGGCGGCTAAAAAAGTTTGTCGACAAGATTGACTTTCGTCACATGCGGGTGGTTGGGGCGCCCCGACCCCAGCTCAGTAAATAATAGGCCCGTTGTGACGAAAGGAGTTGTCGATTATTCTCCCTCTGGCACTAGTGGCTTCGCTGCTGCCGGTTATTTCCCTCAACCGCAGGTTTTGACGAGAGACAAGACCTTCCCCCCCAACCGTCGCCCCCATTAGTAGGCTACCGCTATGTCCTCAGTCAGATCCATGCGAGATGAAGATTATCCGATTCAGTTGTATCGGCACATATGTTAATGGCAAACTGGAATATGGAGATGTTCATCTACACTCTCTTTGTGATGGAGACTGCTGTTTGTTTTTTAGGTGGAAGACGTCACCAGACTCGTATACCAAGCAACCCTAACCCACACGTCACCCAGTTTAGGCTCGGACGGTGGCTACATGCTCCGAACCGTCCGCAACCCCATTTTTATCTTGTGCTTTTCCCTCGGGAGGAGGAGCTTTTTTGCGCTAATTGTGTCTGCTTGGGGCAATCGTGACCGCAGCGTCTGTCTAAATTAGAACGATCGTTAACCTAGTCGAGACCAGAAGGGGAGGTGGTTCGATGTGACAGGTGTTAGGGGGGAGTAGTAGTAGCCAACGGTTGCCCTTAGATATACGAGGTTAGCAAATGACAGGTGGATGATGGCCAATGATTGCTATTGATGTAAAAGTTGGAGTTTCTACTGGGAATTTGTCGGAGCCGTCCACTTGGTTGTCTTATCTTTTCTCACTAATCTGAAAAGTTATCATAAATGGAGATATTGTGGTGAAAAAGAAAGGAAAATAGTCACTAAATCCACCTTGCATACACTCATATAATAACCGTGTGAAAGATATACACCCCAAAATGGCAATGAGCTAAATCAGACACATTTTTACCTCCACAAACTACAGTTACACTTCATCTCTTATGTCGCAAATGGTGGTGGAGTTCGTTCTCCACTATGGTCGCACTAGAAAAATCGATACTTGTCTGCAGGACGAGCCCTTCATCGGTTTTTCATCCAATCCGCATTTGACCATAACCAACACCATGGCGTACCAATACCCTGCGATCCGTACGTACCGTTAAAGCGTGCTTTCTGTGCGTTGTTACCGAGTTTTTACCAGCGTTATACTAACCCCGATTAGCGTCCCAGGAGGACTTGGACCTTCACAAGGTTCCCTTCTACAACCGCGACCGGTGCGCCGCCCTCTTGATTGACTACTACAAGTGCTTGGACAAGGGCACCTCCTTCTGCAACAAGCCCAAGGACGCTTTCTACGAGTGCCAATACTTTGCCCTTAAGGAAAGATTGGGTCTTAAGGACCACCACTAATCGCATTACGGCATAAAAATACACAATTGACTAGTCTCGACGTCAGCGTCTCCCGTTGACCGTATTTACTCCATCTACACCAGCATCGCGATGATCATTGTGGTAATAACGTAATTGATATCATTACCAGCGGTAGCGGGTGGTCGTAGTTGCTAGTTGTCGTCGATCTAGTTTCTAGCGGTCGACTCGACATGGTAGCGCCACAGGCGACCGTCGGGATGAGAAAAAGTGCGAATCTCATTGGACACTAATTCTCCAAACATGTCGGTGACTGAATTCCCCCCTCTTCGTAAGTGACGACTGATGATGGAGCTGCCGCCGTTGGTGTTGTGTTCAATGGCACTTGCCACCGGTGGTAGCGTCTTTGATTGCCCGCAAACCCTACTAACGCCTAGTTTCGGATGAGGACTTGCAAAAGTACAAGGTGCCCTTGAAGTGGAGAGACAGATGTGCGGCGTACTTTGCCTTGTACAACACCTGTTTGATCAGACAACTGGCGAACTCCAGTGTCGACTGTCACGGCGACAAGCACTCGTGGGAAGAGTGTGAAAACTTGGACTTGATCAGAAGAAAGAAGGAGTTGGCTGACCTCAAGGACAAGATGAGAGAAGGTGAAGCATAGAGTGCATAGAATACATAGTAACGAAAAACATTCAGGAAAACTCAACAATCAAACGAGCCAGTAGCCTCGCCAACCGGTGTAAGTGTAGACGAATTCCCCGCGATTCATCACCGTACTCGGAACGTTGGGTCGAGTCGCGAGACTATCGAGCTGACGAAAAAAAAAAAAAAAAATCGTTACCGCAGCCATCACGGGCTCATGAGTTACGTTTTACGAATGTAGCGGTTTCCACGTACAGGCACAGCCATGAGACTGGTCCTTAGAAGAAGGTGGGCCCCGCGTCAATTTACCTCCGCTGTCCACACTGTGAAGTCAATGGTCTAGTGACAACCAGCCCTAGCTAATCTTCGGAGTGACATAAAATTCCTAGCCATCACTATGGCTGGCCGCGACTTTATATAGTTGCCCCCTGCACATAGTGCACGATAGCCAAGTTCAGACCTAATTGGAGATACATATCTCAGGAACAAT
Source organism: Diutina pseudorugosa (assembly GCA_030580175.1). Classification (NCBI taxonomy): domain Eukaryota; kingdom Fungi; phylum Ascomycota; class Pichiomycetes; order Serinales; family Debaryomycetaceae; genus Diutina; species Diutina pseudorugosa. The sequence continues at coordinate 239,558 of JAKTSL010000008.1, read as the reverse complement.
CTCCATAAATCTTGCTTATTTCTTGTATATCCATCATAATTGATGGTAAGGTAAATGTTAACATTAGATTAGTTAATTGTAGCCGTAAATGAGCGAATCAAGCACGGTTTATACATTTCCATTTTACGATAAATGGGTTAAATGTTATCGAGCATTTATCAGGACGAGCGTTGTAAAGATAACTCAAAGACTACTACCAAATCATTAGTCAGGTTATCACTATAAGCCATTGATATTTTTTTGTTGAATATATTAAGTGGGTGAAGGTAGAGACTACCTCTAGTCTTTCTATAGCCATTATACTGGCGGGCACTTTACCTGCATATAGTCCGCACTCGGAGCGGGCGCCGCACTTGCCACCTTAGCTCCCACACCACCACAGTCACGTTAACTCCATATCACACCATGGGAAAGAAAAGCGACTTGAAACAAGTGAAAAGCGAACCGTTGGAGTCGATTGAGCCCGAGGCCACCGAGGAGGTGAAATTGGACTCGGACGACGACGCCACCAAGGCCGATTCCACCACCAAAGCCCCTGAACCGAAGGCCGCCACCACCGACAATGTCACCGACAAGTCCAAGGATAAGGCCAATGAGGCTAAGAGTGACAAGGATAAGACTGCTGAAGACAAAGATGACAAGGCCAAGCCGGCTGCGACGACTGACGACAAGGAATCCGACAAGAAGTCTACCACTTCTGACAAGACCGACAAAGTGACCAAGGACGAGGCTGCCGATAAGGATACCAAGTCCACCGACAAGAAGGAAGCGACGCCGGCATCGGAAAAGCCCCAATCGGCCGACAAGTCCGACGAAGATGCGCCGCCGATGCCCAAGCGTCCCGTCGACCCTGTGCAGCAGCTTAAGGACGAGCTTCTGCTGGCATTCCCCGACGCCGACGCCAAGTTGGTGACCACGGTGCTTGTGGCGTCGCAGGGGAACTTGGAACATGCGTTTTCGGCGCTCCTCTACTACTTTGACCCGCTGAACCCGGCGGACATTCCCGTGCCGGCGCCGGCAACACTGACGGGCGCCGGTGCCGGCCAGGCACCGCCAGGCCTGTTGGCTGCAGGGGCCAAGTACGGGCTGTTGACGGAAGACGAGATCTTGGCTCGCAAGTTGCAGCAGCAGTTTGAGGAAGAGGATCGTCGCGCTCGCCAGCAACGGCGGTCGAAGCGTCTGCAGCAACACCAGCAGCAGCAACAGCCTCGTCAACGGGCTCCTCGTGACCAAGAACAGTACGACAACGACGACGACTCCTACGATGAGCTCGAACAGATCAAGGAGACGTTCACCCAGGGGTTCGAGGAGGCCAAGACCACCATCAACGGGTGGGTGCTGGGGTTCACCAAGAAGATCGAGGAGCTCAGCCAGGACCGCGCCGAGCCCGACCAATCTCGCCAGCAGTACCAGGGGCCATTGTTTGGCGCTTTGGGAGGCTCGGCGGGCAACGATACCCGGACGCTGAAGCGCGACGGCAACCGGGTCCAGTTTGACGAAGACCCCGTGCAGATCACCGAGCTGCAGTTACCGCTGATTCGCATGAACAACAATGACAAGGTGGAGAAGCCGGCGACGTCGCCCGCGGCGGCGGCCTCCAACAAGAAGTGGCAGCCGTTGGACGCCAACAGCGACAAGTTCCAAGTCGATCTGGACGAAGATTAAGTAGTAATGATTACGATGAATGATTTATGACGACGATGACGATGACGACAGCGATGATGACAACAACAACAAATGCACGAGCATTTATCGTGGGTGGCATTCACCAATAAGTGGCATTTGCCTGTGGCCTGCTATCTCAGATCACGGCTAAAAATAAAAAGTGTCTTACGAAATCAGCACAACGCTCGTCGCTACCTTATCCCCGGTTGTGTCCGCAAAATTAACCTTTTATTTTCACCACCCATATTTGTACGTCGAAACAATGTCCTCGCTGGTTGCAGGGCATGATGTGTGGGTCCAATGTCTGCGTGGCCAGCATGGCAGCGTTGCAGCGACGACAGTAAATAATCGTGGTGCGATGTGGTGGCTTGCCTGGGAAGCCCATTTGCCGGAAATGTCGGAAGAAAGATCCGTCACAAGTGAGCAGATCCAATGCAGACTCACCCAACCCACTCGGCAACCCGGCGATGGCGATTGGGGCTGGTGACGGCAGATGAGACAAGGGTGTCGCCGCAGGATCCCCACCCACACAACATTCCGATGGAGTTCCCAAGCGATGGCTCCGGGGGGCTTTGTGTTGAGGCTGACGACAACAGCGATTTTTGGGACGGAACTTTTTACTCTTAAACTTTACCACCTTTGATTTAGGTTCGTTCAGTAACGGCACGGAAACCACACGTACGGTTCGTGCCTGAAACGAGCTTTCTCTCCTAGGAACCAATTTTTTTTTTTGCTCTATTGTTGGCTTCAGTGCTCTTGGTCTATTCAAGAGAAAGATGGTCGAGGTGATGCAAGTTCCCGCCCATCCCAATATACGGAGGGGACGATCGAACGGGCCACGCATTAAGGGGCGGGTATTTATGCTCGCCAGACAATGAAGCCGTGCTCCCAGACATTTGCCGGCTACGCTTGATGCTTAATGCTCAATGCGTTTGTGTAGAAGAGGACAAAAAAAAAAGAGGCCACGTTTTAGATTGATCTGACCACAATCGATGGATCTGTTGCTAGCGATAGTTGATATGGTAGCGCCAAGTGGGGGAAGTGGGGTCGACTACGATTGGGTATTGCCCGATCGTGTAAGGATGGTAGCGCCGCCTAAGCTAGCGGCTAAAGCCGTCGCAGGTACATAGTGTTTCTGAAAGGTAACGTTGCACCGAAGCTCGCGGCAAATCGCGGTAACCATCTAGTAAGATACAGCGTAGCTAAAGATACGACGGCTATCTAAGGTACCATGATATTTAAGCTACAAATGACAGCGCCAATACAGCAATATCGAAGTCGTGTTTGAATTGTTATTTCTATATCGCTTTCACTATATACTCGCTTGTCGCGTAAAACGTGGTAACCACGATAACCACTAGTGCCAAAATGGAAAAGTATAAATCCGCTTCCTTGCACACGTCGTGGGATTAGTTTTGCTCTCCCAAACTCGCCGGCTTCATCCATGGGAAAGAAGGGCCACGGCGAGTTAGGGAATTATCATTGTCGATGTTGTCAGCGTCGTCGGTCTCTATTTACAGATAGCTGACTCCGGGGCCTGCCGGAATCGCTGTCACGTGGTCACCGCTTGAACATCTGGATCCGCTTGAACTCCACCAGGGGTTCCACGGGGTCGTCGAGGGCGCCGGCGCCAACGCGGGCGCCGAGGGCGGCGCTGTAGCGGTCCCAGTGGACCCGGGGCAGCGTCATCACCAGCGCCGGCGCCGGCGCCCGCGACAACACCTCGCGGTACACCGCCAACACCTCCCGCTTCAGCTGCGCCCGCGCCACCTGGGCCAGCCACTCGCTGAGCTTCACCATCTGGCGCCGCAAGTCGTGGCACGTCCCCTCCAACACCCGCCGCGCCAGCACAAGCGCTATGTAGTCGGGATTGGTGCTAAGGGCGTCGTCAACCGGGCATTTGACGTCGAGGTCCTCGTCGTCGTCCAGGTGCTCGGGCTTGGGCAGCGGGAGCTGTTGCGGCGCCGGCGGCTCGCGAGGCGCCGGGCGCAGCCCGCGCCGACGCTTGTGCGGGCTCCGAGGAGCCTTCGTACCCGTAGCATGTCCCGAACGCAACGTAACGGCCATGGTTGCTGAGGTTCCAAAGGGTCAAGGTCAACTACCAGTCGCTGGTAAAGTGGTGAAATTTTTTGCGCGGTGGCAAATACGCAATATGCAGCAACCCAGAAAAATTGAGGGGAAGGGAAAACAGCGGGGAGAGCGTGGTGAAAATTTTCCACTTTTAGTGGAGATAACCGGGGTCGAGCAAATGAGAATAAATGCAACGGCGTAGTAGGAATGGAGTTATTTTGCTTAGCAATTGGGCTATCAACCGCGTAAAAAGTAATGTAACCTTTCTTCCCTATTGCCTAGGGATCGTACGTCCATGCCTGTATCTAATCAGCCCCGACTCCGAAAAAAAAAATCAAGGGATGTTTTGATAAACTGTCAATGACGTCATCGCCGGCAGCGATTCTGGTGGTCGATGGTGTGCGATCGTCGTTACATATATATCATATCTGCGGGCTCGTACTCCCCTCATCTAAACTTTAATAAATTACACTTCCGATGTGATGACGATGCATTCCATTAGATGATGAACTATATACAAGATCCACCCAAAATCACGACTTGCCCTTGCCCAAACGCTTCTGGTCAGGCTTGCGCAAGCCCTGGACGTAGGAGCCGGCCTTGTTCAAGTCGGCTTTAGCCTCGTTGGCTCCCATCTTGAGTCGCCATAACGGGCCGTGTTCCTTACGGAGTTGTTTCTTCTTTTTGGCCACTTCCCGGTTGATAATCCCCACCTGTTCGTCGTAGGGGATCCCGGCTTCGGCAGCGGCTAACAGCTCCTTACCGAATAAGTAGTCAAACACGCGACCATCGGACCAAAAGAACCCCTTCCGGTCCACAATCCAGTTACGCGTGTGTTCCCCAGTTTCTTTAAGCACAAAGAAGAAGAATGAGTTGTCGGCGGTTCCGTAAAACCCCTTCCCGGTCCAGATTCTCGCCGTGTGACGACGAGTAAGGTTTTCCAACGGCACCGTAATTACGGGCGTGGCTTGACCGGGAAACAACGGGTAGGCAGTAAACTGAACAAACTCGGGCGTGGTGGCAGCACCGGTGCTAGACACGCCCTTGGCAGCGTTGGTGGCCTTGCCGGCGGGCAAGTACCACATACGACGAATCAACCGCGTCGGGAACTTGGCCACGGCGTACGCCGCCACCGCCATCACCGTACCGAAGGTACCGTTCTTCAACAAACTGAATAACCACTCCCGTTTGCGCAACACTTCGTTCTTTTCGGTGACGTTTTCCTCGTAGTCCTTATTAGCTTGGAACCAGGCGTATTCCAACAACACACAGGCGTAGACAGCAAACACTAACGCACAGCAGAAACAGGTGAGGAAGTAGAGTCGATGAGGCTCGCTTTCGTAGATAAGCTCCGGCTGGGTCTTGTTCTTCAAGATATCCACCACCTGGCGAAACGTGTACTGGGGTCCCACCCGGGGCACTCCTGGACGGGGAATAAGCGTGGGCACGTTTTCCTTACCTAGCGGGAACATCGGCATGCGGTCCTTAAGGGTATTGGTCTGCACCGTCTCCCCCGGAATGTGCTGTTTGAGCTGATTCCATTCCCCGGGAGTCGGCAAGTTCTTCTTGGGGTTATAGTCCAGCGGCGTGTTGGGCTGGTTCGACTGGTAGCGAAGCCACGACAACGGAGAGGGCCGGGCTAGGCTCCGACGCAATCCTACCCGAACAAGCATGTGGCGACGTGGACAGTAAATGGTTTATGGTGATAGATCGTGCGGCGCGCGATGTCGTCGGAATCGACCCAACGAGATTGCCCGTCTCTGCCACTAGCGTCAGCTCGAGGTATCTGGGCCGGACACGACCAAGACCGATTCGATGCCAATTCACTACCGATTCAGGGACACCCGACGCTCCCTGTCACCTCGGCGGCGAAGATAATACCCCTGCACTAAATTAGACTTCCCTAAGGGGGCGGTCATTATCAGCGGATGGGGTGGCCAGCTACAGCCATCGCCGGTTTCCCGTTCCTACATCAAGCGGGGGCGCTAAATCGTCGATCACCTTCGTCGTCGTTGGTGGGGGGTTACGCCTGGTCACCTCCCCTGGCAACCTCGTACTCATGCTCGTATCTGAGCTAATACACAGAGCCTTGTGTCACTGGCTCCGGGTGCTACGGTTATCGTAAACGATGCCATGGTGGTGTGTGGTATTGTGACCACAGTAAATCATCACCAAATCATGATTCGAGCGCAAACGAAGCAACACTAACCGTTCACGGATGGAGCATAGCCTCATTAGGCTGCGGTGCTAACCCTAGATTGACTTGCGATCCCGTGCCAGCAAATTAAGTGTTTCTCAACCACAGTTAACCTTTGCCAACCTTATCCGTTTCCAACCTAAAAGATCCCCCGTAAATCCGCCTTAACCGAAAAGCGTTGACGTACAGGTGCTACAAATCCCAACGTTCCCAATTTTGTCATCAGAAGTCCTCAATTTGTGAGACACCGAAATTGGGCACCGCCGTACTTCTGGCCCTGAACCTTATTTCCATACACTGGGGCGCCTATTGGGGGTGATTTGGGTGCATACTTGCTTGACGAGATTTATTACATGATTTGAATCTCGTTAGTTCAGGGGCAGAAGTGGTTTCAAATGAATGAGATCTACCCAGCTTGCCATATGTAGCCACACCGCAGGATCGACTACAGTAGTCCATCACAGGTGATGGACGCCAAGTATCATGTCAAATTAACATAGGTGACTCGTACTGAGCAGATGGAAACCATTTCAAAGACACACTGTCACCTTTGTGGCTGATTCCCTGGTCACCAGTTGGTTTGTGATTTAGTCAAAGAAGCATTTCTAGAATCACATTTGTGCCCCAGCAACGCACCTAGGTGCCCCAGTCCCCGTCGAAGGGTGCTACGTGCATTGATTTACCAAAAGTTACGCTGATGAATCCAATATGGGATAGGGTTGATTCCCGGCAGCCGCAATGCGTTGTCCCCAACATTTACGACGATCACGAAATAATACCGGAGCCGAGCGCAACCTTATCGTGACAATAATTTCACTATCGAAATATTACTTGACCGCCTCAAATGTGTTAAATAACCTAATCAATGAATTCGTAGCTATCCAAGTAGGTGTAGCCGTCGATACTGCGGTGACAAAATAATAGTCAAATGTCAAGTTGTCCCGGGATTTTATGGATTTAGGGTTCTTCGATTGGAGTTGTAAGGCTTATATATTGTGAAACGTGAAAAATACACTAGTACCTTATCAAACTGTATTTTAGGCAACGTATATCAGGTAAAATTATTTGGCACATCAACGCATCCTACCTCGAGCAACGGCGAGGCATACCTATGAATGTCGTACCTGAAATTTCCTGACCCCATCCCGATTTGATCCAGATCGTCGCTTATTTCGGAATCTCGGTATAGTTTGACAACTCATTACCATTCCTAAAAAGGGTCTAGGCAACGCCGCCACATATTTTTGGTAACAGTTTCGAGAATATGGTCAACGTTCCTGGCCCCATGTTTCGTTCACGAGCAACTTCGAGGAAGCTGCGCCTCACTCTGATTTGGGATTCAATTGTTTGCATCATGATCGAGTTTCTCGGAAATTCCCCTCGCATCCAATGTAAGTCATTAGGTCAAAAGGATCGGAAGCGATGCATGAGTATGCTTGACAATCTCATTACATCTCAGCGTACTTTCGCTTGATTATGAAGAGGAAATCGAAAGATCAAGTAAATCAGAAATACTGAAATCAATCTCCTGGTGATTTCCTTTTTCATAAAGCTCAAGCCCACTATTGATCACTCAAAATCAAAAGTAGATTGAAGTGGCAAGAAACCCCTTCAACAAGTCCCTGACACCAAAAGTACTCGATAGCTCTTACAGAAAGCCTTTCAAAAGAGTGGTTTGCAAATGTCTCGTGAGTTCACCAATACCATGATAATCGACGGCGGCTGATGTCTCGGTCGACGTTAGTCTGTGGTTGATGGCGTTGGACAACGGCACGTTGCTGAACAAAGTCCAGGCTGAGGTGGTACCGGGGTGGCGGGGGTCGTCGGCGACCGTCCCCCAAAACCAGGCGACGGCGTTGTTAGCCAAAGCACCCGCTGGGTTAAGAAAGTGCACTGGGTACTCTTAATATGGACCGCAAAAAAGAAGCCACCCGTTTAAGAGTAATGATGTGACACATAATGGTTAGTGGAAGACGTAGTATCAACCAACACGAAATTCACCTTGACTTTGGGGGTCATGTTGATCCTTGAGCCTTGTCAGTTTTATCCGATCTTGCCACCATAAATAGTCGTATTGAGGTGACGAATATCATTGCTGGAGTCAGTCGTTTCCTGTTGGGTTTATCAGTCACTTGCTTGACATGCCAATTGATTGGTCAGAGTCGTACAAGTGGTAATGGATTATAGGTCGAATACTGCCAAACTTTGCACCAAAAAAATCGCCAAAAATAGGCTCACTGGAATCTATCTGTCATATAGTCCACGAATCAGAGCAAATGAGTTTTTCTAATTTTTTTTGATGTTTGACATCGACGACTGGGATTTGGGATTTTCGCACCGGAGTCAAATATTTGCCGCAGTCGCGGCAAGCCCGAGTCAAATTTCATCGTCAACTTTCAGCCCCAGCTCAAACATTGAAAACCATCAAACTCAGTTTGCATAAACTTGAACTCGACGATTTCTCATAGGGTAAGCCGCATGATGGTGATGGTAATGTGGGCACGGGTGTATTGGGTTCGCTTCCACATCACATCGTGCTTCGAGTGAGTAAGGTAGGTTGCGGTAAACACTTCGAGTGTAAGTGACAAGTCCAGGAGCACAAGGTTGAGGTAGGGTTCGAGCTCCTCCTTGGCGACGACTGGGAAAAGCTGACGAAGGCGTTGTTGCCGGTGTATTGGGCTTGGGGATGGGCATCGGCCACCAACAGGATCACCATGTCCGAAAGCAAATCGCTCTGGTCCTCGAAACAGGTGTCATACACTTAAAAACAAGGATTGTTTGTAGTTATCAGATAGCTTGAGCTTTTGGCAACGTGTAGTTCATGATATCACTCCATTGAAAGGCTTGGGTATGCTGTTATCATCTGTGTTTTGAAGCCCACGCATTGTCCATAGTGAGAGCGTGTGGCGTTGCCTGCATATAAGCCGCCAAGTCGCAAATCCCACGAACTTTTGTCGATAAATGCCAACTCGTTTTTTCATTCTCGATAGCCGCACGACGTTTTTGTAAACTTGAGTATTGCACTATGAAGGGACGCAAGTTATCCACGTTTTATCGATGGAGAATGAACAAAAACGTCGCTTGGCAGTGTCATGTACATTGTGACGGCTGCTGCTCTTCAACCATACACCAGGACAACCATGAAACGCAAGACAAGCTGAGCTATCCGACTCGGACATTTGGTCTACAGAAGGGGAGAAGGGGAGGCCGTGTGATCGAAGACCGGACCCACGTACAGCTCTGATGGTCGCTTGAGTGGCTCCGGAAACTTTTGACCGTCGTCGGATGATAGTTGTGGTGACTATCTACACCACTACAAACGGAAGGGTCTTGTCGTCCACCGTCACTTTCGCTGACCTGGCTTCCAAGATCGTTGGAGATCTCTAAAGGGCTAAAAAATAAAACCACTAAAAAGGAAGGGTCTTGTCGTCCACCATCACTTTAGCTGACTTGGCTCCCCAGATCGTTGGAGATCTCTAAAGGGCTAAAAAATAAAACCACTAAAAAGGAAAGGTCATGTTATCAAGCCTGTAACTGGTCGATTACTACCAAAATTTGCACCAAAAAAACCGCCAAAAATACGTTCACTGGTATCCACCGGTCATGAAGTCCATGAATCAGAGCAAATGAATTTTTCTGATTTTTTTTTGATGTTTGACATCGTCGGCTTGGGTTTTGGGACTTTCGTACCCGAGTCAACGTTTCACCTTAGCAGCAGCAATCCCGAGTCAAAATATCTCGCCAACATCCAGCTTCCAGCTCGACCATCAAAAACCATCAAACTCATCATATTTTTGGACTTTGGCTCAATCGATAGCCACGCGTTTGTAGACCATAATGGATGCTTTCAAGTGGCCACATTAAGCGTGGCCAATGCCGTCAAAACCCACCATTTAGTTTGTGTTGCTAACCGTGCACTATGCCGTGAACATATCCACCTAGAGCCATTCAAATTTCTACCCTATCAATTGAACCGTACGATAGTGGCCTATGGTGATTTCAACGGGTAACGGGGAATAAGGGTTCGATTCCGGAAAGGGAGCCTGAGAAACGGCTACCACATCCAAAGATCGCGTGGCCCGGGTGATCCCGGAAGGACACCGGGGGATTCCGGAGGCCGAAAACCAGGTCAAGCTTTTTGGGGTGTCCCACTGTTAAGACTCGCCGCATCTCAAAAATGTAAACCTCAAAATAACGAGCTCAATGCCCATGGACGCATAGAAGTGGTACTTAGCTATTGTAGATCACACTGCTGGCTTCTTGCCAGGTGGCTTTGAATTTTGTTAGCCCTTGTCTAGACTGAATAAATCGCAGTTTTCGCATTTTGGAGAAAAAATGCAAAACTGAGAACTCAAATGACGACAAAAAGTCGAAATTTTGAAAAATCAGAACTAAGCATATTTGGTCTTGAGGCCAATTGCTGTATAGCATATATTAGCCGCCGTAAACGGTTATCATTTCGATGTGTTTTACTCAATCGGTGGTTCTCTTCAACACATTGCAATATATACACTTGATGCAATCAGCTATGACGTCATTGACCCCATCTAGCAAGTTTACTAGCACTAATACCATAATAATGGGCTTCAATTGTTTTTACGAGCCATCACATTGGTGCTAACGCCGTAGACGGTTCTATTGATGAGCTAGTCACCTACGCCAAACCAGTAAACTTTGATTTCAACCAAATAAGAGATTCAACCATCGTTATCAACAGTAGATAATTTCCAAGCTCATATTTCTGAGTTTTGCAAGTTAATCCTCAAGTCAGCGTGAAACCATCCATTATCTTTTACGTTGTGATTGCTTAGTTACCATTAACTCGTGATTGCGGTGCGGCTAGCCCATCTCATCGAACCCCAACCATGCCTCCGAGAAACCGGCGTAAAAAGTGAAGAACCGAGGACTTTTCCATGAATTCCGACACTTCTAGTGAAGATGAATCTCCCAAGACGACCGTGACCGACACTCAACCGGATATATCTTTATCGTGTATCAACATGTCAATCAAGCACAGTCGATATAGCTCAAACACGCTCTGTCCAAAACCAACCCTTCCCCGTTTTTGCATCGCCTGTTATGAGCCGTTGTTCAAGATGGCGCTGGCTCACGATTGGGCGCCAATTGTGGCTAAGGACCAGGCTACGGCGGTGTTGGGCAAAGCACCCGAGGAGGTGAGAAAGTCCATCGAGTATTATTAATACAAACCGCATGAGAGAGCCTTGCCCCTCAAATAGTGATGAAGTGATGCATAATGGTTAGTGGGAGACGTGTTATCGACCAACACAGGATTCACCTTGAATTAAGGGATCGTGTTGATTCTTGAGTCTTGTCCATTTTATTCGATCTTGCTACCATAAGTAGTCGTATTGAGTTGACGATAACGATTGGTGGAGTCAGGGGAATGTAATCGTTTATTGTTGGGCTCATCAGTCGCTTCGTTGACATGCTAAACGATTGGTCAGTCCAGTTTAAGTGTCAATAGGTTATAGGTCGCTTATTACAAAACTTTGCACCAAAAAAATCGCCACAAATAGGCTTTTCGGTATCTACCAGTCATGTAGTCACTAAATCAGAGCAAAAAAAATTTCGTGATTTTTTTTGATGTTTGACATCGTCGGCTGGGGTTTGGGGTTTTCACGGACCATCGCGCCTAACCGTAAATTATGAATTGACGAAAAATGCACCATTAAAGGCGGTAAATGGAAAAATGAAACATCCATTGCATTCATAACGTCTCTATCTTTATAGTGATTAGTTAAAAAGCCACAATTTCGAAAACTTTTTGGACCAGATCTCATGCGATCTGACGTTTTTTGAGTCGTCGATTTTGCGATTCATTCAGTCGGGTTAAAGGCTTACAGAAAACAAAGCCGTCTAGCATGAAGCCGGCAGTTTGCTCTATAGAACCCAGGTATTACTTCTCTTTCATTCGTTGGTATTGAGCTCGCTATCGCACCGTTTACGTGTTTTTGGTGCGACCAACCCCTAGGCCGAATGGGCCAAAATCGACAAAACGACAAGTTCCGTCAAATACCGTCAAACTTTGTCTAGATGAAAAGGCCACCGGCTAAAACATAGTAGGCAATCTCAAAGTTGCTACCAGGTGGCGTAAACCGTTGATTTCTCACCATCATATGTGTCATTAGTGAAAGACGAACACTATCTAGACTAGCCATTGTGTCGGTGATTGCTCTCATTTTACTCCCAAATGTCACAGAGACGCTAGAAGATGCAATCAAAGCGTAATCTCCATTTATCATTGGCAATGTCTCCAGTTTTCGTGTGGATCGCTCTCAATGGCAAGACATGACTCACGGATTCCGACAGCATCATGTCTCACCACCTTACGTACTATTCTACGCTTACGTTCTTATTCTGACATGTATTCGATATGGTATATTCACTATCACATAGCTCGGGGTACTATTTACAGGTAGCCCACTTGACTTCATCGACCTCGATATCGTTGGCACACTATTGAGTTGAACATGTGTTGATGAAGATGAGATAGGGATAAGCTGAAAGCTCGCGATATCAACTGAAAAATGTGGCAACCTGAACGGTTAGTTTACTCCTTACTCTCAGCGACATTCGATGTAGGTCTTTTCCGGCAGCGGCGTCAACTACTCGTTGAGCATGACACCGATGTGCAACTGACATCGAGCCCGGTGAAAGAAGCCAAGCTTCACCAAAAGCCCACACATTTCATCGCGGTCCTTATTCATCGCTGCCAGCAAAACATGGAGGTAGTCGGCGACAGAGGCGTTGCCAAAGTTGCGGGCAGCACCAAAGCTGAAGCGTCCGAAGAGTAAGCCGCATGATGGCAACAAAAGTGTAAGATGTCCCAGGTGGAATACTTGCTGACGTGCTCCTTGCAACGAAAACCCACAAGAGCGGTACGCAAGTGTACTGGAATCAACACCAAAGTCTTCCAGGATTCTATACCACTCAATGGGTCGTACGTCAAACATGTGTGTCGATGATAGCATTGTTGTAACATCAGGAAACCTTTTCGACTTGTCACCAAGCGATGCCCACACCGTCAACCCGAAAGGCATTCTTCGATTGATTCCACGCCAACGGTTTGCTTAAACAAACTGCTCCACAAAGTATAGCAAATAGGATACCTCGATTTATGTTGACATCCGGGTTAGGGCTCTTGAACTGTTATGCTTGTCGCCATGGATAGCCAAAGCACATCACCAGCTCTTCCCGAGACTTAAGTACCGAATGTAAGGCCTTCGGGGAATGATTCACAGAAATAAAGCCTTCGAGTTAACATAGTTGAAAGGCACTCAGTGAAGCTTCACATGAAAACTCTCTGTAACTCGAACGGGCATGTGCTCCTGATTGTCCATGGCAAAAATGCTCCCGTAGAGGACATACCCAGTTGCACAGCCACGGAAAGAATGCATGTGGACCTAAACCTTGCTCATCCGGTTTTGACTTGTTGATAGGGTTTGGAGTTGGGATGGATATCTTGAATTGACTCATAGAGCAAACGAGCCAAGTGGGGGGTCACCGGACGGTGAATCGAAGTCATTGTCTCCCAGTCAGCGAGGATAGTTGTCGGAAGCATTCCAGCGAGGCATTCATCCACAGTGTAGTCCATGATTGTATGTTATATCAACTCATCTCTGAGACAAACACACATACACATATACCACCCACGTTGAAACAAGCCCACACTGAACCGCATCCACATGAAACCAAAGCACACAAACAATCCACCGACACTGGTTTCACATCACGTACTCATTAGTTTCATCCAAAACACTCGCTAACTCCTTAGACTTGGCAATCACACTTGCTCATAGAATAGGGAAGACTCCACGTCATCGCATTTTTCGCTGTTGACTCCCGGGCGCGTAACCCCCCTCCTTTGTTGCCACCATCACACGCGACACGCGACGCGTCGAAAGATGACCATCTCCCACCATATCCGCATCCTAGCCCCGTTGCTTTGCACAATTGAACGAGGCTTCATACACCAACGATTGCGGGTGGATTAATTGCAGTTTCTCCTTATCCATATGCTTCAACAGCAATCGATCGCCCGGTTCTTCGGTTAGCTGGCGGCTTAACTCCCAGCCCAAGAAAGCAACGCCAGAACTGTTCCAGCAATAATCGCCCACGAAGTCTCCAGAAAAAGTCATCAAGAATTCCACTTCATCACTACGACAAACAAGTTTCCCTTTGCCAACCTAACCCGTGTATTGGATGAAGTGGGGGCCACGTCACTAAGACTTGAAAAGACGGTGATTTGTCTGTTTTTGGACACGTTGAACCAGATGACTCCGGACATGCTCACCAAGGTGCTCTACCTTTGCATCAATCGCCTTGACCCTGACTACGAGCCGGAACTTGAGTTAGGTCTTGGTGAGACGTTATTGGTCAAGGCCATCCACTAGTGTTACGGCAGATCGACGGCTAACATCAAGCTGGACTACAAGAAGTTGGGAGACTTGGGTACGGTAGCACAAAAGTCGCGTCTGGGTCAACCCACGATGTTCAAGCCGGCGCCGGTGGATGTGGAAGGGGTGTTTGAAAGCCTCAGCAGTATTTCCAGGACGAAGGCGACGGATGCTCAGAATCGTAAGGTTGTTATCATCATCAAGATATTGACGGCGTGCGATACCATTTTGAATGAGGCCAAGTTTCTTGTTTGTCTCCTTGAAGGTAAGCTTTGTATTAGTCTTGCTGAACAAAGCAGTACTAAGCTCAGCGCTTGCAAGGTAGACCACGATGATTCATTTGCCATATTTCAATCAACTCTTGTGGCTTCATGTTCCTCTCACATGCCACCGATAGCCTCGCGTTGTTAGCCAAAGTTCCCGAGTTTGTTGATCCTTTGGTCTTGTCCATTTTATCCGATCTTGCTACCATAATGAACTGCTCTAAGGTGATGGAGATCGTTGCTGGAGCCATGAAGTTCGGACTGCTTCTTGTTGGACTTATGAGTTACTTGCTTGACATGCCAAATGACTGGTTAAAGCCGTACAAGTAATAATGGACAATAGGTCGATTATCACAAAACTTCACACCAAAAAAATCGCCAAAAATAGGCTTTTCGGCATCTACCAGTCATGTAGACCATATATCGTAGCAAAAAAAATCTTGTAATTTTTTTTGATGTTTGACATCGACGACTGGGTCCTGGGGTTTTCATGGATCATCGCGCCTAACCGTATAATATGAATTGACGAAGATTGCACCATTAAAGGCAGTAAACGGAAATCTAAGACATTCGTTACATTCAGCACGTCTCTGTCTTCATAGTGATTGCCTAATAAGCCCAAATTTCGGAACTTTTTGGAACCAGATTTCATGCGATCTGGCGTTTTTTGAGTGGTCATTTTTGCGATTTATTCAGTCGGAATAGAGGTTTACAGGAAACGAAGCAACCTAGCATGAAGCCGGCATTTTGCTCTATAAAACCCAAGCATTGCTTTTTCGCTTCTATTGGTGTCGAGCTCGCTATTGCACAGTTTACGTGTTTTTGGTGCGACCAACCCCTAGGCCAAAATCGACAAAATCGACAAATCGACAAGTTCCGTCAAATGCCGTCAAACTTTGTCTAGGTGAAAAGGCCACCGGCTAAAACATAGTAGGCCATCTCAGAGTCGCTACCGGGCGGCGTAAACCGTAATTTTGCTTGCAATACGCGGGGTCAGTGTAAGGCAAGTGTACTGGTTAAACTCATTCAGTGACGGTGGTTGCTGTCATTCGATTCATAAATGTTACAGAAATAGTGGTTGATGATCTAGCAAGGTTTATCACGATTAATCGTGTCCTATATAAGTAATTGTTACTCATTACTGATCTTATCGGTTGGTGCGGCGGGGCTCATCGAATAGTGACGCGAAATCCTTCGGAGTTGCCCATACCCTATGTGGTCACCATGATCGTTGTCTACAATGCGTCTACCTCCATGTCACATTACGTCTGCTTCATATTAATTTCAACGACGACAAGTTCATGTGGGTCAACTTCAAACGCGATCAAATGAACTCATGTTGCCGTCTCGATAAATGGCCAAAAAAGGCTGGTACGTGGCCAATCACAGTAGTCTTCGTTCAAGGCATGTAATGTGAGATCGATGGATAATGAAAGAGACGTTAACATGCCCTTTGCTGACCTCATGGAGCCGGTATTGACACCACCTCTTTTACATTCGTTGGATTAATGAGCTACCCACAATATACCACGGTTCATTAGCAGCAACCATGTGTTAACTAGCCCAGCCAATAGGTTCAAACATTCTCCAGTCAATCCACGACCATCTTGTGGCCTTGGGGTTGAGCGGCATCGGCGACATCAGCAGTGAGAGTGGCAACAGCAATGGAAGCAACGGTGGCAATAACGATAGACTTTAAAGTCCATGATGACGACGATCATGGTATTGTAAGGTCCACATCGCTGATGTATATGTACCGATGGGGTGGGTCGGAGATTGCTGACTTGAACACGTTCCGAGTTTCAGATACCATGCAATGACACCAAAGACCGCTTTACGGTACCAATAACAACCCCAAGTCGGCGTTTGACGCTCTTGACCCACCCATGGCATCACCTATCATCAGCGTGCTTCACAATCCAAGGTCAATGCACGCAACGAAAATGCTGATCCAAACCTGCTGTTGGCAAAGACGTAGAGATACCCGCGGTACTCGAGGTACCATCGTTATTTGTTGTCCATCCATCGTCATTGTGCATTCCGTAGAAACTGACGCTGGCAGTGTCAACACTTAGCGAGTTGGGAGAGCCGACATGAGCATACACCAAAGCCTTGTAGCTCAACTCAGTCTGTTTGCGTCAATCCACAATACCCAGTCAGGTTCAACCTCAGTATGTTGATTTCGACCACTGAATTTGCCCTCGTCACCCGTGGTCAGTTGAATGAAGCTAGCGCAATCTGTATGCGTTAAAGTCAATGGTAAACTCTCAGCGGTAGGCACCAGTCATGTATCCGCAACAATTCGCTCGAGTTTGCCACCTATTCCAACACGGTTGGCTTGGTTTGCTGAGTCAATTGACCAGAGCAGCTCCATGAGCTCATCGTCCAGTCTGGTCCGTCAAATGGCCTTTCAGTAGCATTCGGGGTACTCATGCTGTGTAAGACGTGTTAATGTGACCACAAGACTCGACCATTGTCGTCAATCACGTCTTGTCCTCTTTGATTGCTGCTGACTTCTTCCTCTCGGCAATCTCTCTCATAGTGGACAAATCTCATCGGAAAAGCCATCAAAGGTACTCCACTAATAACTAATAAGCTAGTTCATGGCATTCGGGATGTAAGCTGTCCTCACCGGGCTTAGAAATGTGATGGGCTAGCAGATGCTGTCCTCCGCAACCTTGCTCATCGCGATAGTGTGGCTGCGCGCGCGTGAATTTCCATCAGCCAGCCATCCCCTGACCTATCATTGAACACACTGTCTCTGCCCCAGCCGTCCCCACACATGTTGTTCCACAGCCTGACGTGATCAAGACCATGTTACGTTCGACAAACCACACGTCAGAATGACCCCAGAGTGACCGTATCACGGTGATGACCGCACCCATCAGCATCTCCCCCTGAAGCTGATCAATTGAGCACAACGAAAACACCCAAGAGGTTCATGTGACTTTAGTGAACAATTTCCGTTCATATTGGTCGTGTTTCCCTATCGTGTACTCCCTCAAACTATCCCGCTTCTTGTTCCGGTCTATTCAAACCATCCACCATGATTGTCTCTCGGCATCTACTGTTCCATCAAGGAAGCAAGCGTCGAGCCGTCGAGCATGTTGGCTCTTAGCTGGAGAGCCTTGGCCCCAACAGCTTCTCCGAAAAGTCAGGCTTTTGCCGGAGATGGTCAATGTTGCTGGAGTATTGGGAAGCAAACATGTTGAGGTACTGTTGCGTGAGTTCGGCCCGGTCGGTGGCTACTTGAGCCACGGCCGCATCGTTGTTGCCAAAGAGAGTGGTGGCATTGGCCAAACTGAGCGAGGTGTGGCTAAGGGGAATCTCCTTTAGTTCATAAGTCTAGGGTTAGCTTCCACGTTGTCCTTGGGATCATCAGCGAGGGCAACGTCAACAGCGACATCAACGTCAACGGCAAGTGTCAGAATCCAGGGAAAAGTCCTCGGTTCTTCACTTTTCACGCCGGTTTCTCGGAGGCATGGTTGGGGTTCGACGCATCAGCAATCGCTGTTACCCACAAACAGCAGAAACATGGTATCGTGGGGTCTTGCAACCATAACTCAACCGGCAAGCGCATCCATGGGAGTCGTGGGCAACACGACCACGTAGGGTTAGCAGTGAACAGACGGGATTGTCACGTCTCTTGTTTTTGTGGTCAGTATCCTCAATGTAAGACTCAAATCTACGGATCACAACCAACGGTTCCTTGATCCTGTGTAGCAACCATTGGTGGACGTAAATCGCTCGTATACCGCATTTGTCTATTTCCTATAATTGTGACGGTCTGACCTGTCCGTTTCCCACGCCCATCACTTCGTAGATACAAGGGGTGAGTCTTTGTGCCTTTGTGCCCCTGACTAAGGAAGATACGACCGTCTCATAGATTGCCCGTAATTCAAAAGACAACTGATGGGACGTTGTCTTTGGAGTTGGGGCGGTTCCCATTCTCATGACTAAGGTCTGCGGTTTTGGGGGGCAGATATGGTTTGGCGTGGGTGACTAGCTCATTAGTAGAACCGTCTACGGCGTTAGCACCAATGTGATGGCTCGTAAAAACAACTGAGGCCCATTATTATGGTATTAGTGCTAGTAAACTTGCTAGATGGGGTCAATGACGTCATAGCTGATTGCATCAAGTGTATATATTACAATGTGCTGAAGAAAACCACTTGAGTGAAACACATCGAGGTAACAACCGTTTACGGCGGCTAATATATGCTATACAGCAATTGGCCTCAAAACCAAATATGTTTAGTTCTGGTTTTTTGAAATTTCGACTTTTTGTCGTCATTTGAGTTCTCAGTTTTGCATTTTTTCTCCAAAATGCGAAAACTGCGATTTATTCAATCTGGACAAGGGTTGACAAAAACCAAAGCCACCTGGCAAGAAGCCAGCAGTGTGGTCTACAATAGCTAAGTATCATTTCTATGCGTCCATGGGCATTGAGCTCGTTATTTTGAGGTTTACATTTTTGAGATGCGGCGAGTCTTAACAGTGGGACACCCCAAAAAGCTTGACCTGGTTTTCGGCCTCCGGAATCCCCCGGTGTCCTTCCGGGATCACCCGGGCGATGCCACGCGACATGACACATACACATTCGTTGTCTATCACCATACTCTATGAAGCTTACTTGTGATCAACCCTACCAACGTAGACCTTTTTCCAACTGAAAGATTCGTGATATGTTATAGTCTATGAGCACACGGCCTCGCCTCTTGTAGACCAGATTTCCAAGTCGAGCAGCTCAGCTTGTCTTGCGTTTCATGGTTGTTCTGGGTTATAGTAGACAAGCAGCAGCCATTACAATGTACATGACACTGCCAAGTGACGTTTTGGTTCAGTTCTCTTCGATAAAACGTGGATAACTTCCATCTGCTAATAGTGCAATACTCAACATCACACAAAAGTCGTGTGGCTATCGAGAATGAAAAAACGAGTTGGCATTTATCGACCATGAGTTCATGAGACTTGCGATTTTGGGGCTTATATGCAGGCAACGCCACACACCCTCACTATTGGCGATGAGCGGGCTTCGAAATACAGATGATACAAGCATACCCAAGCCTTCCATTGGAGTGATATGTGAACTACACATCGCCAAAAATTCAAGCTGGTGCATGATATTTGTTTTGAGGACCAGAGCGGCTCGCTTTCTGACATGGTGATCGCGTTGGTGGCCGATGCCTATTCCCGAGTCCAGTACGCCGGCAACAACCCTTTCATCAACCTCTCTAAGATAGCGCCAAGGAGGTGCTTGCACCCTATCTCGACCAGGCGCTCCTGAACTTGTTGAAAAGGCTCTTGCAGAACCTGTACAGTGCTACGTCCACGAACAGGTGATCACCACCATTGCCACCATCTCCGCCCCCGCCCAGCCCTACTTTGGCAAGTACTACGACACGTTAATACCGTGCTTGCTTCACGAGTTGGCCAAGTGCATCGAGGGTTCCATTCTCATTGCTCTTTCCGTTGGGTGCAAAAGTCATTGCTCACGCTGCCGTAGCCATGGTCCGGTTCGCTAAATTGCAGCAGCTAATCACCACCGACGACGACCCCATCACACAGTTTTTGGAATTAGGGAGGTGTCGTGTGTGCCGTGGTGTCGGCCGCAAGTTTCAGGCTCGTGCCACCCAGGACATCTTATTATAGAAGAAGACCAGGCGAAGGAGTATGCATAGAACAAAGAGTGGGACGTCATCTACTTAAGTGGTAAGTTCATCGCCGTCTCCGCGCTGACGTTGGACGATAAGGTGATGGCGCTAGACCTTTTTCGACTGGACGCCGCTCGATCAAAGGGCAACATTGTCGTTTATGTCGACAAGATCGTCGAGCTCATCGCCATTCTCCGCCCTCCAATTCTACTTTCACGACGGCGTGCGGGCTTTGGCGGTAAACCACAACGTCGCCTAGTTGTGACACTGGGTCATCGCCAAGTTGACACATACTACGAACACCGAACCCGTGACCGATCTCTGGCAATGACGACGACGAGTACAACGAAAATTTCACCGATGTGGACGACGAGTACACCGACGACGAGTTGTGAGACTAATGCAACAACTTGGTGCTGGCGTTATTCCGTCACGCCGTTTGCCCAGTAGCTCTTAGATGTGGCTTTGTACCACCAGTCACCACGTTTTTCATCGACGATAAAACCCATTTGAAGTTTTGCGGGCTGGTGATGGTGTGTGTCGTCATTGATGGTGGCGACGCTTCGATGGACGTCAGTTTGGGGTTGATGATGGCGGCGCAACTGGTGACGCTGGCGTTCTCCCACGGCACGTTGCTGGACGAAGACGAGGTCGAGTTGGTGCCGGCAGTATCGGGGCTGTTGGCAACACTTTTCCAGGACCAGGCGATGGTGTTGTTGACCATAGCGCCCGAGGGGGTGAGAAAGTGCATTGTGTACTCTTAGTATAGACCACAGGAGAGAGGGCGCCCTTAGTTAGTGATGAAGTCACATACAACGGTTGGTGGAAGACGTAGTATTGGCTGACACAGGCTTTACATTGAATTCAGAGATCATATGAATCCTCAAGTCTTGTCCATTTTATTCGATCTTGCTACCATAAGTAGTCGTATTGAGTTGACGATAACGATTGGTGGAGTCAGGGGAATGTAATCGTTTATTGTTGGGCTCATCAGTCGCTTCGTTGACATGCTAAACGATTGGTCAGTCCAGTTTAAGTGTCAATAGGTTATAGGTCGCTTATTACAAAACTTTGCACCAAAAAAATCGCCACAAATAGGCTTTTCGGTATCTACCAGTCATGTAGTCACTAAATCAGAGCAAAAAAAATTTCGTGATTTTTTTTGATGTTTGACATCGTCGGCTGGGGTTTGGGGTTTTCACGGATCATCGCACCTAACCATATATTATGAATTGATGAAGAATTCATCATTAAAGGCGGTAAATGGAAATCTAAAACATCCATTACATTCATAACGTCTCTATCTTTATAGTAATGGACCAATAAGCCTCAATTTCGAAAATTTTTTGGATCCGATTTCACGGGATCTGACGTTTTTTGAGGTGTGATTTTTGCGATTTATTCAGTCCGGTTAAGGGTTTACGGGAAACAAAACCATCTAGCATAAAGCCAGCAGTTTGCTCTATAAGACCCAAGTATCGCTTTTCTGCTTCTATCGGCAGCGAGCTCGTTATTGCACATTTTACGTGTTTTTGGCGCGACCAACCCCTAGGCCATTTGGGCCAAAATCGACAAATCGACAAGTTCCGTCAAATTCCGTCAAACTTTGTCTAGGTGAAAAGGCCACCGGTTAAAACATAGTAAGCCATCTCAAAGTCGCTACCAGATGGCGTAAACCGTAATTCTCCTCGCAATACGCGGGGTCAGTGTGAGTTTTGGGGGTTCGCACCCGAGTCAAATATATATCATGGCTGCGGCGAGCCGAGTCAAATTATCTTGCCAACCCCATCTTCCAGCTCAATCATCGAAAACCATCAAACTCATCATATTTTTGGACTTTGGCTCAATCGATAGCCACACGTTTGTAGACCATGATGGGTACCTTCAAGTGGCCACATTAAGCGTGGCCAATGCCGTCAAAAGTCACCATTTAGTTTGCGTTGCGAAACCGTGCACTAAGCCGTAAACATATCCACCACAAGCGACCCTGCCGCCTGCGGCTTGGGATTAGCGGTAGCGGGCGGACCGTTATGATGTAATAATGGTGCCTTTTGCCCAGTGAAGTCGTGAACGGCTTTCGTGCTTTGGTGAAAGTGCCTTTCGATCAAACATATAAGAACGTGTTTGCTTACTAGCGCGGTAACAACTTTGCCAACAGTAAACGTAACTATTCGATTCTGTATCAAGCTATAATGGTACCAAAAAAGTGTGCGCTTGATAACGGCTATCGGTGACTTTCAGTATCATTTTACAAAGGCTATGCTTGTAGATTTTGGGTAGCACATTATCGAGCTGAACAATTGGTTTTGAAGATGAGGCAGGGAATAAGAAGAAGCTCGGAATGAAATGATTGATGCCTAACTAACAAGTGTCGCGACATGAACGGTTTGTTTACTGCTTCAGCGGTTAGTCGTAGTCTGTCGACATGCAGCTGGTCCTCGTGAATATCTTTAACCGAATGTGTTAAGGCAACATACGAGTAATCTGTTCCACGGAGATGCCATTTCTTCCTCAATGGCAGGCCAAATCATGTAAACAACTAATGATGTGATCTAGCCGTATTCGCGCAACGCTAGCAGCGCCGTTAAGAGCATCAACAAGTTATTTAACTCCAGGTTGATGGACTCGACGACACAGGGATACACTTTGACCACCACCGGCGTCAAGTCCTTGGTCATGGCAGTGTGGACCTGGCCGATGGAAGCAGCGGTAAATGGGGATACCACCAAAACAAAGCTAATAACCGCAGCTGCCAGCATCGCGTTCTCGAGCCGTCGTGGCGGCACGTATTGGACCAAGTTCTGCACCCGTAGCAAGTTCTGCTGAATTTTAGGAAGGATCAAGCTCAAAGACAAAAAGGCAGTTTCATTGTCGATATAATGTCATCATCTACCAAAGTCGACCTGAGATTTTTTTGTACTCTTCAATGTCAACATTTATCGCATAAAGCTCACTTGGTGGGAGCAATAATAGCACACTCAAAATTCAGAAGAAAACACACCCAGACTCCACACATACAATGATTCACCTTAATCATACTCAAATTTTCAACATGAGTCACAATTTCCTTGCTTCCTCTCCCTTCTGTCAAGGTTCCACTGGCTTCGGTGGGGCGTTGGTGGCCAGGCCCTGGTTTTCGCACCGCGTTTGCCACTCACCTCCACTAACCTTACCAGTACCACACCATGCCTCCGAACGCCAATTGGGACAAGTACGTTGCTCCCGATGAGGACGAAGTCAAGGACGATATCGTTCCTCTTTCCGAAGGCGACATCCAGGTGCTTAAAACCTACGGTGCCGCCCCGTACCTGGCGCTGCTCAAGGAGATCGAAAAGGACTTGAAGCAGATTGAAGAGCGGATCAAAGAGCTGATTGGCATCAAGGAACTGGACACGGGGCTTGCCCCGCCTCAGCTTTGGGATGTCATGCGTGACAAGCAAAGAATGAGTGAAGAACTGCCGTTACAAGTGGCTCGGTGCACCAAGATCATCGAGGCTCTCCCTAGAGAAGGTGGGTTGCCTACCCTGCATCTGATGCTCAACGCCGACAACCGGGCCAAGTACGTCATCAACATCAAGCAAATCGCCAAGTTTGTCGTTGGTTTGGGCGACACCGTGTCCCCCACCGATATCGACGAAGGTATGCGGGTGGGGGTTGACCGTCACAAGTACCAGATCAGACTCCCCCTCCCGCCAAAGATCGACCCCAGTGTCACCATGATGACGGTGGAAGAAAAGCCCGATGTCACCTATAGCGATATCGGGGGGTGCAAGGAACAAATCGAAAAGTTGCGGGAAGTGGTGGAATTGCCGTTATTGCTGCCGGAACGGTTTGTCAAGCTTGGTATTGACCCTCCCAAGGGTATTCTTCTCTATGGTCCCCCCGGTACGGGTAAGACTCTTTGTGCCAGAGCCGTGGCCAACCGTACTGACGCCACCTTTATCCGGGTCATTGGTTCAGAATTGGTGCAAAAGTACGTTGGTGAAGGTGCCCGGATGGTGCGTGAATTGTTTGAAATGGCTCGGACAAAGAAGGCGTGTATCATCTTCTTCGATGAAGTCGATGCCATTGGTGGGGCCAGATTCGACGATGGTGCTGGCGGTGACAACGAAGTGCAAAGAACCATGTTGGAGTTGATCACCCAGCTTGATGGGTTTGACGCCAGAGGTAACATTAAGGTGATGTTTGCCACTAACCGACCCAACACCTTGGACCCGGCGTTGTTGCGTCCCGGGAGAATTGACCGTAAGGTCGAGTTTTCGCTTCCCGACCTTGAAGGCCGGGCCAATATTTTCCGCATCCACTCGAAGACGATGCTGGTGGAAAAGGATATCCGGTGGGAGTTGATCCTGCGGTTATGTCCCAACGCCACCGGGGCCGAATTGCGGTCGGTGTGTACCGAAGCCGGCATGTTTGCCATTCGGGCCCGGAGAAAGGTCGCCAACGAAAAGGACTTTTTGAAGGCGGTGGACAAGGTCATCAAGGGCAACTTGAAGTTCAGCTCGACGTCCCAGTACATGCAATATAATTAGTCCCTAATGAACACGACACGATGAAATGTGTAGCTACGATATTTTTCGTTTCGAGTAAAGTAGATGTGATCACCCTTAGATTGGTTACTATAATCTTGAATTGATCTGAACAAGAGTCCAACTTGAATGTGACTCTTGAACATCAAAATTGATAATATAAAAAGGCCTAGAAGACAAAACAGCTTACGATCCACCCAATTTGCTTTATAAACCTTGTATTATAATTTGAGTATCATTAAAAACCAACCTCTGATTGATTATGTCTCTAATCGTCGACGTTGATCCAGAAAAAAAAGTTTCATGCCTTGACTGACTCAAGAGTCAGCAGTTGTGGTGTACTTCACTGTGTACTCCACTAGTCCCACCATGAGATGCAACCCATCCCTTCGAGTTGCATTGATGCCTTCAACCAATAAGGCGCAGGCTTTTTAGCAATTTCCTCCTCCGTCTCGTACCCCAGCTTGGGCTTAGTGTTAACAAACATCTCTTCTTCAACCCGGAACCGGACCTTTTCATTAATATCAAAGAACAACTCGCCTTCGGGGTCTTCGGGATCAGGGTGCCACACCCACACGTTGTCTTCGCTCTTATAGGTACAATTTTCAAACAAATACTCCTTAGGCACCCAGATATCGTCGAAAAAGTCGAGTCGAAGCTTGATGCCGGCTTCGGTACACCCAGCAACCCACCCTTGGATGATTTCGTTGACGAATGGCTTGAATACAACGAGGCGGAATTCGACATCGACATAGGAGCCCCCGTCACCAGTTTTAAGCATACCGTCATCGATCTTAAGCAAATCCCACACCAGGATTGCTAGCCCCAACCCGTTTATCACTTTGTTCAGGTATTTCTTGTGGATCTCATCGATGATGGCATGCTGGATGGGGACGTTGAACGCCAGTGGCGGGACGCGAATGAGATCCTGGATCCGACTCAAAATGTACATTGTTCACTTAGGGATCCTAGTACACGTGGCAGCTGGCTATCACTGGTTGTCTAGCGGGGCACGGAAAGGGGCAGAAGGGTTGGCGTCGCGATGCCCGTTACCAGTGTCGCGCTCGCACATAGGATCGCTATCACTATATGGTCAGTGATCGTCGATTAGCGTCACGACGGATCCCCACGGCCAAGAAGGTCGGCGGACGTCCTCGCGAGTCTCGCAATGGTGACGACGACGAAGGTGACTGGGATCCAGCTCATTTCCGGTTGTTTGTCGGCAATCTCGGCAGCGATGCTAGTGATGAGTTGTTGCGACAGGGGTTTTCCAAATACAAGCTGGTGACCAAGTGTAAGGCGGTGATGGACAAAAGTGGTACTCCCAAAGGGTATGGGTTTGTGGCATTCTCCGATGCCAATGACTATCTCAAGGCGTTTCAGGAGATGAATGGCAAGTACATTGGATTGCACCCGGTGATGTTGAAACGAGCCGTATCCAAGGTCCCAAAAGCTCAGAAAGGCAAGAAAGCCAAAAACAGCAAGTGAACATCAACTATTATCACAGTTACTTTGAGCTTATTTAACCAGCCGATGTGTTTTGTTATGAAGGCATATCTCACAGTTAAGTTTGATTCATGCTCAAATCTAGACCACATATTATGATTGATGTCAGTTCAAATTTGTTCTTACCGGTGTATCGACGATGTCAAACACAATGAAGCAGAGATGGTATACTCTATTGCTGTTTAGTTGTGCTCAAGGCTTGGGTTTTAGACGCAGTCCTGATATTATTATTGCAGAGCTAAGAGTTGCATCCGTTCTTGATACTGTTTTGTTTTATAATTCACAGCAAATGTATCATGCGCTTAATCAAAGCTAATGAAATATCTTTGTCCATTTCAGATCTGTTTGCTACCATACTCAGCTACTCTAAGGTGATGGAGACCATTGCTGGAGTCAGGAAAGTGCAATCGTTTATTGTTGGACATAACAGTCACTTGCTTGATATGCTAATTGGCTGGAGAGAGCCGTACAAGTGAGAATGAGTTATAGGTCGATTACCACCAAACTTTACACCAAAAAAATCGCCACAAATAGCCTTTTCGGTATCTACCAGTCATGTAGTCACCATTTCATAACAAAAAAAATTTCATGATTTTTTTTGATGTTTGTCGAGTTGAGCTGGGTCCTGGGGTTTTCAAGGACCATCGCGCCTAACCGTATATTTTGAATTGACGAAAAATGCACCAACAAAAGCCGTAAATGGAATTCTGAAACATACATTGCATTCACAACGTCTCTATCTTTATGGTGATTGGCTGATAAGCCTCAATTTCGAAAATTTTTTGAACCAGATTTCTTGCGATCTGACGTTTTTTGAATGCTCCATTTTGCGATTTATTCAGTCGGGTCAAAGGTTTACAGAAACTAAAGCCACCGAGCAGAAAGCCAGCAGTTTGCTCTACAAAACCCAAGTATTGCTTTTTCTGCTTTTATCGGTATCGAGCTCGTTATTGCACAGTTTACGTGTTTTTGGTGCGACCAACCCCTAGGCCAAAATCGACAAAATCGACAAATTGACAAATTCCGTCAAATGCCATCAAACTTTGTCTAGATGAAAAGGCCACCGGCTAAAACATAGTGAGCTATCTCAAAGTCGCTACTGGCTAGCGTAAACCGTACTTTTCTCACCATTATATGTGTCATTAGTGAAAGTCGAGAACACTATCGAGACTAGCCATTGTGTCGGTGATGTCGTTGATGGCTTCCATTGTACTCCCATATGTCACAGAGACGCTAGAAGATGCAATCAAAGCGCAATCTCCGTTTATCATTGGCAACTTGTCCAATTGTTTCGAGACCGCTCTCAAAGGCAGGACTTGACTCACGGATTCCGACAGCATCATGTCTCACCACCTTACGTACCATTCTACATTTACGTTCTCATTCTGACATGTGTTCGATATGGTATATCCAGTATCACATAGCTCGGGGTACTATTTACAGGTAACTCCCTTGACTTCATCGACCTTGATATCGTTGGCCGTAAGTTGAGGAACCATGGCATCAGGCCCTTCTTGGACTCATACTAAGTAGAACAATCGATTACACAAAACCCCGAATATGAAACTAGCCGACAAAAGATACATATTAGAGGCTATATTTATGACTACCACACTATTGAGTTGAACAGATGTTGATGAAGATGGGATAGAAGCTCGCGATATCATCCGACAAATGTGGCGACATGAACGGTTTGTTTACTTCTTACTTCCAGCAATTTTCTGTGTAAAGAGTAGGTCTCTTCCGGCGGCGGCGTCTACCGTTGGTTGAACATGACGTCATAGCTGATTGCATCAAATGTATATATTGCAATGTGTTGAAGAAAACAACTGATTGAGTGAAACACATCGAGGTAATGACCGTTTACGGCGGCCAATATATGTTATACAGTAATTGGCCTCGAGACCAAATATGTTTAGTTCTGATTTTTCGAAATTCCGACTTTTTGTCGTCATTTGGGTTCTCAGTTTTGCATTTTTTCTCCAAAAAGCGAAAACTGCGATTTATTCAGTCTGGACAAGGGTTAACAAAAATCAAAGCCACCTGGCAAAAAGCCAGCAGTGTGATCTACAATAGCCAAGTATCACTTCTATGCATCCATTGGCATTGAGCTCGTTATTTTGAGGTTTACATTTTTGAGATGCGACGAGTCTTAACAGTGGGACACCCCAAAAAGCTTGACCTGGTTTTCGGCCTCCGGAATCCACCGGGGCCCTTCCGGGATCCTCCGGGCGATGCCACGCGGCCCTATGCAGTACAATCAATGTATCTACATCTAGTCACAACAGTCATAGGTCATGGGACTATTATGGAAATCTACGTGTGATACTAGAACAAGTCGGCCTTTCTACCAAGGAAGATACCCCCGGACCCCTGATCCGGAGGACTAACACTACACATGTGACCGAGACCACAACGCTGCTAGAGTCCAAGAGCCGGCCTCGCAATTGGCCTTGACCACAGACCATGCCATGAATCCGTGCTGATTGTCCCGAATTTCCGTACTCACAATGCTTGGACCCATGTCAGATGTCAACTGTCAGGTCCAATGGTGCAAGTAGCGGGACTGTTGATGTTGGCAGGCAAGTTTGTTTTGTTGCTATCATGATTCAAGGGACAGAGGTGAATGCTGTCAGTGGATCTTGCGAGGTACCCAATCCAGCAAAGGAGCTGTCGTCGACGTTCAGCTTACGTTCCAAGGCTTCCAGCGACACACCTTGACTTCTATCAGCAACCAAGTCCCACATGTTGATACCGAATCACGAGCAGATGTTCGCTCGTTGCGTTAAAAGAATTGGGGGGTAACGCCACACCACCCGTGCGCCCCTTATTGCGGAGGTTCGACCGTCCGGTCGATTGCCCGTACCAGCTCTGTAAGCAGGTAAGCAAAACAACGCGCCTGCCATCACCTGAGAGTCGTCGAGAGGATCTGATGGGTCGTCCGCTCAAATGATCACTGTAGACTGAGGAAACGGACTGGTTGGAGTCACTTGACAATAACTGACTGGCGATGGCAAAGATACAATGGCACCTACAACTGAAGCATACAACAACTGAAGCATACAAGAGGTATATAACCGAATGTATAAGGCTTTACCGATAACAACTAACAATTGCAATCGTTAATATACCTAGGAGACTGAATTTCTATTTGGCAATACCAACATAAATGTACGTTCCTTGTGGTAATCGCTTTGCTGGACCACTTTGTTCATGTTACCATAATAAATTGCTTTATGGTCATGGAAACCATTGCTAGAGTCAAGAAAGTGTAATAGTTTACTGTTGAACTCATGAGTTACTTGCTTGACATGCTAATTGACTAGTTGGTCCAGTGAAACTGAAAATTGGTTATATGTCGGTTACTACAAAACCTTACACCAAAAAAATCGCCACAAACAGGCTTATCGGTATCTACCGGTCATGTAGTCACTAAATCACGACAAATAAATTTTCTTGATTTTTTTTTGATGTTTGACATCGTCGGCTGGGGTTTGGGGTTTTCAGGGATCATCGCGCCTAACCGTATAAATGTACGATATAGGTCGGTAGATTTGATGGACAAAAAATTACAAAAAAAATAACTCCTAGCACTCGCTGTTGTTTATGACACTTGTAGATTAATTTTATTGACTGAATGTGTCTATAAGTTCCCCGTATCTATAATATTAATCAATGACCACGAGGGGCTCGCTTCATCAATGCTACCGAATTTTGAACCCACCCCTCAGCACCACCTTCAATATGAATGACGTCGTGGACGCGAATCTCCTTGGCATCGTCATTCAAATGAGACCACACTGGTGTATGTTTAGTAGCAATAATGGCAGCGTTTCTCGTACTAGGGATTCGAAGCATCTCCTTCTCCACTTGCCATCCCATTTGCATCGCCAAATCCTCCACATGGTCAACAAGAGCACCGTACTGCGAGTTTCCGCTGGAAACTCCGTTGCCGGAAGCAAATTTGCCTCGTTTCAGAGGAAATCTAAACTTGGCCCCACTCAACGCATGCAGACAACAAGGGATTACAACAAATGGATACCCTAATAGAGGAATCCAGCAGGTCATTTCATCACTATGGTTGCCAATGATAAATGTGTCTGGAGGGAATTCAGCCGTACACACTCGAGGACTCTCCAAGAGACTGCCAGCAGAGCAGTACGTATCGGTATTTAGCGTAAAATCAGGCACAAGGAACATCCGACCATTATCAGTAACATGTGGTGCCACCTTTTTCACTGCTGGATGCGGCTTTAAGAGCATCAGCGGGATAATCACCTGTTCCTTAAGTTGCGATTTCACCAGATTTGGATATGATGCCCACAGTTTTCGTGAGCGAGCATCAATGCCTTCACCACGGTACCCTTCTTGAAGTAAAATGTACACTAACAATCCGTTACCACATCCCAAGTCGCGGAACTGCATTTGCTCTTTGGGGTTTTCGTAATGTATAGCCCAAAATTCGATGAGGAAAGCAGCAATGGCCAAATCTTCAAATACGTGTTTGCGTGGATCGGTGTTTTCGTGCCAATTGTTCACCAAATGGTCGGCGTACTTTTGTTTAA
This sequence comes from Diutina pseudorugosa, assembly GCA_030580175.1. Classification (NCBI taxonomy): domain Eukaryota; kingdom Fungi; phylum Ascomycota; class Pichiomycetes; order Serinales; family Debaryomycetaceae; genus Diutina; species Diutina pseudorugosa. The sequence continues at coordinate 208,692 of JAKTSL010000008.1, read as the reverse complement.
GTGCCAAATACCGATTTTGGAAATTTACTCGTGGCACCACCTTATCGTGATTAACCCGTTTGGCATAACCCGTTTTTCGACCCAAAGAGTGCTTGGCAGCGGTATTCAAAAGCCTAAGAGCAATCCGCAGAGGTCGAGAGCTGATATCGGAAGCACGAAGCGAGGCAATGGCTTCGGGTCCTTTATCGTACCCAAAGGGAATATAATGGATACTAAGTCCGGTCTTTGTCGCATCGGTTGCTAATGGTCCATAGAATATCCCAATGGCATATACGGGAGGAAGGTAAAATGGTGTTTCAGACTCTTCTTCGATATGAGGCATGTAGACAACGAGACCTTGCTTGTCGTCTCTAGCCATAAGACAGGTCTGATTGATGATGTAGTACTTAAACGGATTACGGGGTATGATACGCCGAACCACTTCTTGCGTTGATTTAAGCGAAAGGGCGATCGATGGCCGTCGTAAATCGGTATCGTCAATATTGCGATGGAGCGGCTCCAGCAGTTCCGAACCGGGGAACTCAGGGAGCTTTGTCAGTCCAGCATCAAAGGTATATTCAGGCTCAACGTCAAGCCGGTGTTCTTTGAGAATGTCGGCACGCATAATCACAGTTGAATTGATGTTAGGTTCACGGATAAGGTTATCCATGGCCGATAAAAAGTGGTCAAGGGAAAATTCAATATCCCGGTATTGACATATGGGAACCCAGTCATCGCCTAACGGCAGCGGTGTATTTAGCACCCATTCTTCTGTTGGGGCCATTGGGATGAGTGCGCACGAGATGGGTTGGTATATGGTATGATGGCCGATGTCATTGACGGAAAACTGCTAGAAACTTGCCCTAACTCAAACGCTAAGGTATATATCATTATAGAAATACATATAAGGGTTCAAAACACGATATAACTCCATAGGAACCTAAACTGTGTTATCTATATCAGATTAAATATTGTTGAGCCGTAAATTTTTTCATCAAGTCCGGTATGGTGTAATGGCTATCACGGTTCGCTTTCACCGAGCAAATCAGGGTTCGATTCCCTGTACCGGAGTTCTTTTTTGTGCCACCACGCAACTCGATTCCATCCGACACAGCCCCTGAATCAACCTGTGTCCCATTTAAAACAGTACATGGCATCAATCATGAGGAGGCTAACTACCCCCAGAAACACAGTGTTTGTGATAACATTACTTGCGCTTGGCTGGATTGTTATCAAGGTCCTTCCAACACCTGATAAGCTCGTCCTACCAGTACTTTTTCAGGAAGATCCCCGACAAAAGCTTGACTACCGAGCCTACACTCACTCAGATTGGAAGGGATTCACTCAATACTATAAGAACCACCGGAAATCAGCCGAGCTGGCCTCGTTGAATGACCGGTGTCGCGTGTTCCTCCGGTATTTCACCGACGCTCACCCCGATTATGAATTCCTGAAACTGATTGGCAACGGTTACCTCAACCATGTATCCGATCGGGACAAGTACAAGTTTCGAGTGGATGGCAAGAGCGCTCAGGAGCGTCAGTATCGCGGTCAAGTGGGTAAGAATGTCAAAGTGGAGCAAGCAATGGCTGATAATATGGGATATTTGCGGATATACACCAAGTGTATGCTAAATGAAAGCATCGACGAGTATACTCAGCTTACACCGAAGCTTTTACCATTTCTTTCAGGCGAGCTTGGTGAGTTTGTGGGACTGGATTTTGGTAAGGGCTACGAGAAGGACTCCAATGATGTGGTACAATACCTTTATAAACATCAAAGTGGACGCGGGATTGTCATATCTGCTTCCAACAGTTTCCGACAAGAGTTGGCTCGACTCATTCGAGTGTTGAGAGCTTTAAACAACCGTCTTCCGATTGAAATCGTGTATCGAGGAGACCTAAACAGACGCACCATGGAAATCATCAATACTACGGCTACGGCTAACGTGGAGCTGCTTTTGGGGCCCGATGGGATTATTGCATCGAACAATGAAAGGTTCCGTCCCGATATCGACCTTATGGGTAATCATTCAGCATTTAACCTGGAGTTCCCTCCTCAGGAAGTAAGATTCGTCAACGCTAAGGATGTCCTCAGTAAGGACTACCAACGAGTGTTCACCGGCTACTCCACGCGGGGTCCTGCTCTCTTATTTCTGTCATTCAAAGAGGCAATCTTGTTGGACGCTGATTCGGTGTTATTGGTGCCTCCTGAGCAATTATTTGATTCACCAGAATACACCAAACTGGGTACTTTTTTCTTCAAGGACCGTCTGATTATGGATACAAATCTGTGGGACGAAACTAACATGTTTGCCAAACTCATGCCCCAAGCAGGTGGGCTCGACGAGTTATTTGGATACGCTGCTACCCTGAATAAAACCCTTGGTAACCACTACATGGTGGGATGGCGTCACTTACAAGAGTCTGGGGTGGTTGTGCTCGATAAGCATCGTCATTTTGGAGCTTTACTTGCCCTTAACACTATGCTTGCATTGGAAAAGCCCATCACTGATGCTGTATGGGGAGATAAAGAATTGTATTGGATTAGCATGGCAGTGTCTGGTGATGAAGATTACCAATTTAACGAATACCTGGCTGCCTCCGTGGGGCAAATCAGTGAGAGGAAAAACCAAATGTATGACATTGATGATATTGTTGAAGTATGCTCTTCTCATCCCGGCCACATTGATAGAGAGGGGAACTTACTTTGGATCAATCTGGGGATGCTGTGGTGTAAAAAGAACCTGTTTTCCATGGATCAAGGTCGATTCCCATATCGCGAATGGGAACGGGATAACGTGGTCGATCTATACGCTAAGGCGCTTGGTATCAGAGCAGCGGTGGTGCCGCCAGAGTACCAAGGGCTCAGAGAGAATGCCGAGGTGACCGTGGATAACGACATATTGGGTGGACAAGATTTTGACGAGTTAAAAGACGATTTGGATTATACCCCGGTCAAGTACCTCCCCAATAAAGGTTGGAACAAAAGTCCCTTGTGCTCGGGTTATCACTACTGTGCTTACAATCTAGTCAATGCCACTTGGTTTACCGAACTCGCTCGTCCTGGTGAAGTATTTGACTTTAGCAGTGAAGGGGATCGGTTAGATTATTTGGCCAAAGTATGGTTTACCGGAACCCAGCTGTTTACTGCCGATAAGGTTAAGCAACCAGAGCCCGTTGAAAACAGCGACAAGCCTCCTCCCTCTGTCATTCCTCAAGCGGGTCCTCCTATACAAGAAGCCAATAACAAATCACCGTCGGACCCTAGCGCTACTACAGGATGGACTCCGGAAGAACAGGAAAAGATCGACGAGGCATTCAAGGGGTTAAAAATAATCCCAAAACGTCCCAACCCCGGCCACATGCCTGGCATGGAGCAGATAGAGGAGGAGCAGGACGAAATGAATCTAGCTCACTGGAAAGAGGACCCTTCGCCTAGCCCGTAGGTCGGCTTTTATAAACAATAGGTATAGGTGCATAGGTTACAATTATAGATGAACATTTATCAAAAGGATGAAAAATTAATCGGGTCGTCCCATAATTTGATGACAATGGTATTTCAATTGAATTTCAAGTACGAACCCCATATAACTTAAAATTTAAATTAACTGTGGCGTCATTGGTATGGCACTAACTGCATTTCAACTCCTCCAACCGAAATAAAACCATATAATTGTCTTTGTTTGATTGTATTTCTCGAAGATTTCATTTCTATGATTCAAAGCGTACTTAATCAATCTCACAATGCACTATTTTTACGGTCCACACCAATTCTTGATTGTAATTGTGGAGTACCTATCGCACGCCATACAATCTTCTGATAATGATAACGCGCGCCGCTAAAATTCGGGTGCCAGGAAAGATCCAAACGATGTTGAGGTGTTGTGGACGATCGTATCGTTAACCGAAGATCGTGCTACACCGTCGACCATACGTTTCACAAAGCTGGTTAAGCGCCACACATCACGGCCTCCTATCAATTTCAACCAGAACTGGATGCCACTCTATTGTTTTGAAGATCCTTTTGGTGCTCACGTGAAGTGTGCTGATTATTGCTAGAAGTGAAGAACGCCAGGCCACAGATCGATCTTATGCACGATATCCACAGTTGGCCATATAATTCAATGATGTCCCGGGAAATTGGTTTGGATTGAGGCCATGTCTGTTTACTTTCGACGTCTTAAATGGGGCATTTTTCCGACTCGCCGAATTGTTGACGAAGACGACAAAGATGATGCCACTGTCGATCTACAGCTGCAAAGTTCACAGGAGAAACTAACCACAAAAGAGGATGCCAAGTCGCTGCCTTCTCAAAATCATCAGATCGAATACCGAGATGAAAAGGGTAGGCCATGGTACAAATTCTTTGATGAATATGAGTATCGAGTGACTAAGGACGTGAGAAAGAATCGTAAATGGTACCACTGGTTTCATGATAGTGATACCCCTGCTGAACGCAAATTAATTATGAAGGTTGACTTACTTCTTTCGTGCTATTCGCTTATAGCCTACCTTATCAAGTATTTGGACCAATCCAACTTGAATTCAGCCTATATTGGCGGACTCAAAGAGGGCATTGGCATGAAGGGCAACGATTTGGTAGAGGTACAATCGATGTTCACCATCGGTAACATTGTGTTTCAGCTTCCATTCATCTACATCATGTATGCATGGCCTCTAAACTACGTCATTCCTGTGGTGGACATCATCTGGTCGATTCTTACGGTGTGTACATATCGAGTGACTCTGGTGGGAGGATTGAAGGCCATCAGATTCTTCATTGGTGCCGCCGAAGCTCCGCTGTACTTGGCATACTATTCGTTGTTTGCCCTGTGGTTTAAGCTGAGCACCGGTGAAGTCACCAGACGAGCGGGGTTTTACTACTTTGGTCAGTATTTGGGTATCCTTACGTCAGGGTTGATTTCCGGGTCCATTGAACGTCATCTTGATGGAGTCAATGGCCTCAAAGCATGGCAATGGATCTTCATTATCGATGGCATCGTGTCGGTATTTGTTGGTATCCTTGGGTTATACATGATCCCAGGAACCCCTACGGACTGTTACTCAATCTTCTTGACCGATGACGACATTCGTGTGGCTCGTAAGCGAATGAAGGATGATGGTAAAGATGCTCCACCCCAAAAAAGTGCTGGAAAGCTCATTTTCAATGTGAAAACGTGGAAAACGATCTTTTCATCGTGGCACATTTATGTTCTTAGCGTGTGGGACATTTTCCTTTGGAACAATAGTAACGGGACTCTGGGTTCATACTCGCTTTGGCTTAAGACCTTGACCAAGGCTGATGGTACTCCCAGATTCTCTCAAGGGCCATTACAGGATTACACTTCGTTGACTCCCGCATTGGGCATCTTTTACTTGATCTTAACGTGCTCTATCGCAGATTTAACTTCATCTAGATGGGGTGCGATTGTGTTTTCCCAGGTGTTCAATATTTTGGGGAATACGTTACTTGCAGTGTGGAATATTCCCGAAGGAGCCAAATGGTTTGCCTTTTGTCTTCAGTACTTTGGGTGGGCGATGGCTCCCGCGTTATATTCATGGCAAGGTGATATTCTTCGATTCGATGTGATTCAACGGTACATTTGCCTTGTAGTCATGAACATCATGGGCCAACAACTGTCAGCGTGGACGTCATTATTGGTGTGGAAGACCAAGGAGTCGCCTCGGTTCCTCAAGGGGTTCACATTTACCGCCTGTCTGGCATTTGCTCTTTGTGTGTGGACATTGGTTGTTCTATATTGTTACAAGAAGCAGGAGCGCAAGAACGCTCGAGCAAATGGGATTATTCTCTATAATTCAGATGACCCCGATACTATTCCTCCAGAGATTTATGGTGACAATGATAAATTTGACCTGACTACTTCGGTTGTTGATGACGATGAAAAAGATAATATTAAGGCGACCCACATTGCCAGCGAGAAATTAGTTATCGAATCCGATTCGAACTCTGATTAGTTGTATCAACAGAGCGTTTGAAAGCTAAGTGACATCACAATGAATTATCCCATATGGAGTCGAGTGGAACTTGAAGTTTATATATTGTGACAAAAAGTATAGATTACGCCCAAGTAAAATAAATAAGAAGCACTCAGATGTTCGTGCCAAGCAATACATTCAAGTCATTTATTGAAAGTAGAGTAAACCCCCATTTTTTCAAGTTTATTTTAACTTTTTCAGTATTTTACTTGTCGCATCCAAGGCCACCGCACCACATCCACAGTTGTGGAGAGAGAGACCTTCCAACAACTCAACCAAAATATACACACACAACCATCACCACTTTACCAACATAAACAACACTACTCTTACACAATTAAAGTACACATTCATAACCATATTAGGCGTGTTTCGTGGTAATTTATGGGGTGGTGGGTTCCCCCCGCCAGCCGCTTGCCTCCCCCAGTGCGAAAAGATTTTCAACGGCAAAGGGCATCCCTTATAGCTATGGCGTCGGTTATTGTCGTGGACAGCGAATTAGGCGACTCCGTCAGGGAGTATGCCGGTATCATTGATGCTGCCAACCAGAACAATGCGCTTGCGGAAGCGGTGGCTCCGTTTTTCCCCACCAAGGGCACCAATGAACCCACCAACCGGGCCGAGTTAACCAAGACGATCTACGCCCACCTGACCCCGGAAACCTATGCCAAGTTGCTGGATAAGGAGTACGAGTCGCTGATGAACTTGTTGATCCATATTCTTATCAATGCTTCCCGCGACTTCAAGCTGGTGATCGACTCGAAGGACGCCCCCATCTATAAGCTCTTGCAGGCGACGGTGCCGGCCAAGCAGCCGTCGTTGCGGGACCGGCGGGTGTTGAAGCCCACCACCATCATCTCGGTGCTCAACACCTTGTTCAACTTGTTGCCGGAGTCGCTGGCCACTCGGGTCGCCATCTTGGAGTACATCTTCACCGTCATCGACAAGCTGCGGTTGGACTTTAGCTTGTTTGAAGAGAACATCGGCCACAACCTCGTGCAGTGGTTGAAGGCGGCGCAAGTGCCCCAGGGGGAAATTGCCCGGGTGTTCTGGAAATTCATTGCCTTGGACACCAAGCACACGGTGACGCTGTTGCACCTCATCAACGACTTTTGCAAGCAGTTCCCCCTCGACTTGCCTCAACTCCACTCGCTCATCGACTTTGTCCTTGCTCTGGACGTCGTCGACGTGTCGTTCTTGGTGAATGCCAACGTGGCCAATGCCATCGCTGCCAACAAGGGCGACGACAAGGTGGCGTTGTTTGACCACTACGTGCGTGGGGAACCGGTGCTGCTGACGCCGGCGGTGGTGGCCAAGTCCCAGATCCTTCAGGTGGCCAAGTTCTTCTCCGACCACCCCAACCAGGTCGAATACAGCTACAGCGACATCCCCGTGGCCCAAGGGGCGGCGTTGGAAGCTCTCCTCGTGCAAGCGATCAAGGCCGGCGTCATCGAAGGTAAGTTGGACCAGGTGCTGGAGATGTTCTTCTTGACTCGCGCCAACAAGTTCATCATTGCCGGCACCGACCACGCCGCCGACTGGGCCACCGTCAAGCAGGCGTTGACCCAGTGGAAGCAGGCGCTTACTGGGGTGAACGAGGTGGTGAAGCTGACCCGGGAGAGCATCGTCAACGCCAACGCGTAGTGTACATTAGGTAATAAAAGGTTAAACTAGTGATTATGGTGATCGTGATGTCGTAGTCGTCACCTATGTCGAATGGAGTGTGAGAATTAGTGGTGTATGTGATTAATCAAAATGTATAAGTGGAATATATTGCCCTGGCGATGGTGACGTGAGGATATCGGGGAGGAGTTGTCGAGCTTTACACACTATTACCTCATTATTCTCGGTGACCAGCATCTAATCGTCGATGTTGTTTGATAGAGCCGTCCACCATGGGATCATTGAGGAAATTTATGTCGTTTAAGCTTGATCTTTATCTCCATCGAGGACCACGAGGAAGCCCCCGACCAAGTGGAGCGAGCCGCACACAAACACGTCGACCTCACCACTGGCAGCAGGAGCATAGTCGGGCAGACTCGTCAACAGCTTGATGAAGTTGACCCCGGTCTCGATGTCGGGGAAGATGTGCTTGCGACTGTTGTTGCCCGTAGATGCATCGCGTTGAGCCCACACTTGGGCAAGTTGCTTCTGGATCACCATTTCGTCCACCTGCTGCTTCAGCGTGTTCATCAGCACCAAGTCGTCGTCGTACTTACCGTCGGACCAGGTGATGTTGGTGGTGAAGATGACATGGTCAAACTTGCACTCGGGGTAGACGGTGTTGTATAGCGTCACCAAGAGATCGTTGGCGTTTTCCCGCAGTTGTTGGTTAAAGAGAAGCACCCGAAGCCCCGGTTTCTTCTTTGGCTTCATTTGCTGAAGGAACCACCGCAGCAGTTGCGCCATCAGCTCGAGCGTGTGGGCGCCATCGACGTACCAGTTGATGCGGTCGTCACGGTCAATGATGGTTTGGCATCGGCCGGGCCATTCGGCGGTGGCTAACCCTTCGTTAAACCGGTCGGGAAGCAGACCGTTCTCAATGACATCATCACCAGAATAACCAAGTTGACGAAGGTGAGCGTCGACCAACTTTACCGCGAGAGCAGCGTTAGAGCGTTGGAAGTCGCCGGCAAGACCCAACTTCTGGTCGGGAGGCAACACTTGGTCGGGGTCGACAAAGACAAGCTCCGACACCTGGCGTTCCTGGGCTCGCTGTTCGATGATGGGGATCAGGTCAGGGTACTCCGGTTGCGGCGACACGAACGCCGGCGCCCCCGGTTTGAAGATGCCGGTTTTGTTCCAAGTAATCAGCTCGATGGTGTCGCCCAACATGAAGGTGTGGTCGATGCCCAAGGTGGAGATGCCGGTGGCGGTAGGTTTGTGGATGATGTTGGTGGAGTCGTACTCGCCGCCGACGCCGACTTCGTAGATGGCGGTGTCGACGCCTTCGCTCATGAACACGTGGAACAGCAAGAGGGTCAAGTATTTAAAGTACATGGGTTTGACCTCCAGCGACGGCTGGAGGGTGGGGAACTGGGCCGGGTCCGAGCTTGTCAGCGACAACTTGTCGTACACTTCGAAGAAGTAGCGGGCAAACTTCAGTTCCGAGATCGGGGCGCCGTCGATCCGGATACGTTCGCGGACCAGCTTCAAATGAGGTGAAGTGAAGAGCCCCACCTTCAGGATGCGGCCGTGGCCCCGGTAACGACCCAAGATCAGCTCGGTAAAGGCACACGTCAGACCTTTACCCTTGGTGCCGGTGACGTGGATGATGTTGAGGCGGTCAAAGTCTTGCGGCTGGTAGCCGAGACGACGACAGTACTCGTACACCTCGTTGATCAGCAATTGGTTGCGGTCGACGTTGGGACCCAACTTGCGGGTAGCTTCGATCAGGGCAAAGTTCAGCTGGAGCGCGTTAAGGGCACGGATGGCGTCCTTGTAGTTGCGTAGAGGCCTCATGTCGTCTGCCATGGCTAGCGGTGATTTTCGCGGGGAGCGCACATATCCCCGAACTATCAAAATTGTTTAGGCGTGGGTGCTACCGACGACGGTCGCGGGTGGGAGCGAGGGGAATATATATATGGGTAGGAGGTGGGGAACGATGGTGGGGGGAGCTTTTTCTTGGTATAGAGGTTGAAGGTGATTAGTTAGGACATGTGGGATATTTAATTGGTTGGCAAATGGGGAAGATTGGAGGACATTTACTCTCCCAGTAAATGGTACAGTAACTGTAATTGACGACAATAAACTTAAGGTAGGGTTATCAGGGTGAGGGATTTAAAATGGGGAAGAAGAAATACGAGCTGGATAGTGGTCAGTGGTGTCAATCATCAGTAACGTTAACGTGATCATGATGGTGGGATGACTTCCCATCGATGTAATTAGATCTACATGTGGCCCACCACTCGGCTGTTCTTTGTAATTCCGATCCCGTGATTTGCAAAGCAGCCCGGACCCCAAAGCATGAGTCACGATACACCCACAAACTTGACCAACCCAAGAAATGTAGAGCCATTACAATCACTACCAAATCGGTGTAGATAGCCTGACTATGACGGTGAGAGGAGTTGACCGAGCCATACGCAAGCACAAGTCGCATCACTCCACCTCCTGCCGATGACTCACTCCTACCACCACATCACCGGTAAAATCATCATCTGATTTACCCACCCATCCTAAAACACCCGTATCCTGCACATAAACACACACCCAGTGTGGCTAGCAAGCGCGCCTCGTGAGTCACATCCCTATCTTTTCTTTCGCATTTATCGTCTTCATCCCCCCACCCCATCTTGTGCTGTCCCCCGTTTCAACAACGTTTGGTTTGCCCTGGTGTTCCCCCCAATTTGACCCGAGCCACTACGATCCCCACTTCCCCGATTTATCCCCCCCGTTTATTTTCCCCGTTTTCCCCCTCAGTTTCCGTCATGTTTTTTATTACCTATTAGGTGAAATTTCGGCGCTTTTGACACTAACAAGAAAATTGACACACGATGGTATCTCTAGACGATAATAGCGGCACTTCTGTTGAGATGAAGTCCCATACGACAAAACAGCTTGCGATTTTTGACACCCAAGACGTCAATGTCGACCCCCGGCCTCTGGCGGCGTCGGCGGCAGCAGCGGCGTTTGGCGCCGACATGCCGTCGCTCTGCAGCGACCACGACCTCAGCGACGACGACCTGGCGCTGATGATGTCGCTCCGCACCGCCGAGCGCCGGCGGTTCCTCCCCATGTCGCCGTTGACGGGCGACCCCGGGTCGCCGGGGCTGATTGGCCTGCGCAACTATCGTACCGGCCACATTACCCCCCAGCAGTCGCCGCCGGTGTCGCCGCGAGCCAGCCCCCGCACCGTGTTCAACTCGTTGAACACCCAGATCGGCGCCCCGGCGCTGGGGCTTCTCTTTGGCCCCCACTCAGACGCTAAGCCGGCTCTTAGCCCCGAGCAGCACCGGTACGAACGGCAGAAGTTGATGGCGGTGTTGGTGAAGTACATTGCCACCAAGATCTACAACTCGTTCCCCCCTGAATCGCCCAAGGTCGACACCAAGGAGTTGCCGTTGGACAAGTTCTTGTTGATCTTGGTACTGCGATTGCGGTTGACGCTTCCCATGTTCATGAAGGGGGTCATCTACTTGTTTCGCTACATGGACATTATCTACTTGCTTCGCTACCTTAATCAACTGAACAATTTCGCCAACTACTGCGCCATGGATTTCGAGTTGAAGCAGTTGATTGTGGGGTGCTTTAAGCTTGCCGTCACCCGGGAAAGCAAGTTGATCCAACTTAAGCTGGAGAAGTTGGGGCGGCCGTTGCCCAATCCGTATCAACACGTCGATTGGGTCAAGGTGTGCGGGTTGCCCCATGCCACCATCAACGCTACCGTCAAGACGATTGTCACCCGTATGAATGGCAAGTTGATGATTAAGAATGTCGAGTTGGTCAAGCTCCGGTCGGAGATGTTGCGGTTCGTCAAGATGGTTGCCAAAGTGCAAGATTGACCACCCATACTCCCGTCTTTATCGCGTTTAGGAGACTTGGCTGTTTACGCGAGTCCTCTGGTCTAGACGTTTAACGTAATAATGAATGATAACAATTAAACTGGGATTTGTAACGAAGAAAAGACTTTTTGGCTTTGTATCTATTGCTAAATTAAATCGCATGTTTTTTACCTATTGGAGCAAATATTAAGGACAAAATATGCTGTCTCTATTAGTCGACTCAGAGTAAGTAATAAGCCGTTCCACCGAGGCTATAAGTTCTACGATTTACCCACTTCGAGACGTTTATCATCACAACCGTCTTCCTTACTATTTTCACATTATTCACTTCGACAATGGTGTGGCGACATTTCCTGTCGCACTTCGAGCCCCCCCCAACGTGTCGTCACCATTTGCTACCTCGACAACCCACCCAATAATTACACCCCATCATCATCAATACACCACCTCCATCATCACAAACACTACTTTAAACACATTTGCAAACACATCACTATCCTCAAACCCGTAATCGCCATCTAAACAATCGATGGTCGGGATGCCGTCGTCGTCGCAGTCGCACTCATCGGCAGCAGCCGCTCCACTACGCTCGGCCCCATGACCCTGGACGCGCCATTGCTGGCCCACTTTGCCCGGCTTCGCCAGGGACATGTGGTTCCCTGGCGCAGCCGGTGGTGGCGAGTGTTTTGGGAAACCCCCGTGCTGGCCAGCGACGTCGAGGCGGCGGCGCCGCCCCACTTACTCAAGCAGGTGTGGGACGGCAACCGCGTCAACTACGTGATGATGGTCCGGGTGGTGGCCGCCAAAATTGTTGACGATGGTGGCGATATGCCCACTCGCCACTTACTTAGTTGTCTCCGATGGCTTGTGAGGTTAGTGCCCTATGGCTACGAAGTGGGCGCCGGCGACGCCATGTGGTGGGACCAGCGACCGTTCGATAAGATGTTGGGCGAGCTCGCCACCCTTCACTCGGCGGCGAGCGACGTGCCGCCGCACTTGGCGCCGGCGCTATTGGCGGCGCTCGTCGCTCTTCTTCATCGTCCCGGTTTTACTAGTGATAACGATAATGGTGCCATGTGGGAGCTGGGACTAGGCCAGCCACTTACTCATGGTTACGGCGACCCCAACGTGGTGGTCGATGCCAACCGGCTCGACGTGCTCCGGGCGCTCCTGGTGATGGTGGCGGAGGGGATGACGGCGGCGCCCCACCTGCTCGTGGCCCACGGGCTGCGCTGCCTTCTGTGGCTCGTGGGCGAGGCGCCACGAGTGGCGTTGCTTTCCCTGGTGTGTCTGATGACCAATCTGTGGTGCCGGGCCACCCACCCTACCCACAATAAGCTCGAGTACCCGGCGCTGGCGGCGCTCACCGAAACCCGGCGCCAGTTCGTCCAGGTGTGTCTGCAATTGGTGGTGCTTATGGTATCGTACCCCGTGCCGCCGCTGGCGCCGAGAAACGTCGTCCGCCACTACTTTAGCCGACTTAGCGAGGACGACCTCGACTTTGTGTTTACCGCCATCATCGCCCGACCACCACCGCCGTTTTTGGCGGTGGAATCGGCAATGTTGGCGTGGGAACTTGTCCAGTGTAATAAGCGGGCGGCGCCGCTACTATCCCACAAGTATAGTCCCGCGCTCGTGGTGCTGCTCATCGGCCACCTCCGCAAGCCCGGGCCCGCCTACCAGGTGCTGGCGCAGTTTCTCTGGTACCTTAGTGGTCGTCCCGACCTCTGGCAGGCGCTATTTAACCCCATGGGCCGCATCTACGACGAGTTGCCGCCGCTGGCCAAAGTACTGCCGGCGCCCACCACCACCCGGGACTACGTGGTCATGGCTTTGAGTCCAATGGTGGCCAAGTCCAGCGATCCCGTGTTGGCTCTGGCGCTCTACAACTTCATCGTGGCGACGTCGCTGGCGCCGGTGGCGGCCCCGCAGGACCCGGGGCGCCGGCTCGCCAACGCCAACGTCGACGGCGGCCTTAGCTACGCGCTGTGCGCCGCTCTCACGACGTTGATCAAGCTGTTGGCGCTGTACGACTCGTTCCAGCACCGCGGGCGCCACTCGCGGGCGCTTGCCCTTGTGGTCCGGGCGATGGTGACGGCAGTGTGCCACCACCCCAAGGCGCTGCGGATGGTGCTGCTATCGCTCTGGCGCAACGAACCAGTGTACCGGCAACTTGCCAAAGTGTTGGTGCTGGTACGAGGGGTGCCGCCACCTTTAGACGACGACGATGGTGACGTTGATCTTTGCGGCCTTAGCGCCGGCGCCCGCGAAAAGCTCCCGCACGGCGCCCTGATTCTGCGCGCCTGGGGCGCCACCAGCGACGTCCACCTCCTCCTCGAATACATCATCCCCACCCTCAGACGAGCGGTGGAAGCCGACGATACTGCCTCGGCCACCGCCGACGGTGGGCTTGATTCCTACCACGTGGCCTGCCTCTTTGAAACTGTCGATTTCCACGAGTTATACGGTAGCCATCGCCTCCGCTGGGATCAGTATCCTCAAGCAACCACGGCGCTTATTCGCCCCAAGTGGACTCCCGCCCGTCTCGGTGACTACCTCGCTCTCATCTATCACCAAATGGTGACGGGACCGGAAGAGTGTCGCCGCCTCAGCGTGGGCAATCTGCTCATGAAGGGACTTAACGATTCCTTGGCCCACGTACTGAAATTCACCAGCAGTTGGCGTGGACTTTGGGGAGCTAAGGACGAGTCGCTGCCACCGGAAGTGCTGCAACTGGTGGTGGAATACGTCGAGCGTGGCGCCTGGGACCACGGCCCTTGGCACCACACTAAGGTGACGGTGTACCCCATGCCCGATACCCAAGGGCTCGACCACCTCGCCCGCCGGCTTTCGGGGATGTGGCTGAACTCTACCGACTCTATCAGTGACGTGGAGCCGGCGCTGCCTCCCCAACGACCCCACTACTCGCCGCGCAACTCCATGGCTAGTCTCCACTCCCTTAATACCCTCAACCGCTCCCGCAGTTCCACCCATGCCTCGACCTAGATCAACTTTCTACTAACTTAATATAATTGCATCATTAGCATTCACTAGCAATTTTCAAAAATTGCGTCGATTATGGTATTTGTAAAATAATAATCAAAACCATCACCGTGGGATTGTCCTATAGAAAAACGTAACCTCGATTAAATAACCCACAATGACAACAACCACCATTGAATGTAGTAGGTTCGATACACTTCCAAGTCGACCTTTTCTGTATTTAGTGCTTTAGAGATCTCCAACGATCTGGGGAGCCAAGTCAGCGAAAGTGATGGTGGACGACAAGACCCTTCCTTTTTAGTGGTTTTATTTTTTAGCCCTTCAAAGATCTCCAACGATCTGGGGAGCCAAGTCAACAAAAGTGATGGTGGACGACAAGACCCTTCCTTTTTAGTGGTTTTATTTTTTAGCCCTTTAGAGATCTCTAACGATCTGGGGAGCCAAGTCAACAAAAGTGACGGTGGACGACAAGACCCTTCCTTTTTGGTGGTTTTATTTTTTAGCCCTTTAGAGATCTCCAACGATCTGGGGAGCCAAGTCAGCGAAAGTGATGGTGGACGACGAGACCCTTCCGTTTTTAGTGGTTTTATTTTTTAGCCCTTTAGAGATCTCTAACGATCTGGGGAGCCAAGTCAACAAAAGTGACGGTGGACGACAAGACCCTTCCTTTTTGGTGGTGTAGATAGTCACCGAGATTATCATCCGACGACAGTCAAAAGTTTCTGAAGCCACTCAAGCGACCATAAAAGCTGTACGTGGGTCCGGTCCTTGATCACACGGCTTTGTCTTTTATAGACCAAATGTCCGAGTCGAATAGCTCAGCTTGTCTTGCGTTTCATGGTTGTCCTGGGGTATGGTTGACAAGCAGCAGCCGTCACAATGTACATGACACTGCCAGGCGACGTTTTCATCCATTTTCCATCGATAAAACGTGGATAGCTTGCGTCCCTTCATAGTGCAATACTCAAGTTTACAAAACCGTCGTGCGGCTATCGAGAATGGGAAAACGAGTTGGCATTTGTCGACCAAGAGTTCGTGGGACTTGCGACCTGGGCGAATTATATGCAGGCAACACCACACACACTCACTATTGGACAATGAATGGACTTTGAAATACAGATGATGACGGCATACCCAAGCCTTCCATTGGAGTGATATCATGAACTACACGTTGCCAAAAGCTCAAGCTGGTCTATGAGAGTTTTTTCGAGGACCAGAGCGGCTCGCTTTCGGACATGGTGATCCCGTTGGTGGCCGAGCTCATCCCCGAGCCCAGCACGCCGGCAACAACCCTTTCGTCAACCTCTCTAACATAGCGCCAAGGAGGTGCTTGAACCCTATCTCGACCAGGCGCTTCTGAACTTGTTGTTGGGGCTCTTGCAGAACCTGTACAAGCTTCACGTCCACGAACAGGTGCTCGCCACAATTGCCATCATCGCTGATGCTGTCCAGCTTTACTTAACAAGTTGAAGTTGCTCTTGCTCCACAAGTAGGCCCAGCCTCACACCGACAACCAAATGTGCTCCCTTATGGTCAGATGCATCGAAAGTTCCACCCTCATTGCTCTTGCCGTCAGGCGTAAAGAAGTCCGTGCTGCCGAAATCTTTGATAACTTGCAGCAGCTGATCATCACCGACGGCGACCCCATCACACAGTTTTTGGACTAAGGGTGGTGTCGCGTGTGCCGTATTGTCGGCTGTGAGCTCTAGGTTCGTGCCTCCCAAGACATATCTCACTGTATAAAGAAGACCAAACGGAGGAGTATACCTAGAACAAAGAGGGGGACGTCATCAACCTAAATGGAAGCATATCACCGCCCCCAAGTTGACGTTGGACGTTCTTCGGCTGGATGCTACTCAATTGAAGGGCAACTCTGTCTCTACGTCGACGAGATTGTCGAGCTGATCGCCATCCCCGCCCTTCAATCCACATCCACGACGGGGCGTGGGCGCTGGCGACCAATCACAACGTCGCCCAGTTATGGCACTTGTTCATCGCCAAGTTGGTGCAAACCATGACCGCCAAACCCATGCCCGAGCTCCGGCGATGACGACGACTACTATACTAAAGACGTCGCAAATATGGACTACGAGTACACCGACGACGAGTTGTAAGACGAATGCAAGAGGTTGGTGACGC
Source organism: Diutina pseudorugosa (assembly GCA_030580175.1). Lineage (NCBI taxonomy): Eukaryota > Fungi > Ascomycota > Pichiomycetes > Serinales > Debaryomycetaceae > Diutina > Diutina pseudorugosa. Next base: position 192,068 of record JAKTSL010000008.1, on the reverse strand, counting down.
TTTAGTGGGCGTCATTTTGATGGTGGTGGCGCAATTGGTGATGTTGACGTTGGCCCATGGCACGTTGCTGGAAGAAGTCAAGTCCGAGGTAATGCCGGCAGTATGGGGGTTGTTGACGGCCCTTTCACAAGACCCCAGTCAACGGTATTGTTGACCAGGGCTCCCGAAGTGATGAGAGAGTGCATTGCGTACTCTTGGTATAGACCACAGGAGAGAGGGCACCCTTAGTTAGTGATGAAGTGATACATGGCGGTTGGTGGAAGACATAGTATCGACTGACACGGGATTCACCTTGAATTCAGAAGCCTTGTGGATCTTTGAGTCTCGTGCATTTCATTTCAGTCTACTGCCATAACTAGTTGTATTGAGGTGACGTTAACCATTTCTGGAGTCAGGAGAATGTAATCGATTATCGTTGGGCTCATCAGTCGCTTCGTTGACATGCTAAACGATTGGTCAGTCCAGTATAAGTGTCAATAAGTTATAGGTCTGTTATTACTAAACTTTGCACCAAAAAAATCGCCACAAATAGGCTCACCGGTGTCTACCAGTCATGTAGTCCATAAATCAGAGCAAAAAAAATCTTGTAATTTTTTTTGATGTTTGACATCGTCGGCTGGGGTTTGGGGTTTTCAAGGACCATCGCGCCTAACCGTAGATGACTTAACCTCGTTTGATTGACGAAAAATGCACCACTAAGAGAGGAAAATGGAAAAACAGAACATCCATTACATTCATAACGTCTCTATCTTTATAGTGATTGCCTAATTAGCCTCAATTTCAGAACTTTTTGGAACCGATTTCAAAAATCAGACGTTTTTTGAGTGGTCGATTTTGCGATTTATTCAGTCCGGGTAAAGGTTCACAAAAATCAAAGCCACCTAGCATGAAGCCGGCAGTTTGCTCTATAGAACCCAGGTATTACTTTTCTTTCATTCGTTGGTATTGAGCTCGTTATTGCACAGTTTACGTGTTTTTGGTGCGACCAACCCCTAGGCCATTTGGGCCAAAATCGACAAATCGACAAGTTCCGTCAAATTCCGTCAAACTTTGTCTAGGTGAAGAGGCCACCGGCTAAAACATAGTAAGCCATCTTTGAGTCGCTACCGGGTGGCGTAAACCGTAATTCTCCTCGCAATACGCGGGGTCCGTGTAAGTTTTAGGGGTTCGCACCCGAGTCAAATGTTTCCCATGGCTGCGGCGAGCCGAGTCAAATTATCTTGCCAACCCCATCTTCCAGCTCAATCATCACAAACCATCAAACTCATCAATTTTTTGGACTTTGGCTCAATCGATAGCCACACGTTTGTAGACCATAGTGAGTACGTTCAAATGGCCACATTAGGCGTGGCGATTGCCGTCAAAACCCACCATTTAGTTTGTGTTGCTAACCGTATAATAAGCTGTAAACATATCCACAACAAGCGACCCTGACGCCCAGCACCTTTCGTGCCTTGATTAAAGTACTGGTTTGGTTGTGATAACCCTATAAGAAATCGTGTTCACTTACTAGTGGTCATAAATTAACCGACGGTAAACGTAACTGTTAATGTTTAATTCAGCATCACGTTGAAACGGAACCAAATAGCTTTAAACTGGATAACGGCTATCGATGGCTTCCAATGCCATCATACAAGGGCTATGTTTGTAGATAAGAACAAGTCAAACAATTAGTCTTGACGATGAGGTAGGAACAAGCAAAAAGCTCAGGATGAGGTGGGTAATGTCTAACTGACAAGTGTCGTAGCATGAACGGTTTGTTTACTCCTTACTCCCAGCAACTTACTGTGTAAGAGTAGGTCTCTTCCAGCGGCGGCGTCAACCACTCGTTGAGCATGACACCGATGTGCAACTGACATCGAGCCCGGTGAAAGAAGCTAAGCTTCACCAAAAGCCGGCGCATTCGTTGCGGTCCTTGTTCACTGCTGCCCGCAACACCTGGAAGTAGTTGGCGACAAAGTCGTTGCCAAAGTTGCGAGCAGCACCAAAGCCCGAGTATCCCAAAACGTAAGCCGCATGATGGCACCGCAAGTGTACGATATCCCAGGTGGAATACTTGCTGACGTCCTCCATTCGACTCCACCCCCAAAAGCGGTACGCAAGTGTACTGAAGTTGACACCAAAGTCTTTCAGGATCCGATCTTACACGTCGGGTCGTACGTCAAACATGTGTGTCGATGATGGTATGATTGTTGCAACATCTTCCAACACATTCTGATTGGGAAAGCTTTATGATTCGTCGCCTGGCGATACCCAGACCGTCAACCCAAAAGGCATTCTTCGATTGAGTCCAGGCTAACGGTTTGCTTAAACAAATTGCTCCATAAAGTATAGCGAAGCGTCCGCTACCTCCAACTATGTTGACATCCGGGTAAGGGCTCTCGACATGTTGTGTTTATCTCCATGGATAGCCAAAGGACATCACCAACACTTCCCGAGACTTCAAGTACCGAATCTCACCTCTGAAACCATTGGAGAATGATATAGAGTCAAAGCCTTCGAGTTAACATAGTTGAGAAGCACTCAGTGAAGCTTCACATGAAAACTCTCCGTAACTCGAACGGGCATGTGCTCCTGGTTGTCCATGGCAAAAATGCTCTCGTGGAGGACATACCCAGTTGCACAACCACGGAAAGAATGCATGTGAACCTAAACCTTGCTCACCCGGGTTTGACTTGTTGATAGGGACGTGGAATTGGGATGGATATCTTGAATTGACTCATGGAGCAATCAAGCCAAGCGGGAGGCCACCGGACGGTGAATCGAGGTCATTGCCTCCCAGTTAGCGAGGATAGTTGTCGGAAGTGTTCCAGCAAAGCATTCATCCACAGTGTAGTCCATGATTGTATGTTATGTCAACTCATCTCTGAGACAACCACACATACACATACCACCCACGGTGAGACACGCCCACACTGAACCGCATCCACCTAAAACCAAAGCACGCAAACAATCCACCGACACTGGTTTCACATCACGTACCCATTAGTCTCATCCAAAACAATCACTAACTTCACGGACTTGACGATCACACTCGCTCATATAAAGGTGGAAGATTCATTTTTCGTTGTCAAAGCCCGGGCGCGTAACCCCCCTCCTCTGTTGTCACATTTACACACGACGCGCGACGCGTCGAAAGATGATCATCTCCCGCCATATCCGTTCCTAGCCCCGTTGCTTTGCACGCTTAATCGAGGCTTCATACACCAACGATTGCGGGTGTATCAATTGCAGTTTCCCCTTGTCCATATGCCTTAACAGCAATCGATTGCCCGGTTCTTCGGTTAGCTGGCGGCTTAACTCCCAGCCCAAGAAAGCAACGCCAGAACTGTCTCAGCAATTACCCAATCTCCAGAAAAGTCACCAAGAATTCCACTTCATCACTACGACAAACAAGTTTCCCTTTGCCAATCTAACCCGTGTAATGGATGAAGTGGGGGCCACGTCACTGAGACTTGGAATGACGGCGATTTGTCTGTTCTTGGACACGTTGAACCAATCGACCCCGGACATGCTCACCAAGGTGCTCTACCTTTGCATCAATCGCCTTGACCCTGACTACGAGCGTAAACTTGAGTTGGGTCTTGGTGAGACGTTATTGATCTTGGCCATCCACGAGTGTTATGGCAGGTCCACGGCTAACATCAACCTCGCAAGCTGGACTATAAGATGCTGTAAGACGTGGGTACGGTAGCACGGAAGTTTCGTCTGGGTCAACCGACAATGTTCAAGCCGGCGCCGGTGGATGTCGAAGGGGTGTTTGAGAGTCTCATCATATTGCCAATACGAAGGGGACCGATGCTCAGAATCGGAAGATTGGCATCATCATCAAGATGTTGACGGTATACGATGTCAATCTGGGTGAGCCAAGTTTCTTGTTCGTCTGCTTGAAGGTAAGCTCCGTATTGGTCTTGCTGATCAAAGCAGTAATAAGCTCAGCGCTTGCAAGGTAGACCACGATGATTCATTTGCCATATTTCAACCAACTCCTGTGGCTTCATGTTCCTCTCACATGCCACCGATAGCCTCGCGTTGTTGGCCAAAGTTCCCGAGTGTGTTGATCCTTTGGTCTTGTCCATTTTATCCGACCTTGCTACCATAATGAACTGCTCTAAGGTGATGGAGATCGTTGCTGGAGCCATAAAGTTCGGACTGCTTCTTGTTGGACTTATGAGTTACTTGCTTGACATGCCGATTGACCGGTTAGAGCCGTACAAGTGATAATGGACAATAGGTCGATTATCACAAAACTTTACACCAAAAAAATCGCCAAAAATAGGCTTTTCGGCATCTACCAGTCATCTAGTCCATAAATCGTAGCAAATAAATTTTCATGATTTTTTTTGATGTTTGACATCGTCGGCTGGGGTTTGGGGTTTTCACGGACCATCGCGCCTAACCGTATATTACAAATTGACGAAGATTGCACCAACAAAAGCGGTAAATGGAAAAACTGAAACATCCATTGCATTCATAACGTCTCTATCTTTATAGTGATTAGTTAAAAAGCCACAATTTCGAAAACTTTTTGGACCAGATTTCATGCGATCTGACGTTTTTTGAGTGGTCGATTTTGCGATTTATTCAGTCTGGTTAGAGGTTTACAGAAAACAAAGCCACCTAGCATGAAGCCGGCAGTTTGCTCTATAAAACCCACGTATTACTTTTCTCTCATTCATTGGTATTGAGCTCGTTATTGCACAGTTTACGTGTTTTTGGTGCGACCAACCCCTAGGCCAAAATCGACAAAATCGACAAATCGACAAGTTCCGTCAAATTCCGTCAAACTTTGTCTAGGTGAAAAGGCCACCGGCTAAAACATAGTAAGCCATCTTTGAGTCGCTACCGGGTGGCGTAAACCGTAATTCTCCTCGCAATACGCGGGGTCCGTGTAAGTTTTGGGGTTTCGCACCCGAGTCATTAGTACGGTGGGACCGAGTCAAATTACCTCGCTAAAACCCATCTTCCAGCTCAACCATCGCAAACCATCAAACTCATCAATTTTTTGAACTTTGGCTTAAATGATAACCACGGATTTTTAGACCATGATGGGCACCTTCAGGTGGCCACATTAGGCGTGGCCATTGTCGTCAAAATCCGCCATTTAGTTTAGACTGCGTAGTGATGCACTAAAGCCATAGACATGTCCACCACAAGCGACCCTGCCGCCCGTGGAATGAGGTTAGCGGTAGCGGGCGGACCGTTCCTGATGTGGTGACAGTGTCTTTTGCTCATTGTGCCGTGAACGGCTTTCATGTCACGGTCAAAGTGCCGCTTGACCATGCCAACAATATAGAAAGACGTGGTCATTCACTAGTGGTCAAAAATCAACCGACAGCTAATGTACATGTAACAAATCGATTCTGTATGACGTTAAAATGGAATGAAATAGGTCTGGGTTTGATAACGTCCAAATATGTTAGTTCTGATTTTCTGGAATTTTGACTTTTTGTCGTCATTTTAGTTCTCAATTTTGCATTTTTTCTCCGAAAAGCGAAAACTGCGATTTATTCAGTCTGGACAAGGGCTAACAAAAATCAAAGCCACCCGGCATGAAGCCAGCAGTGTGATCTACAATAGCTTACCATCACTTCTATTCATCCATTGGCATTGAGCTCGTTATTTTGAGGTTTACATTTTTGAGATGCGGCGAGTCTTAACAGTGGGACACCCTAAAAAGCTTGACCCGGTTTTCGGCCTCCGGAATCCCCCGGGGTCCTTCCGGGATCCGCCGGGCGATGCCACGCGACATGACACATACACATTCGTTGTCTATCACTATACTCTATGAAGCTTACGTTTACTTGTGATCAACCCTACCAAAGTAAACCTTTGTTCAACTTAAAGACTCTTGATATGTTATAATCCTTGAGCACGGGGTCTCGCTTTTTGTAAACCAAATGTTGAGTAGCTCAACTTGTCTTGCGTTTCGTGATTGTTATGGGTTATGCCTGACAAGCAGCAGCTGTCACAGCATACCTGACACCACCAAGCGACGTATTAATCCATTTCCCATCGACAAAACGTGTATGACTGGTGTCCCCTAATAGTGCAATACTCAACATCACACAAAAGTCGTGTGAATATCGAGAATGAAAAAACGAGTTGGCATCTATCGACCATGAGTTCGTGGGACTTGCGATTTGGGGGGCTTATATGCAGGCAACGCCACACACACTCACTATTGGCGATGAGCGGGCTTTGAAATACGGAAGATAACAGCATACCCAAGCCTTCCATTGGAGTGATATATGAGCTACACGTCGCCAAAAACTCAAGCTAGTGTATGAGATTTGTTTTAAGGACCAGAGCGGCTCGCTTTCTGACATGGTGATCCCGTTGGTGGCCGAGCTCATCCCCGTGTTCAGTACGTTGGCAACAACGTCCTTTCATGAACCTCTCTGAGATAGTGCCAAGGAGGTGCTCGAATCCTATCTCGACCAGGCGCTTCTGAACTTGTTGTTGGGGCTCTTGTAGAATCTGTACAGGCGCTACGTCTACAAACAGGTGCTCACCACCATCGCCACCATCGCCCAGCCCTAACATTGGCAAGTTACTACGACATGTTGATATTGCTCTTGCTCCACGAGTTGGTCCACATCGACGACTAGACTTGCTCAAGGCCAAGTGCATCGAGGGTTCCATCCGCATTGCTCTTGCTGTTGGGCGTGAACAAGTTAGTACTCACGCTGCCAAAGCCATGGTTCGGTTTGCTAAGTTGCAGCAGCTAATCACCACCGATGAAGGTCTCATCAAACAGTTTTTAAAACGAGGTTGGTGTCGCGTGTGCTGTAGTGTCTCGGCCGCAAGTTCCAGGCTCGAGCCACCCAGGATATCTCATTGTATGAAGAGGACCAGGCAAAGAAGTATACCCAGAACAAAGAATGGGACGTCATCAACGTAAGTGGAAGCTCATTGCTGTCTCGACGCTGACGTTGGACGTTCTTCGGCTGGACGCCGCTCAACTAAAGGGCGACTTTGTCGCCTACATCGACGAGATTGTCGAGCTTATTGCCATCTCCGTTCTCCAGTTCTACTTCCACAACCGGGTGCTGGCGCTGGCAGTTAACCACAACGTTGCCCTGTTGTGGCATTTGGTCATCGCCAAGCTGGCGCAAACCATGTCCGCCGAACCCAAGCCCGAGCTCTGGCGATGACAACGACTACTACATCAAAGACGTCAAAGATGTGGACAATACGATGACGAGTTGTTGGACGAATGCAACAAGTTGGTGCTGGCGTTATTTCGGCACGCCGTCTACTCAGCAGATCTTGGACGTGGCTTGCACCACCCGTCACCATGTTTGTCAACGTTAACAACACCCACTTGAAGTTTTGTGGGTTGGTGCTGGAGTGTGACGTCACTGATGGTGGTGACGTTTCGGTAGACGTCGGTTTGGGATTGATGAAGGTGGCGCAACCAGTGACTCTGGCGTTGGTCCACGGCACATTGCTGGACGAAGTCGAGGTCGAGGTGATGTCGGCGGTGTCGGGGCTGTTGGCGACACTTTTTCAGGACCAGGCGATGGTGTTGTTGACCAAAGCGCGCGAGGGGGTGAGAAAGTGCATTGTGTACTCTTAGTATAGACCACAGGAGAGAGGGCGTCCTTAGTTAGTGATGAAGTAACATACAACGGTTAGTGGAAGACGTAGTATTGGCTGATACAGGCTTTACGTTGAATTCAGAGATCATATGAATCCTCAAGTCTTGTCCATTTTATTCGATCTTGCTACCATAAGTAGTCGTATTGAGGTGACGATAACGATTGGTGGAGTCAGGAGAATGTAATCGATTATCGTTGGACTTATGAGTTACTTGCTTGACATGCTTATTGATCGGTTAGTCCAGTACAAGAGATAACGGGTTACAAGTCGATTTCTGACAAACTTCACACCAAAAAAAAAGCCACAAATAGCCTTTTCGGCATCTACCAGTCATCTAGTCCATAAGTCAGAGCAAATAAATTTTCATGATTTTTTTTGATGTTTGACATCGCCGGCTGGGGTTTGGGGTTTTCACGGACCATCGCGCCTAACCGTATATTACAAATTGACGAAGATTGCACCAACAAAAGCGGTAAATGGAAAAACTGAAACATCCATTGCATTCATAACGTCTCTATCTTTATAGTGATTAGTTAAAAAGCCACAAGCCACAATTTCGAAAACTTTTTGGACCAGATTTCATGCGATCTGACGTTTTTTGAGTGGTCGATTTTGCGATTTATTCAGTCGGGATAAGGGTTCACAAAAATCAAAGCCACCTAGCATGAAGCCGGCAGTCTGATCTATAAAACCCACGTATTACTTTTCTTTCATTCATTGGTATCGAGCTCGTTATTGCACAGAATGCGTGTTTTTGGTGCGACCAACCCCTAGGCCGAATGGGCCAAAATCGACAAATCGACGAATTCCGTCAAATTCCGTCAAACTTTGTCTAGATGAAAAGGCCACCGGCTAAAACATAGTAGGCCATCTCAGAGTTGCTACCGGGTGGCGTAAACCGTACTTTTCCTTGCAATACGCGGGGTCAGTGTGAGACAAGTGTACTGATAAATCAACCCATTTAGTGACGGTGGTTGCTTTTCTTCGGTTCATAAGTGTTACAGAAATAGTAGTAACCGTAATCGAAAGTGCCGGCGATAATTGAATCCATCATAGGCAATTATTTCTCAATCGTTCCTGATCTTATCGGTTGATGCGGCGGGGCTCATCGTGTCGCGACGCGAAATCCGTCGGAGTTGTCCATACCCCATCATGGATCTTCCCCGCCTACCATGATAAAGAGCCGCAAGTGGACCTGGTTGCAGCAGTGGGGGCTCTTGCTGATGATTCACAACCAAGAACACCAAGAACAGGCGCGGTGCTGCTACCGGCCCTTGGTGCTGGTGATCCTGATCCACCACCCGCTGGTGACATCGCAGGTGCCTAAGGTGGTGGAGCTGATAATGCGATTATATTTCGAAAAGAAGAGTTCTATATGAGTGGAATTGGTTATAACCTTCCGGGATCCTGTCCACCGGTTTCACCACACCAACCTCATCCTTGCTGGATACTTGTCATTCTCCGCGTTTAGTAGCGTGAGTCCAGTTCTTCCGTGGTATGATATTGTCTATGAAAGGCTCCGCTATTTCAAGTTTGGCGACTTGTGAGTGGTGTACCGTACCCTCACTGTATTCCGTCAGACTACACTCCGGCCCAATAATGCTAATGGCGATGTGCAACAACCAATCGAACTGTTATTTCGAATTCAGGTTCGTGGAGTATGTCATGAACACCCATCGTACTGTCATCAGAGTTGGTTCATAGTTTATGGTTGGCTATTGTCTCAAAATACTCCCATACTGATTAAGAGCTCTCAATATGGGTTGGTTCCCGAATTGATCATACCCGACTGAAATAGCCTTCTGAAAGCTCCCTGGTTGCTTTGGATTGCTGGTGATTGTGCCAGCACCCCATTGTGGTAACCTGAGCGGCTTGTTATGTTCTTCGGTGTTGAATCTCGAGTTAAGAGTCGTATCATTCAACGCGTCGTGTGATGTACCGGCACGTTGCTGGACGAAGTCCATGCTGAGGTGGTGTCGGCGGTGCTGGGGTTGTTGGCGACCCTTCTCCAGGACCAGGCGACGTCGTTGTCGGCCAAAGCTCCCAAGATGGTGAACGTTATGTTGATTGTTATGCCTTGTCCATTTTATTCGGGTTTGCTACCATAATCAATTGCTTTAAGACGATGAAGACTATTGTTGGAGCCAGGAAAGTGTAATCGTGACTAGTTGAACTCATCAGTTACTTGCTTGACACGTCAATTGACTAGTTAGTGCAGTATAAGTGAAGATGGGTTATAGGTTGATCACTACCATACTTTACACCAAAAAAAAATCGCCAAAAATAGGCTCACGGGTATCTACCTGTCATGTAGTCACTAAACCACAGCGAATAAATTTTCTTGATTTTTTTTCGATGTTTGACATCGTCGGCTGGGGTTTGGGTTTCTCGACCCGAGTCAACTTGTCCACGTGACAGCGGCGAGCGCGAGTCAAATTCTCTCGCCAACCCCATCTTCCACCTCGACCTTCCGACAACCATCAAACTCATCAAATTTTTGAACATTGGCTCAAACGATAGCCACGCGTTTCTAGACCATAATGGGTACCTTCAGGTGGCCACATTAGACGTAGCTATTGCCGTCAAAAATCGCCATTTAGTTCAGGTTGCGCATCCGTGCACTAAGCAGAAAACATATCCCCCCATAAACGGCCCTACTGCCCCCAGTCTGGGGTTAGCGGTAGCGGGAGGACCGTTCCCGATGCGGTGACAGTGTCTTTTGCTCATTGGTGTCGTGAACGGCTTTCATGTCACGGTCAAAGTGCCGCTTGACCATGCCAACAATATAGAAAGACGTGGTCATTCACTAGTGGTCAAAAATCAACCGACAGCTAATGTAACAAATCGATTCTGTATGATGTTAAAATGGAATGAAATGGGTTTGGGTTTGAAAGGTCCAAATATGTTAGTTCTGATTTTTCGAAATTTCGACTTTTTGTCGTCATTTTAGTTCTCAGTTTTGCATTTTTTCTCCAGAAAGCGAAAACTGCGATTTATTCAGTCTGGATAAGGGTTAGCAAAATTCAAAGCCACCCGGCAAGAAGCCAGCAGTGTGACCTACAATAGCTTAGTATCACTTCTATGCGTCCGTGGGCATTGAGCTCGTTATTTTGAGGTTTACATTTTTGAGACGCGGCGAGTCTTAACAGTGGGACACCCTAAAAAGCTTGACCCGGTTTTCGGCCTCCGGAATCCCCCGGGGCCCTTCCGGGATCACCCGGGCGATGCCACGCGATTGGCCCTATGCAGTACAATCAATATATCTACATCTAGTCACAACAGTCATAAGTCGTGGGAAAGATATGGAAATATACGTGTGATATTAGACCAAGCCGACCTTTCTACCATGGAAGATACCCCCAGATCTCTGATCCGGAGGACCACCACTACACATGTGACCGAGACCACAACGCTGCTAGAGTCCAAGAGCCTGCAGCGAATTGGTGGGTTTGAACTCAGTCAAGAAGCCAAGCTTTACTGAAAGCAGGCACACTTCGTAGCCAAAGTCGCGGGCAGCACTAAAGACCAAAAGCTCGATCTGATTCGTTTGCTCGTTGTACGTAGACTTAGCCTAGCTGAGGTCGATTTGCGATTTCTCGGAAGGAAAGCCGCATGATGGTGGTGGCAATGTGGTTACGTGGATATCTCTAAACCACTAAAGGAAGGTATCTTTGTCCATCACTTTACTCCCTACTGGTCTCAAGCAACTAAGTGAAGTTTGTGAATGCCAAACCCCACTAAACAAGCTACACCGACCACAACTATAGTGGTTTAAAGTGACAGCAATTGATTTTAAAATCCCCAAGATTCAGTATGCACTTCTAGGTTTTGTTTTATTCCTACGTCATTATCTTTATCACTTAAATCTATCGCTGTAGATGATATACCCTTCCTTTACAAGAATGTGCGTTGTGAATTAGTCTTGGTTCAATTATAATCGACGTACGTTGTTGGCACTAGACTCACAAAAGCGAAAACGGAATGGTATTGAACTGACGACTAAGAATAAAGAGAAATTGATGAATATCCTTCGAGTGGTTGGTCTATGAAAATGCATATCATTTTTTTGCTATACCTTTTATCTATACGTTTTTGCTATCATTAATCGTCATTAGTCATTAACCGTTGGCTAACACCAGTACTTGAACCATCTCACGTAGAATGGTTTCGCCGCCATCGCGTCCTTTTCCAGTTGGATCTCGGCCCGGATGACGTCGATATCAACCTGGCGACGTCCGGTGTCCAAGTCCACCTCCTTGAGGGGGATGATGAAGAGCCAGCGGCCCAATTTGCGACGAGTGTAGATCATGTGACACGAGAACAACACAATCATGATGGGAGCACAAAGGTAGGCCTGGAAGAACGAGTAGGCCAGGGCCCGGCCGCCATTACCAATAGGCCACAACAGCGACCAGAACTGGAGCACAAGCACCACCGTCAAGAACCCCATGGCGTAGATGGAGCCAATAATCCCCGTGGGCGCCTTGTAAAGCAACTCCAGCGACGACCGTCCCTGAGCGTGAAGGGCCCACCGCACCCGAACGTGACAAAGGGCAATGTTGAACCACACAAATACCGTCGCCAACCCCAGCACCGACAACATCCAGGCAAACACTTCGCCTTGGTTCTTGTACGCGGAAAGGAAGCACAACGCCCCGAAAAGGGCCAGGGTCGCAAGTGCCACCATGGGGCGGCCACGACGGTCGATGTAGCCAAACGCCTTGGGCAACATCCCTTGTTCCCCGAGAGAGTGAAGGGTACGCAGACAACCGTAGACGGCCAGGTTCCCCACCAGCACCACCGTGAACAAGATACAGGCGTTGAAGATGGACGGAAGGGCGTAGATCTCCGCCCGCTTGATGGCAATGACAAAGGGCAGGGTGGAGTTAGTGTTGGAACCAAGAAGTTGCGGGTCGTTGTAAGGGACAAGGAAGCCAATGAACATAAGGGTTAACAAGTAGAACAACACCAACCGGATAAACACTTGACGCACGGCTTTGGGCAACACCTTTTGCGGGTTCTTGGTTTCCGCCAGGGCCAACCCCACCATTTCTGCCCCCGCCATCGAGTACAGGGCGGTGACGAAGGTGGTGGCTACCCCTTTAAAGCCATGAGCAAACGCTCCGGGGTCGTGGAAGTGTTTGGCGCCAATGAATTCGTGAGTGGGTCCACCACCACACACAAGCACCACCCCAAGGATGATGAACCCGGTGATGGCAATAATCTTGACGATGGTCAAGAAGTATTCGGCTTCACCATAACCCTTAACCCCGAAGAGATTGATGCCAATGATAAACACATAGAAGATCGCTACCCATGCCACCGGGTTAATCTTATCGTTCCAGTATAAGATACACATGGCCAGCGCCACCAACTCGAGGGGGAACACGATTAACCACATGAGAGCATAGATGACCCCAATGGAAAACCCCCACAGTGGACTGACAAACCGCAGCGCGTACACGGAAAACGACCCGTTAATGGGGAAGGCGACACAGAGTTCACCAAGCGACATCACCACGGGAACCAACATCGTCAGCACCAACCCCCAAGCAATTAAAAGAGCAGCGGGACCACCGGTACGTAACGAACCTCCGGAACCGACAAATAACCCGGTACCAATAGACCCACCAATGGCGATCATCTGGATGTGCCGTTGCTTCAAGCCTCGCTTCAACGTCTCGCCCTTTTGGCCACCATCAGCATTCATACCCCCGACACTTTCCATGTCGCCGCCCAGGAAGAACAGCGCCGTTTCCAGGCGGACCTTGTCGTTGACGTCGGCGGGCTTGAACGAGTCCTTAAACCGAGTCCACATCCCACCATGGGAGGAGGTGGGGACGCTGGGGGTCGACGAGTCGTGGGAGTCCACCGAACCCTGGACCACTTCGGAATCGCGTTTCTCGCCCATGGTTCGTCGAAGATGTAATTGGAGAGAAAACGGCCGCGATAAAAACCTTGCTGAGTGCGTGAAATCTGGAGAAACGCCGATGGCCTCTGGGTTTGGTTATCGCGGCTATGTGCAGGAGACCACGGCGTTTGTACCCCGGAACAGGCATCGCGGCTGTCATTGCGGCTGCCCGATATAGGCGGCTGGAAGGAAAAAAAGGACAGGGTGAGTGAGTCAGATAGGTCGAAGGTTACCAACCAGGGTAAGTAAATAGATAACCGAGCAACACCTCCTACACTTCACCCAACTAGCGTCACCATACAACAGATGAAACCCTTTACCAATACTAGGAGTCGTACCCTGATACCATCGATTGTTTGATGTGGTGATATCGTAAATTTAAGTGCGCCCCCTGCCTATCGATCAGACCCCACACGGCTTAGTTCCATTGACCTCGACTATCACCTTGCTAACAATGGAGCCCTGGCTCGCGTGTGCTCGGGATCGCCCGACATGCGCCTGTCGGCCCCAATCCGGTAAAATCGCAGACACAGATGGATTCTAACGGCTTACGATCGGTCCCTATCTTCCCCGGGTATCGCTAAGCCTCGGGTCGGCAGCAGCATATGACCTGCCAGCTCTTTTTCACTCCCATTTTTTTTCTCTGTTTTTCTCACCCAACAGTCGCGATTCGCAGTAAGAGACGCCGATATGACACGGCACTTCTTAAATCGACGGATGGAAGGGGAGAAAAAAAAGGTCCGTTTCGAGATGAGGAGAAAAAAAAAAAAATTCACGCCCCGATAATCGATTTCCCAAAATGGACTTTGCTCACAGATTTTAGTAAGATCGACCCGTGCATCACGTGAGCCATTGATCAAAGTCTAATTGGGGGGTCGTGTCAGCAAACTGCAACATCAAGCAAAAAGACATGCCGAGTACAAAAGGACACACATCGAGGACAATCAGCCATCGGCCTTGTGTTCTCTTGTCGCTGGCGTCGTCCCGACATCGTCGCCCCGGTTGCTTCGGCATGACTTTAGTAGCGACACATGGAGGGCGGGTCGTTGTTCCCCTCTCGGCTTCTCTCATGTGCCATCGTAGGTAAGCAGGACCTAATTACCGGTAGCGGTGGTCGGTGTGGTTCATTTCCCTCATCGGTAGTGGATTAAACGGGTTTGGTGGTCGTCATCGCCAGCAGGGGGGTCCATCCTATATATCAAGCATGAGCTCGGTTAGCCACGGGCTTCGCGGAGGTGGAAAATGCACTTGAGCCGCACTCGCCGAGCCCGCCCACCCACACATTATTCATCACCTACGGCCTCACATACATCCGTGCCGCCGCTAATTGCCAAAGCCGTACAGCCAATGTAACGTGTCCTCCACCACCGATAAAAGCCACAACGGGAAATTGTCCACCCAACCCCTAGAGGCGGGAGCCCCTGCCGTGCCAACGGTTTTCCCACCATTGACTAAACGCGGAGAGACACACATGGGGTCTAATATGCCCACTAAATACACTCGTCCCTGGGCTAAGCCTCTCGAGAAAGAAAGCCGTGTGTCGTCGGTTTGCCACACACCCCCAGTTAATGTCAGCGATGGCTCGGCTCGGCTTCGACGCACGCCAATCCAGCGACATCTATTGTCCACGTTCCCCTAACCAATACGCCCTTCTCCACCAACAACATTGACTAAGCTGCTCACAAAGACAGTCACAGTACGGAATTGCTGGTACCGAAACGTGGGGGCACACACTAGACTGACATCTACACCTTACATGTACTTCAAATATGGAGCCGTGCCATCGATGCGATGCAATTAAGTGGTAGATTTCACCGAAAATACAGGGCAATCGACCACATAGATATGCCTGCAGCGACCTCTGAATCTGTCACCATTTCTCGTGGGTTTTTGTGGCTAAAAGTACGTGATCATCCGTGCCGGACCACCGCGGTCGATTGCGCAGGGTGTGTGGGTCGAGAATGCCGGTGGTTGCCCCAGTGGTGGTTGCTTTGGCGACGCGGCAGTGCCGGCAGTGCCGGCAGCGGTGTCGATAGTTCCGCCACACAACTCCGATCGCCGCATGTAGCGAAGGACGGATCATCCGCCACCGGAATAACCTTGCCAGCGGAATCCCGACACCGAGCCTCTGTGGGTAGTGGGGCAACGAATGTCTCTCGCTGGTCCGCGACATTGTGATCATCGTCAGTAAAAAGTTGTCGATCTAGTTACTGCTGGCTGCCATTTGTCATTGTGGATTTGTCAGTGGTGGAGCCTTCGGCACCGTCGGCGGCAACCGATAAGTTTTAGCCGGCTCTACAGGTTGTCGTTTGTTTTTGAGGCTTTCTGCCATCGCCGCCGCTGTTGTGGTCAAAGCACATGTGGGGGGGCTAACGACAAAGGAAAAATAGGGACGGTGGTTGTCGTGAAGTAGAGATATCGCGACTAACGGTTTTGCACACGAGCCCAGGCACAGCGACATTTTTTGGTCCGCCCACATCTGGAAGCCTACCAGTCAAATGAGCCTGGATGGCTTATTAGAAATTTAAGGGTGCCAAGCCCAGCAACAGCGCCGCACAAGGCTCACAAGAAACGATCTCTACGAGTAGAACTACACGACAAACACCGGTGTATCCCCAAGGCTTTATTGATGAAATTCCACGTGGGACGTGTCACCGGTACTTCCCTTACCCAATCCCCTCCCCACCACTAAGAGAAAAAAAAAAAAAACCACCCGCCTTTAGGGTAATTATTTGTGGCCTAAACGCCGTGGGCTCCTAGCCCCCGCCGCCTCGCTTCGACTTTTTTTCTGTCCTGCACGCGGGCGAGGCTCCCAACCCACCCACATTTGCCCTAAGTGCGAAATCATTCCCGGCAACCGACGTCATCCACAATCTTATATATCTTTGACGCATTCAGCCGGTTTGATAACTAATGGACGTGAAAATGGAGGATCTCTGGACACATCCCGACCAACAGCAGCTCCCCCAACCGATTTACGACGCCTTCGACGTCGACATGGCCCAGGTGCCTTGCGACGTGCTGGCCCCGTTCGCCCCCGGACCGTCGCCCATGGCCGCCGCTCCTCCCATGGGACTCGACTTTAACCAATTCAACGATAACTCGTTCCCCGCCGCTAACCACATGTTCGCTCTGCCAACGCTGATGGGTGACGACGCCGCTTTTGACGGCGGTAACGGCAACCTTACCGCTGCCAACGGCAACACTCCCTCCGCCCCGGGGAACCCGCCTCGAGGCAAGAAAAAGCTGAAGCGGGATCTTGCCAACGAGCAGGACCGGCTCCTTATTGCTCGTGACGATTCTGAGCTTACTCCCGAAGAGTTGGCGTTAAAGCGAAAGGCGCAAAATCGCCAGGCGCAACGAGCGTTCCGAGAACGCAAGGAAACCCGGTTGAAGGAGTTGGAGGCCAAGCTCGTGCAACTGGAAGAAGAACGGCAACGGCTCTTGGACCAACTTGAGTGTATGCGAGCCCACAACATGAACATCCAGCTGGAAAACCAACAACTCAAGGCTAACGTGCTGCCGTCGTCGACACTGCCCGATTCGCAGCAACTGCTTCCTACCACCAACACCCTGAACCCTAGCGCCTTCGAATTCCCCCTCTCGCAAGACCAATTCTTCCACGGCTTGCTCGACGGCACCACCCACGAAATCAAGGCTGACCACGTCAACCGTGTGTACACGCTGCCCGATCTGGAAGACAAATTGTTGGCGATTGGTGCCGTGTGGGACTACCTTTTGGCGCGGCTGGAGGAAGCCGGCATCGAACTAGAAACTGAAGATATCCAACTGATCATGAACAGATTACGGGGACAAGAAAAGTGCCATGGGTTTGGCCCCGCCTACTCCATGAGTGTCGTCAACGCCGCGTTTGAAGCTGGCATCTCCCACGGCTGAGCTGATGCGTTTTTTCTTTTCTTCAAAGTTAAAAAAGGAAAAAAAAACTAGCTCAAATGATGTTATTAGCTGATGCTTTTTCTTTTCTGCAAAATAGGAAAAGGGACACATCAACTCAATAATCTTATTGGCGATTACTTTTATTTAACCACCTCCCTTTCGTCGGGGATTTACCGTGTTTTTTTTTTTGTTTATGATTAGTTTACTGGAGTTAGGATATTTTGAATATATGATTGTCAACGTCGACCCCGCCTCTCCACTTTTGATCTTTTCTCTGTCCCACTTGGCATCGATTGCTGCATCAAGCGCCGACCTCAATCCAAAAATCAGGTGGTATAGGCGGTCGTCTCCGGAATAGCCGCGAGACATTCCCGCCCAGTTGCTATCGTAGATTGCCGATACCCCCTCGATGCGATGGCGTATCCAGGTGGCTGGCACACGTCTGCACCCCCGCATTGGTCGTAAATCCTGTCGTTTCTAGTCAAAGGTAATGTCGACGATGCCTGACATAATTAGATTGAGGCTGCGAGGGAAACGACGTCATTATTGATTTCGGTACAGAACCCAGGCCCTGGCACTTTGTGCCCGTTGACCGCGAAATTATTATTCATGCCGACATAAGAGTATCCAATTAGCGAGCAACATTTAAGCTTTGTCGAACCGATGCAATCGGTCGCCGGTACCTGTCAAGGTTTAGGGGTAGCAGCAAACAATTCTCGCGATTTTAAGTTGACAACTAGAGTGCTTAAGCTAAAACGAAAAAAACAAAAGAAAATCAGGGAACACGACATGCGGCCAGTGCTCTTGCATTGGTGTCGATTGCTTTACAATATGATTTGTGACAGGCTGACTAAGCCGATCTCGATCCCATCGTTTGTTAGAAGACGATTCACGCTTATCTGACGTCACGTAAACGGTCGGCGATACACTCCAAGATTTACAACTATAGCAAATTTTAAGCGATCTTGACGACATTTTTGCCAGTAACTAAAACCATTCAGTCACTGGTTAAAACATCTCATACAGATGTCACGGTCGAGGCACCAATATCCCATCTCTCATTATCTCCAACTTGTCAGACAACCACCGCCGCCCACCCCAACCACTTTCCTCCGAAAAGGCATAGTCGATGGGGTAAAGATCATTGCTCCGAGTCCGGTGCACCCAGAAGGTGACCGATGTGCTCGGCAAGTAAAGATGGCCGGGCTGCTAAGAACCACGGACAAGCAAAACACATCTCACTTTGAGGGCTGCGGGGTAGTTCTCTCATCTTCCAAGTTGGAAACGATGGCTCATTAATAGAGTCAAAGAGAGACGTATACTATAGAAATGATCCTATGAAGTACGTCGACAAAGAAGAGAAAAAGGGTACGGGAGTCGTCGCCCTTTTATAATCGTCGCGTTATGAGCCTGTGCGCATGCGATGACATCAAATTTTGCCGTACATGGCACTATCATGCAGGTTATTGGTGTTAACCCTAATAAAAACGAATATGGTGGCGCTTGGCAGTATTGAGGTCGATATTTAGTGGTTGATGCTTTATCCTTCGTGTTTATTTCTATCTGTAGCCCATTTGCTCGGCATATGACTTTACTTCTCGATCAATATCCCGCTTCAACGGCGATGAATAGGGTGATACTCGAGCTCGCCACTTGGACAGCGAGTTTTCAAACACTGCGCCCCAATCGTAATGCTGAGGTGGAATAAAAAATTGGGTGGGATCCTTGTTGCGGTTATCCTTGACTCTTCGTCTGAGTTCGGGGCTGGCAGCCCATTTTTCGTAAACCCGATGGCTACTTTTGCCGGATTTGTCGCCACCTTGCTCAGGACTACTAGAAATTTGTGGTAGGGTATCGGGGGTTCCCACTGTACCAGCAGTGGGTAATGAACGCGAAGGCGCTCCCAGCGTTTTATCCTTCAATTGGCGCCAAATGGGAACAAACGCCCCACTAGATTTTTTGGCGTCGGACACCCCTCGTGACACACCTTGTTGAGACAGGCTTCGATGAGAGCCACTGGTCGGTCCCGATGGTGGAGGATTAGGGCCACTGGCAGGAACCGATGTCGGTACGGTGGAGTTAGTGCCGGATCCATTAGCGAGAGACGACGCCACGGCTGGCCGTTTAGGCGGCGGCGCTGACGGATCGTCCGTCCTATGTGGACGAACGATTCCCCGAGCTTCCTTTGGTAGAGGCACAGCGTTACCTCGGTGTCGAGGCTTCTCCGATGAAATGACGCGAGGATTCAACAGCGGAAGCTTGGTGATCTTGGGGGTGGTCGGGATCTTGGGCACATTCTGTACCCGTACTGGGTCACGGCGGGGAGTTTTCCACTCACGTGGCAACCTGTTAGGTGATGAGTTGAGAGTAGCGGTAAGAAGGCGATTGCGACTTTCATTCGTCCGGGGCTTTGTCACTCGAAACCCTTGATGTTTGGGTGATGACGAAAGTGCCAACGACGACGGTAGCTTTCGCGGGGGTATATGTGGTGTGTTTTGCGCCGTAACAGTGGGTGTTTCCCTGGGTTTTTTCGTGGGTGAAAAACTGGTAGGTTTTTGAAGCAGGTTCACCGCCATCGTATGCGACTGAGCCCTAAATTCAGCTCTAATCTTGGTGGTGTCAACGGGTGAAATAACCGCAACATCATCAGATTTCGTTATAGGCTTCGCTGGTGTGGTGTGGGCAGGGGGCGAAACAGAGGGTTTGGGTGGATCACGAGCCTGCTTTGAATTAGAATTAGGTTGCACCTCCGTCTTTCCAGAAGGTACATCCCGTTCTTTCTCATGTGGTTTGGGTTGGGGTAAGCTCGGTACAACTGGGGGTGGTTGGACGGGTTGGGGGCGTCTTAATGCTTCTTGCTGTGACTTGGTTATCGGTTGCAGCAAGACTTCTCTAGCTTTCGACGCTGGTACTGATGATTGAGTTACCGGGGTCGGCGCCGTAACCGTCTGCCTTATGGGGGATGTCGAGGTCAACAGCTGTTTGGATAATTTATTCTTCGAGCCAAATCCAAACAAAGTTTTTGGGAGTCGGATGGGAGATAACTGATCCAGATCCGGAGTCGTCAGTGACTGATTCGATGACTTTGGCTTGAATGGGAGCCGCATCGGGGACGTTGGTAGGCGACGCTGGCGTTGTTTATCTGCCAAACTTTGTCGAGCTGCCCCTAGCACTACCTCGAATGAGTCTTCGGTATCACCACCATGATTAGTAGATCGTGTTGGCGACACCGGATTCTGCCGTAATGATTGGTGGTTAGGTGCAAGTGTGGCAGTTCCCAAGGAAGCTGCACCATGCACTTGTCGTAGCGGCAGTGGTTTCACTTGTGATTTTGTAGGTGAATGGGGCAGCGGATGGACCGTAGGTTGGGCCAATGGCAGGACGTGGTGTCGGGACGCCGGTGTGGCCCGTGGCAACGGCGAAGCACCTCGCTCCGTGGGGCTAGGTGATAGCGGTAGATCCTTCATCAAACTATCAAGCACATTGGCGTCGGTTCGTCCCTGATTCACCTTATGGAGAAAGCCGGCTAATTCATCCACACCATCAGTGATGAGAGAAGCGAACTGCGACACCGGCTCCACAAGTAGCTGGTTCAGATCCAAAAGCACCCCGGCAATGAACTTGGACGATCCCGGCGCCGGCGCCGAAACCTGGCTCGACAGGGCAATATCTGCCAACCAATCGGCCATGAGGGAGATACGCGTGGTGTAACGATAACACTAAAAGTACGCGCGCCGGGAAAAGTGGTGGTTATAACTGATGGTTGTGTGTTTCGAATCTACGGTGGGAGCCGTTTCAAATGCGGTGGGTGTTTCATAAAATTACCTAGGCAAAATCCGAAGTGGTGGGGGTGTACCAATTCCATTTGCTTGGCTGTTGACGCAACTACCGCATCCAACCACGAGACGTAACCTTAGACGATGGAGGACCCATCTGAGGCCACATAAACATCACCCTTAATCTCAATGAAATACACATACCCAGAAACCGTTGGTGATTCAAATTGTCTAGCTAGGTTTTTGCTTTTGACAACCTCTTCACCATTTTTGTCCACTATTGTTCGTGGCTAGTAAGTCATCCACCAGCACGTACAGTCTCGGTATTCGCACTATATACTTCGCACCGGCTAGTGACCCAATTTACCCCACCCACTGCCTCCCACGTTTCCTGCGTGTATCTCAGCCCTACGGGTTACCACTTGAATCAATTGATAGTCGCCATGGCCACAGACCACTGTTCAAAGTTTGAAGGTGCGTCGACAGTCAATTTTGCGTTTTCGATTCTCATTACCTTGGGGATTATTATCAGTTATATCCCCCAATACCGACGCATTTGGCTCAAACGGACATCCGAAGGGTTAAGCGCCACTTTCCTCTTATTGGGGTCGCTGCTGTCGATCTTCACATTTACCAATATCTTGCTTATCTCGTCAAAAGCTCGAGAATGTTGCTATCTGGGAGCATTATCACCATTTAACTGTATCAACTCGCAACTAAACCTTCTCCAAATTGGAGTACAATGTATCTGTGCTGTCTTGATCTTGGTGTTTGTGCTCTTGTGGACCAATCACTCCGTGAAACAAGATCGAGATGAGTACGCTCGTATCGTTCGAGTGGGCAACATTGTCGGCGCCCACGCGTTGGTGTCGCTTGTGGAAGTGATCGTGGGTTTGTACACCAAGAAACGGTGGCTTTACACCATTGCCAACACCAATGGCTTGCTTTCTACCGCATTGACGGTGGTCAAGTACGTACCGCAGATTTGGACCACCTATCATTTGAAGCATCCGGGTACGCTTTCGGTAGGGATGATGTGCATCCAAACCCCGGGTGGGTTTGTGTTTGCTGCCACCTTATACTTCACTAAAGGCTCCCACTGGAGTTCTTGGATTTCGTACTTTGTGGCCGCCATCCTTCAAGGGACGCTTTTGGCCCTTTGTCTTTACTATGATTACTTCCGCAATTCGGGAGTTCTGGCTCAATTAGCTGAGCGGGCTCAAATTGAAAGGATTGTCTCCGAAAATGAACGGGAAGACATCCATGAAGCTGCTCACGAAGTGGCGGAAGAAGAACAAAGATTGCTAGAGTGATGATACGGAACTTGAGAAACGTTGAAGTGTCAAACCTTTTGGTCTTATAATTCAAATACGAAAAACATCCTATAATAAACTTTTTAATAATTGTTAGTTTTTGACAATTGTTCATCTGATCTTCAAACTTGATCGTTCGAGACTCGCACATCTCACTAGTTGCGAAGTGATCACACCACAACTTACTCATACAAAATAGGCCACCACATTGACTTGTGATTTTCATAAACTCAAGATAATTTTCAAGATCGCAACTACACTTTATACATAACAATACCATCTTCAACTTCTTCGTGGCGTTATACCTGTCAGATTTCAATTCCCGTCGTTGATCTGACCACGTGACCCAAACCCACCTATATTGATGCGAAAAATTTTCACTCCAACTCCAGTGCCATGTTCAGACAATTGACGAGCTCCTTGCGGGTGGCCTCGCTTAGAGCCACGGCTGTTTCCAAGACTGCTGTGAGAGGCTATGCTGCCTTTGACAGATCGAAGCCCCACGTCAATGTGGGTACCATCGGTCACGTCGATCACGGTAAGACCACTTTGACCGCCGCCATCACCAAGGTGTTGTCGGAAAAGGGTGGTGCGGCGTTCTTGGACTACTCGTCGATTGACAGAGCTCCTGAAGAAAGAGCCAGAGGTATCACCATCTCCACCGCTCACGTTGAATACGAAACCGCCAAGAGACACTACTCGCACGTCGACTGTCCCGGTCACGCCGATTACATTAAGAACATGATTACCGGTGCCGCCCAAATGGACGGTGCCATTATTGTGCTTTCGTGTACCGACGGTGTCATGTTGCAAACTAAGGAACATTTGTTGTTGGCCCGTCAAGTCGGGATCCAAAACTTGGTGGTCTTCTGCAACAAGGTCGACATGGTTGACGACGAAGAAATGTTGGAATTGGTTGAAATGGAAATCAGAGAATTGCTTAACACTTACGGCTTTGACGGTGACAACACCCCCGTCATTATGGGTTCGGCTCTTTGTGCTTTGGAAGGTAAGCAACCGGAAATCGGTTCGCAAGCCATTGAAAAGTTGATGGACGCTGTTGATGAACACATCCCCACTCCCCAAAGAGACTTGGAACAACCGTTCTTGATGCCCGTTGAATCCGTGTTCTCGATCTCGGGTAGAGGTACCGTGGTCACTGGTAGAGTTGAAGCCGGTGCCTTGAAGAAGGGTGAAGAAGTCGAAATTGTCGGTGGCTTTGACAAGCCTTTGATCACCACCGTTACTGGTGTGGAAATGTTCAAGAAGGAATTGGACCAAGCCCAAGCTGGTGACAACGCCGGTATCTTGTTGAGAGGTGTTAAGAGAGACCAAGTTAAGAGAGGTATGGTGTTGGCTAAGCCCGGTACCGTCAAGTCTCACACCAAGTTCTTGGCTTCGCTTTACATTTTGCCTACCGCTGAAGGTGGTCGTCACTCGGGCTTTGGTGCCAACTACAAGCCCCAATTGTTCATCAGAACTACCGACGTTACTGGTACTTTGCAATTCCCCGAAGGCGTCGACGCCTCGACCATGGTGCAACCCGGTGACAACGTCGAAATGGTGGTGGAATTGGCGAGAAAGACTCCCATCGAATTGAACCAAAGATTCAACTTGAGAGAAGGTGGTAAGACCGTGGGTACCGGTTTGGTGACTAGAATCATCGAATAAACAGTGCCCCTCTGTACATAGCAAATGAATGTGTCTTATTTTTATCTCGACGAAGCCTTTGGTTAAATTCAGATGAATTTGCGATAGGTAGAAATTGATCATACTATTATTATGATACGTGCGATACTGGTTCAGTCATCGTGGGACATGCCAGGAGAATTACTGAATACCTTGAGCTGTGCTTTAATGTTTTCTATTCGTATCTTACGGTGCCAATCATTTATAATACCAAAGGTTGTTTTTTTTTACAACTTGGGCTCAGCCTTGCGGCCCACCGTCAGCTTAATGAACCCGTTAGGGTCAGAAGCGGGGTAGTACAACTCATCGTTGCCTTCAATCCCCTTCCATTCCAAGTTGAACAAGATAAAGTGCTTGTTGGGCAAGGCATACAGCACCTCCTTAATCTCGGGGACTTCAGCGAGGATTTGCGTCAGCATGTTGTACATGGTCGCTTGCACCGAAGCCAGGACTTCAGTAGCAAACGTCTCCAATGTCACCGAACGAGCCACGTTATAAGCATGGTCAAACACTCCCCGGTTGGCCGCTCTAAACACCGCGTGCAACGTCGGCATTTGGGCGGTGTCAAACTCCCACTGGGCATCGACATCCGTCAGCAAGATCCGGTCCCACGTCGGCTTTAAGGTGGTGTAATCACAATCGTGGTATCCGTGGAATTCCAGCCCCGTCGACTTGAGCACCGTCAAATCCTTAATACCCGACACAATTTTGATTTGACCCGTGAGCTTGTCGTAATCAAAGTATACTCGTTTGGTCTCGGGACCTTGGTGCTGGAATGAATGAGGGTGTTCGGTGCCATCCGACATTTGGATGTGGCTCCATCTTTGTTCAATGATGTTAACTTCCACCCCAACAACGTGGCAGTACTTGAGGGTGAAGTGCTTAGCCAAATGACAAGCAAATCGTTCGCTGGGCCACACGTCGGTAGTCTTGGCCTCTACCAAAATGGTGTTTTTGACGGTGTCGGTGGGCACAATCAGCGAATTATCAGCTTGAGTGTAGGATTCATCAAACCCACCCCGCAAAAGTACCTGGACGTTGGCCTCGATGATTTCGTGGTGCTTGGGGTTTTCCTCGCTCTTCTTCACTTTAAGGAACTTGACGTTACCTTTACCGTATGACGATTTGATGAGTTTAGCAGACATGATGACGTTGATTTATTGTTTTACAAGGGATACCGGTGTGTTTTTATATCAACTTTTCTTCGGTATGAAGCCGGTGCATTGGTGCCGATTAACTGAGAGTGGGTACGGAGAAACCCGAATATTCCGGGGTTTGACATCGTCGATATAAGAGTACTGTTATAATGGGATTGGTACTCATAAACAAGACTACACAGGTAAACATGAAAGTAATATGAATCAGTTTTACAAGCATTAGAAATAGTTATAAATTTGAGTTTTCGGCAAAGATCTTATAGCGGGGACTCTTCAGCTAAGAAAAACTTAGGGTATGCTTAGGCCGTACATTAAGCAGAGTCAAGTCAAACCCCGTACCATTTGAAAAGTTTGCAAAACGCTAAGAGCAAGACAAACCAAGCTAGACATCCATTATTTCTACACAATTTTTCCCCCGATTGATTTTGTGTTATACCCGCTAATATTTACGACAGGACGAATTGACACGGTGCAGTAGATCCGCAACAACCAGGTATCGATTAGCGATCTGATCAAATATTTTCGGATGATGAAACATTATCATCTAAATTGACAGATCTCTCGTATTTTTACGATATGGAAGCTTGGCTCAAAGAGTGACAGGTTAAGCTGTGCGGATAGAAACAATCGACGATGAAAAGGCATGTCCGAGTGAAATAGAATACCAAAATGTTGAAATTTTTCATTAGCAATCGTTATATAATCATCATAATTTGTGTTGAACGTAATAGCCTTTCAGTCTAGACGGAAAGGGGAAAGGCACCAGCCCATTCCGAGATTTCCTTCTTAACTTGAACCAATTGGGGATCTTCTTGACCGAGAACCTTGGCCTTAAAGTCCTTCAACTTGTTGGCTTCCTTGGGCAAGTTGGCTTGGACTTCCTTAGCGTAGTTGACAGCAAAGTCGATGTAATCAACGATCTTGGCAAAGTCGGTTTCACCCAAACCTCTCGAGGTCATGGCGGGGGCACCAATTCTCACACCACCGGGAACAAGAGCAGACTTGTCACCAGGGATGGAGTTCTTGTTCAAAGCAATGTTGATCTTCTCGCAAACGGCTTCGACTCTGGCGCCGTCAATACCCTTGTCTTTGAGCGAAACCAACACCATGTGCGAATCGGTACCATCGGAGACCAACTTGTAGCCCTTTTCGTGGAACTTTTGTTCGAGAACCTTTGCGTTCTTCAACACTTGTTCTTGGTATTCCTTGAATTCGGGGGTAGCAGCTTGCTTCAACGCAGTGGCAAGGGCAGTGATGGTGTGGTTGTGGGGACCACCTTGGTGACCAGGGAACACCGAGAAGTTAATGGGGTTTTCAAGATCGTACATGATTTCTTGGCCGGTCTTAGGGTTGACCGATCTCACGCCTCTTCTGAAGAAGATCATCGCACCTCTGGGACCTCTCAACGACTTGTGAGTAGTAGTGGTGACAATGTCGGCAAATTCGAAGGGGGACGGGATGACACCAGCAGCAATCAAACCGGAAATGTGAGCCATGTCAACAACGAGGTAAGCACCAACCTTGTCGGCAATTTCTCTCATTCTCTTGTAGTCGATCAATCTGCAGTAAGCCGAAGTACCGGCAACCAACACCTTGGGTCTGTAGAGAACGGCAGTCTTTTCCAACATATCGTAGTCGATCAAACCAGTGTCGAGGTCAACTCTGTAAGGCATGGTTTCGAAGTAGGTCGACACGGCCGAAATCTTTCTCGTGTCAGTTTGGTAACCGTGGGACAAGTGACCACCATGAGGCAAGTCAAGACCCATCAATCTGTCATGGGGCTTCATGATGGCTTGGTACACTTGCAAGTTGGCGGGGGAACCGGAAAGGGTTTGGACATTGACACCCCACTTGTCGGGGGTCAAGTGGAACGCCTTCAACGCTCTTTCTTGACAGAGCAATTCAATACGGTCAATGTTTTCGTTACCACCGTAGTAACGAGCACCGGGGTACCCTTCGGAGTACTTGTTGCACATGGGGGTCCCCAAGGCGTCGAACACGGCGGTGGTGGTGAAGTTTTCCGACGCAATCAACACAATCGAGTGCTTTTGACGGTCAATTTCATCTTGGATGATACCGTAAACTTCAGGGTCCGAATCCTTGAGCGAGGACGACACGAGGATCTTGTGCGCTTCCGAAAGGTTGTATGCCATTGTGGTGGTGGTGGTGAAGACTAACTTTCTTAGACGGGGCTGCGCCTTATATAATTTTTCAATCGGGGTGCAATTAATTCGGAGTCACCCCAGTTTTGTGAATCCACGCAGGATGAGCAATCCTGATAAAGTGCGTAAGCGTTAAATTTGACTCGGCGTACGGCAGGAGTCAGCTTGCATTTACACCACGTATCCTCGAAACAAATGGTACAGCCTAGATGTTGGTGATAATTTGAAATATTTATTGACAAGTGAATCAGGATACCCCATCAATAGGAGTCAAAAAGGTGAGCTATATCCCTAACCATGTGCATGCAGGCAAAAAAAAAAAAACAGGATTCCGTCACGTGGGACAGAGTATAACTAAATGGTAATATCTTCCATTCCATGACAACGGATTCATAATGTACGATTCCAGCATAAACGCAAATTATACCGCTTCTAAATCACTTTCATTCAATAGAGAGTCACCCGCAATCTGTGGGAAATCGCCAACTTAGGAATCACAACACATAAGCACAGCACGCCATTCAAAAGGAACAAGTGGAGATTGTAGTGGGAGTAGTGGGTCAGGATTAAAAATAAACAAATGGGGACCATCATCAAAAACTTCTTGGTGGGCGTGTATTGGTCACCATTATCAATTTGTTCCCACATCGTCAAGTTATCGTACGCCCCCAGGTTAAATTCAAACGGTATACCCTTGACCTGGTGGAACATAATGTACAGACCGATATTGTAGGTCAAGTTCGTCAACGTCCACTTCCAGTCATCGTCAAGCACCGTCAAGAAGTTAAAGAAAAGTTTGACAAATACGATGATGACAAAGTGGACGATCCACGCACCCTTAAAGTTGACCCAGTTTGCATTGAGGTTGGGGTTCAACTGCTGGTCAATCTTGGTTTCATGGGAGTCAGGTTCCAAATGTTGTATAATCAGGGAAGACCGTCGCTGGCGCGTGGCGCTGCTGGTGGAATGGTGTGAGGTGGTCGGGGTTAAATGGTTCGAGCCAATCGAGTTCGACGAGATCCGGATGGGCAGGGTGCCCTGACCAAAGGAGCTGCCTCTGGTTCGGGGCAGATTCACCGAAAGATGCTCTGACATGGATGGTGGTATGACTTGCAACTGGTGGTTTTGGTGAGAGAAAAATGGGTCACTCCGGGCGCGAATTTCTCGGCGCTCGCCTCCGTCGTATAGGCTAAGTCATACAAAACGCCGTTTAACTAACGGGGGTAAGAAAACTACGTAGATAATGGGAGTGGGCTATACGATGTATCAGTAACCTAAGGTTGATTTTTCACCACTATTCCCCCCAGTTGCCACCCGCTGGCCGCAAGCTGCACCCACGTCCCCTCCCCATCCGGTGGTGGTACTTCGAGGGGAGCTTTCACCAACAAAGCTCGACCACCTTCTCGAGAAACCTGTTCGGGATACTTTTCAGCTAATGGTTCAGCAAACCCCAAACCTAAACACCCGCAGCTTTGCAGCTCTAACCCCCATGCTAAGCACTTGCCGTCTCCTGTCAATGCTAAATAGTGATAATCACCCATCACGACCAGCTTGATCCGACGATTCTGTAAAGCCGGTTGCAAATCCACTTCATCCAAGTTATTCAAGTTCCCCAACAACACCTGGTCGCCATCAGTAAAAATTACAAAATTGTGATAGGTGCTGCTGATCCGAGTAAACTTATAATCGGTGCCGTTGGATCTATTATAATCGTCCAACCATTCATTGTAGGCCTCCACCATGGACAATACTTCCACCTGGGGCTCATCGTTCGAATCTGCCCAGGATGCCGCCGGGCATACGGCCCGATAGAGGTGTCCCGTCAGTTTTCGAATAAACATGACACAATCCGTCATAACAGCAAAATCCTCAATGTCGCCCTTTGTATGAGGAACAAGCACCAGTTTGGCCTTAACTCGAGGACCCAGCGTAGGCGTTACTGATTCACGTGAATACCACACTCGAATGCCTTCATCGACGCTATAATATGCCGCCAAGTTCCAACCAGCGTGAATTTTGTTAATAATAGCAGCGTTCCCAAAATCAAGCTCAACTCCCTGTGAATTTTTAGAGGTGGTATCCCATTGAAATACGCGATTTTGGTCATCGAGAGCAATTACGTGTTGACGGCCACCCAGAACCAGGATGAGCTGAGCTTCATACGGTAATCGTAACGGCTTAAGAGACTCGCTCTCCTTGATTCGAGTCGGTTTGGTTGAGTCAAAATGAGCCGGTGAACGACCATCTTCGAATACGTTAGCGCTGCTTTGCTCTGTTGACGTCTCGGTACTGTTGCTTTGAAATGGACGAAGGATATGCTCGAAACCAAGGCCGCGCAACGGCAGAAGCAAATCAACATCTCTCAGCTCGGGAGGACCCCCAAGATTGACGTTAGGAGCTCTACGTCGACCACTTGGTGGATCACGATCAAACGCATCATCAGGTCTATCGTATCGATACCATATGGTACCTAGACGACCACTGGCAATGTCTTGCGAATCATTGGATGTGGTAGTAGCCCATTGGTCCATCATCGGTGCACTTGGGGTGTGTTTCCCCACATCTTGACGAAACAGCCAACCCGTGTAGTATAGGTCACCCAGGATGGTCAAAATAATGAATGCATAGCCGGTTGCTCTAATATCAACGATAATTTGACCATTGAGCTTAGAGACATTCCGTGGGTAGGGTATACCAACGCCATTACGTTGTCGGAAGGGGATCAGAGAGATATCGTAGCCAAGTCGACGATGAGCTCCCAGCCCCCATGTATACAATCGCTGATCGGGATTGGTCCTTAACCGAAACAAAGCCTCCCAGGTAAGTCCTTGATCCACGGTGGTGTGGTCATTGTCGTTATTTGTGAATAACTGGTTGTACAAGGTTTTGTATATGGGTGACTGGGGGTACCAAAAACGAGCATAGGCCTGTTTGCAAGTAACTGATAGACGAAGTGTATCGCGAGGTCGAAGGAATTGAGGAATTACCGTGACCAAGAGATCATCGCCTAAATCTAAAAGCGACAACATGCTGAGAATTGGTGGCGCTCTCCTCAAGATCGCACTGTATGACCTGCGTCAACAATATGAAGGACGGCAGCTAGATATGTGGTCTTGGACGACTAAATTCACTAATAAACTGACATCAAAACACAAGACCTTGATAACAAATGGATGCTGTTGATATAAATACAACAATACCTTTATTAAGAGGAGGCTTGCCGCACCCACCCCATTGTGAGACAACATGCATATGTACTTTTCTTCAGGTCGTAAGGGGTATGCACAGTCACATATGGTGTACGATGGCGATAGTCGTCTTAAATTCAAAGAAGCTGATCCCTTATCGGGCGCATTCTGTCGTGATGTTATCCTCGTGGCTTACTCCTGTACTTGAGCTCCTGTATATTGTCCTCACGGACTTTAAATTGGGGTGAAAAGCTTACTGATTTGGAATTCGGCCCATACGACAGTAAAAAGTATTTCGTCTTGATGAAACTCACGGTAATCGGTCCCGCTCTGTTGATTGTAGACACTTACTAATACTTTAAAAGTTTCTTCTCCCGCTTTAAGTAACACAAATTGGCAATTTGTTGCAGATGGTAAAACCCTTGAGTGGGTGATTTATAAACTGCGCGACTCACCCTATATTCAAACACAACAATGTTGAAGGTACCACGGTTGGTTTTAACAACCTGCGTGGTCATCCTCATGGCACTACCATTTGTGTTTTTTGCTTTCCCTGATCGCCCGTTACTGCTCAAGTCCAAAAAGGTTCCCGATCTCCCTCGAAATGTACAAAGCTTCAAGCGTGAAGAATATTACGACGCCAATGCAAATTTCACCAAGATAACATATGATACCCACTACTCGGGCCCCAAGCCGTCAGTTTTATTCTTGTCTCCTATCGGTGGTAGCGGATCATACGGAAGAGACAGAAAGTTTGAGGATCTTATAAATACCCTTGAGTCTCAACGGCAACCTCAGTTTGACTATTCTTATGCCTTTTTATTTGCGTCACAAGAGGAATTCAGAAGCGTCGATAACCGCATCAACCGGGTGATGCAACCTCACATGGTTAATAAGGTTACTCTTATCTACGCGCCCTTCCTTGAGAAGGATCTTGGCTTTACTAGAGACGAGCGCCATCAGAACCACGTTCAGCGGAAGCGTCGTCGAAACATCGCTCGTTCGCGGAACTTCTTGTTGTATAACAGCTTGGAGGATCACGAATACACCCTATTCATCGATGCTGATGTCGTGGATTTTACTTATAACAACACGCTTCAAAGATTTATTGATCTGAACCTTGATATTATCGTTCCTCGAATAAGCGTGGGTGATATCACTGACTACGATAAGAATTCATGGCGAGGACCACGTGCGAAGCCTAACGATGACGATTTGAAGATTATGGATGAAAACAAATGGGATGAATGGGATAGAAAGTGGACGCCTCATGATGGTTATAACATGTGGCATTTCAATCACTTTGCCGACAACAAAAATGGGGAGAAAGATGGCCACGAAAACGACTTGGACTATTATGTTCCTTTGGATTCTGTAGGCGGTGCTGTACTTTACGCTAAAGCCGATGTATACAGAAAAGGTGCCATGTTTACAACGAGTTACGTTGTCGGCACCGAGTGGACACGTTACGAGGGCTATGATGGTATTGAAACCGAAGGGCTCTGCTACGTTGCCAGGCCCATGGGCTTTAAATGTTGGGGTTTTCCCAATTTGGTGGCTCATCATAGTTAACTTTTGTATACTTTTCAATTTTAAATTTCTTGTTTGAGGCGCGTTAGCTTTGTAGTGCGCGTCTCAACCTAGTGGTCGTCATGGATGCATTACGAAAAGAGATAGCAGCTGTTTTACCGCCAAAGAAATGGCGAGTGATTTACTTGCAACTGGACGCAGTTCAAGTAAAGCCACTCATTCTGAAGAGTCCTCGTCCCGACTCATTCAAGATTCGCCATTACCTTGAACTCTTAACCATGGACAATGTTGTGGTGATGGGAATTGAAATTTTTGTATACTTGCAAGTTTACAACGATCGCTTTGAACAATACATCTTTGTACCCAAATGTGATACCGTCGGACTTGAAAAGCTTGATTTTCAAGTCGGTCGTCTTGTGCAAGTGTTCCTTCAATGGGTGTTGAATTATTCTCCTAACAATTATTTGATAACTCAACAAAAACGCCCCAAAGATACCTCGAACCCTACATCAACCGAACCAGAAACTGTATACCGCATTCGTCAACTCCAGAAGTTGCTTGATAATGATTCTCTGTTAGCTCAACGCTGGAACACGTATCCCAAGTTCAAAGAGGATTTCGACAACAAAAAATCACGTATCACACTTCCAGCGAAACGGAAATTGCACATTGCCTTTTTCACGAAAGCGTCTCCGCTGTACTTGTTCCCGAATCTGGATCGTAATCCCAACAAACAAGTTGCAAGCGGTCCGAAGCTCTTGCGGTGGTGGATGCGCATCGTCGGTAAGGTTACAAAGGACCAAACTTGGAATCGTTTTCTTGATATTCCCGGTGCTGATGCTAACGAAATTGCGAAATACTTGGGGAACGAATGGAGGCATGGTAATATATTTGATAAAGACCGCCTTGCGGTCAATGCCATCCCGTTGTTTCCTGATGATCCCAAAGGAAGGTTTCTTGAACACTTGATTGTTGAAGGCAGACACTCAAAGATGACAGCCAAAAGCTTCTACTACGAAATCGGCTTTCGGCAAGAGTTTAGATTGGGAGATGTTGTTGGATTAATTGGGTGCACTAACGCGGAAGAGGAGTTTGTTACAAGTACCAGCGAGAATTCAATTTCCACCATACTGCTTTCAGCCTACAAAAAATTCATCAAGGACACAAAAAGCATTGATTACTCCAATCGTGCCGAAGTCATCATGGCTACTAAATCGATTCTTGAGGGAGTCAAAGGCATTACTGATTTGATGGGGCTGTGGACCCAGCCTCTGGAAGGTCCACTGCAGAAACCTAATGTCAACGATATCACAAATGCTGTCAGAAAACGTACACCTAATGACCTCACAGCACAAATACGAAAGAAGCCTAAGAAGTAGTTGCAAAGCTGCAAGTTCAAGAAACCGATAAATCTTGGTCATTGTTTGCAAACGACCAAAACTACTTTGTTGGGTGCCATGATTGAAATTGTGACCGAGAAACAGATGCCCGTATGAAAGCTTCATTCAAAGTATCTACCGCCTGGTCGCCAGAGTGCAGCATGTGAGTGAGTCTACTTTTGGAGCCACCGTCTCGAACATTTAGCATGATACTTTACATCGGTTTGAGAATTGGAGGTCCACGTTCAAAGTAGTCTATCTAGCAGCTAAGGTCTCAGTGTGTTTACCATGGCAAATACTTTTTAAACTGTAAGCCCAACAATGAAAGGGAAATTACAATATTTTGATTATGAATTGTGGTCTGCCACTTCCCGATTGTCTTCTGCTTCGGGAATTAACAAGTGGTCGTTTTGCCTATACCTTACATCCTTTGTTTTCAAATATATATATATATATATATCACTAGGATCTTTCTTTACTCTAGAGTATGAAATTTGGATTGATCGCAGGATTTTTATCAGCAGCGATTTTTGTGGCATCCGAGCAACCGTTCCCCCAATGGTTGAAGGAATTTACGGGATTGGATGAATGGCCAGGATTGGACCCGCCTTATATTCCGCTTGACTTCATTGACTTCAGAAAAGTGCCTGACGCTCCTTTGCATGATCAAGGCGATTGTGCTGCTATGAGAGCTCATTGTCTGTTTGATTGTTACCATTGTGTAACCTCCGATGATGTTTATACCTGCCCCGTTCTTTCGCAGTCGTTTGATGATGGACCAACTCCTCACACTGTTTCCTTGTTAGATGCTTTGCGTTCGCCCACCACCTTCTTCACGTTGGGGGTTAACGTTGTCAAATGGCCCGAAATCTATCAAAGAGCCGTTCGTGAAGGTCACTTGATGGCATCACACACCTGGTCGCATAAGTTTCTTCCTTCATTAACCAACGAGCAAATTGTTGCCCAGATTGAGTGGTCAATTTGGGCAATGAATGCTACGGGAAACCATTTACCCAAATGGTTCCGTCCACCGTTTGGCGGTATGGACAACCGCGTCCGGGCAATCTTGCATCAATTTGGAATGCAGCTGGTACTTTGGGATTTTGACTCTTTTGACTGGAAATTACTTCTGAACGAAGCAAAGGCTCATGAACAAGCCGTGTATCGTGACCTCCGCCGGTTCAAGAATGCGCGTAACAACCAAGGCTTAATTTTGGAGCATGACCATCTGAAACAAACAGTGGACGTAGCAATTGAAATCAGCCGCAAAATCCTCAATTCGAGGCAATTCAAAGTGAACCAATGTGTGGCTAATCCCGTAAGTTATATCCGTGAGTATTGATCGTATATACAGGATTGTAATATAAGGCGGGCTGGAGCGGCTAACGATGAACCGCGCAAGGTTATAATGTAGCCATGTGGTGGGGTTATCTTCTAGAAGCGATATCGTAATAGGTGGTTGGATGAGTGGTGTGTGTTAGATTAGACAGAATAAATGTATATACACACTTTTTATTTGACTGGTCTGTTAATAGAGCAATCTAAACTCCCCACGTGCCAGCTATCGGATCTGCGTGGGCCACATTCAAATGCATACAGGATAATATTACGAACATCAGGGTATCTATTAATTCTCATAAAGAGGTATCTCCGACTTAAGCAGAAGCAGAAACAGCTCCGTTAGAACGGGAAAGTTGGGTGTCATTGAGCTCTTGATCAACCTTATCAACGGCAGCCTCGGCATTCTTCTTCACGCCGGAGATATTATTTTTGGCAGAGTCAACAAGTTCTTCGGTTTTGGCTTTGCCCTTTTGCGTGACATCGTTGATGACGGCAGAGGTTTGTTCTTGCAAAGGCTTCACGTAGGTCTCGTACGACTTAGCAGCAGTGTTGACACCAGCGGAGATATTCTTACCAATGGTCGAGCTTTCCTTCGACGCGGCAACTTCTTGCTTGTAAGTAGTCACAACATTGTTGGAGACTTCGTTCAGCTTGGTCTTGACAGTATTGTAGAGGCTCGAGCCCAATTGCTTAGCAATTTCGACAGACTTTTCGAGTTCATTGATGTTGTCGTCGAATTTGAATTGCTGTTCGGGCAAATATTGGTGGACGGCCTTGATGGTGTAGTCGTTGGCAGGCTTGACAATAGTCTTCAAAGGGTAGTCCACAGTTTCCTTCACGTTGTGAACAAGCTTTTCGCCTTGTGGGATGACAGTCTTGTCAACAACATCAGTCAATAACTGGTCGGCCTTATCATCCACAGGCTTGACGTAGTTACCAAACTTGCCCAAGATTACTTGGTTAACAAGATCATAGACCGGCTTGATCAATTGTTGGTAGATGAGTTGGATGAAAGTGAATGACAACAAGTAGTTAACCACATATTGCACCAAAGGGTAGGACAACAAGTGAGTCAAGGTTTTCGATTGCACGACTTGCGAGGAACCCTTGTTGGTGGGCTTAGAAGCGTCAGACATATTTATGATAACTAGTGAAGGATAATGGCGTATTTATATCGATATCGACGCTGCTCTAACTTAATCCTTGGTGTGTATCAAAGAAAGCTTGTGCATGTGATAATTGCTCTATCACAGAAAATAAGGTTGAAAAAAATTCGTGTACGAAAATATAACAACTGCACCAAGGGATGAGTTAAGTTGCGCGCTATGGGAGTTGACTGACCGACAACTGCTAGCACTAGCTAAATACAAGTAGACGCCAAACGATTATCTTAGCTAATCAGTCGGTAATCTATGGTAGCCCCATTTGCCACCGGGACGCATAGTCGTTGGTAGTGACTACGAAACGAAGTCAATGTACACACTGATGTCATGTATACCTTCGCACATCACAACCACTACTATCGTGGAGGCATGCCTCGGTTAACTTTCAACCAGAGGGGTATGCGATACACAGTCCAATTTTGGGCACATCAAGGACTATGTATTTACTTTGCAAGGATCATCACGTATTCAACAGTGGCCGCCCAGAAGTTTGGTTCCGACACCGACGTTCGATCGCCCTGCATTAGCTCACTCACAAAGTGATAATTCCAGTTTCTAGTGAAATGTCCGATGAACACCCCGAGAATTTGGTCTGTCCATTGTAATATGCAGCCTCGGATAACAAGTGTACCAAAATGTGGGGGCATCGTGGAGAGCAGCATGTAGTGAACAAAAACCAAAGTAATGAACCCTACTACTGTTCA
Organism: Diutina pseudorugosa; assembly: GCA_030580175.1. Classification (NCBI taxonomy): domain Eukaryota; kingdom Fungi; phylum Ascomycota; class Pichiomycetes; order Serinales; family Debaryomycetaceae; genus Diutina; species Diutina pseudorugosa. The sequence goes on along the minus strand of JAKTSL010000008.1, from coordinate 155,253 downwards.
AAGTCAAGATTAGTATCAAATATCAATTTTCAATTATTATTCGAAGCCACACTTTCATTTGATCAGCTCACATATATCAAAGTATAGCCTGCTCAGTATCAACTTGAATCCACAGTTGGTAATAGTCGCACGTGCTTTTGACAAAAGATTAAAAAGGTTCGATGGCACATTCGATCTGCCAAAAACTACAGTGTCGTCTATCGAAACAATATAAAAAGGAAGTTTGGTAGTAGCCCACGAGATCTACTCGGAGGTGCCACCTGATCGATCCTACGCAGTACGATCAGTATGTATTGATCTAGTAACAACGGTCATCGGTCAGGGGAAAGATGTGTGGAAATCTACGTGTGAAATACGAGCAAATCAACCATTCTACTGACGAAGATGTCGCCGGATCTCCGATGCCTGCCTCGAAGGACCAATAAAACTTCGAAAGACACGTGCAAATTGAGGCGAAGTACAAGAGGGCGGTTAAGGTTATCTTGAGAAAAAATATTTAGATATTCTGGTAGTATTAAATAGATTTTTGGTCAACTTTCACACCTCCTTTCAAGTCATTCTCGGTGCTCGACAGTTCTGAGTGAGCCGCTTCGTGACCATAAACAAGATCATCCTCATCCAAGTTTGACTTTGGACCCACGTACCACTTGTGGGCAGCGGCGTAATAGTATACCAATGATAGAAGCATTGGACCAAAGTACACTACTACGGTCCAATTCATCGATGAAGGCGTAAGATTCTTGCCAGTATCCGTCGGGAAACAGAGAATTGGGATCATCAAAGTTACAAATGCAACTGAAACAAATCCAATTGGAGTCGACCAGCGACCCAAATTCCACGGACCGGGCTTAAACGAGTTTCGCGCGTAGGTGATCTTGAGTAACGTGGGTATGGTAAACGAAACAAAGCCAGCAATACCACCAACGGAGAAGATAGCACCAATAGCAGTGTCCCCACCAAACATGATCAAAAGTAACAATTCCCCAATCAACCAATTGATCCAAACAGCATTGATGGGGGTTCTAGTAATAGGGTTCACAATCTTCCACCATTTCAGACCCGGGAACATACCGTCTCTAGAATATGCAAATGTCACTCTCAGGGCTGCCAACATACAAGAGCATCCCATGAAAAAGGAAGAGACAATCGTGAGTGCCACTGCAGCAAGCACCATCTCGCGTTTTAGGAATTGCGACAAGTACGTAACGAAAGGTTGTCCTAAACCTTGGGGATCTTCCATCACTCCCCTAATATCAACACATGTATAGGCAATAGCGATCATGAACAAAAACCCGATGAGACCCCCGACCAGCGAGGTAAGCACAATGGCTCGTGGCGCAGCTACGGCAGCATTGGAACACTCCTCGGCAAGGTGGAACGGGGAGTCATATCCTGACATGGACCAAACCACACCCAAGAATGAAATCAAGAATGATATACCAGTGGGGAAATCGGTAAGATTGGTTAAACCCCAGGCTGTAGAATTGGAGTTGAACTTGGGGATATTATCGTACATGTCAGTTCGTTGGTTGCCTGCAAGAATCATAACGAACACGACCGCCAAAAACAAAATGTTGCAAGACGTACCAAGAGCATTGAACTGTGCCAACCACTTCGTGGGTAATGAAGAAATGAGCAGGTGCACAACGCATATGCCTAGAGTCAAGGCATAAACCTCTCCCTTGGTGGGCAGATAGTTCTCATTGGTGTACAGGTAGAGCGCCAATATCATCAGAGCCCCAGAATAGTTACACGCAGGGGCGGCCGTAATTTGGCATAACCAATTAGACCAACACGTCAACCAGGTTAATAATGCTTGATATTTGGGAGGAGAAAGCATAGACACGGCGTAAGGAGTACCCAGGGATACTGGGAACGCCAGAGCCACCTCAGCCAACGATAATGCAACCAGTGTGACGAAGATGACTGCCACCAACCAAGGTACAGGTGAAATACCAATGGCTGCCTGTTGGTACTCGAAACAAGCTGCTATTGATGGAAGCAAACCCAATACCGAAAATGACACGGCAAAAACTGTTAACAAGGAAAACTCACGCTTGAATTCCGGCTTATAACCCATTGCAATGATCATAGCTTCATCCTTATCAATAACGTGATCGATGTTAACGGTTATATCTCTGTTGGAGAGAATCAGTTGAATCCCCATGTCATCAATGTGAACTTGAGACCGAATCGGACGAAGGTGGGGGTCCGAACCATTGGCCTTCTCGCTCACCCCAGGTGAGGATGCCTTGTTGAAGAACATACTGAAGTCGGCGTGGCGATAATGCTGTTCAAACGTCGCATCATTCACAGTATATATGGCTCCAAGTCGACGTCGGCATCTTTTGCTTCAAACGCATCGTCTTACCTGTTTCAATGCGCTTTCGCCACTCATAACCATGCGCTGAAGTTGGGGTACTTTTGCGTCAGCGTCCTATCTAACACTATCATCAAGATACGCTTTACCCTGATAGAAGATAACAACCATTGATATTGACGTCTTCCAATGAAATCGTTCGCTTGGTGGTATCCGGATAAGTCAAACGGCGTGCTTTCGCGAGTTCGCTCGCAATAATTAATCACTAGCGCATCGTGTGGGGCGCCCCGAGGTGGGGAAGTTCGACTTGGGGGCGCCGCCACTTGTTGAGACGCATTTGGATTCGAGGCTGGGTGTATACATGCGATTCCGAAGATTTGGTAGCGGAGGTGACGTGGATGTACATTAGTGATTGACGGCAGCTCGAAGACTGATTACTATAATCTAGGTCGCCTTCGTGCTCGATCTTTAACTGTTAGCGAAGTGTTATCAAAGGCATTTTGACCCAAGCGAAACCACCCCAATTTACTCACAAGGTCGTACATCTCATATCGGGATTTGGCGTTTACTAGTTATGTCCAAGTCATTTCCCCTCGTAATTTCGGTCGGGAATCAAGCGCATCAAAGAACATTAATTATAAAAATATCAAAAACTATATATCTTCAAACGGCGGACTTGATCCAAATCATTGCTGTTTGCATTCAGGAGGGTTTTCCTTGGGTTTTTCATCGTCGCTGTCTTCCTCGTCATCTTCACCCAGTTCGTATTCTTCTTCATCATCAAAGTTTTCTGGGAACCCCAATTCGACAGCGTCGCCAGTAAACCAGTCCACCGCGCGAGGAATCAATCTATCCTTGATTTCTTCACCCAATTGATAGTCCAATTCTAATCTACCTTCAAGATCGTCTTCTTCGTCTTCATCCTCATCGTCGTCTTCGTCTTCTTCGTCAACCTTGGGGGGCTTAGGAGGATCAAAGAAGTTGAAGAAAGACTCTGTTGGGGTCAACTTTTCGATTGTTCTCGTTTGCTTTGTCGTCTTATTCCGTTGTTTGCGACGCTCGATGCTGATAGTAACGTTCTTTTCGGTCAGCGTCCAAGCAATGTCACACCCGTCGGCATGGTCATAAACGAAATCACCAGAGTAACCTAATTCAGGTTGGTAGTGGTAAGTTTTGGTAAGGATGGTGTTGGTAAAGAAGTCGTTCTTATCAAATTCAAATATAAGTTGGAAGCCAGGAGTCGACAAGTACTTCATTCGAATGTCCTTAAGATTCGCCAAAACTTCCGAATCCCGCTCGGTAATTGTCTCAGCCACAGTCAGTAAGTTTTCGAGGGCCGTTAACCAAAAGTTGGGAATACCGACTTCCTCAGAGTCGTCGTCTTCAGCCGATTCCTCAGCATCATCGTGATCATCATCGGGATGCTCGGTGCGTTCGATCTCTTCACCAACTTCAACCTCAGATTCGGTGGGTTCTGTTTCACCAATGATGATTTGCTTCCGCCTTTCGTACAATGGTTCATACTTTCCAAAATACTTCTTTTCCAATTCCAACAATTCCTTTTGAAACTCAGCCTCCAACTTCATTTGTTGTTGTTGGACAGCCTTCAATCCAAACACCCGCTTCTTCACAGCCGGTGACAAATTGTCAATGTAACCAGAAGGTTGGCCGACTAATGTTGACAACTTGCCCTGGATCATTTGCAAAAGAGTCGGGTTCAGGGCCAACTGAGCCGCAGGGTTGTTTTGAGATTCAACCTCTTCATCGATCGTCGACACGGTGGGTGCTTGGGACCGCATATACAGCCCCGTAACACTAGAAGGCGTGTTTTGCGGGGTGGGCGCCTTCGAAATGTCACCGTTCTTAGGAATGTTCTTTTCAACCATGGGTGGCGGTGTAAAAAAGTTCGCGTGTCAAATGATGAGCGAAATTTAGTTCAGGTTGAGTAAATGAGATGCAGAAAAATGCTGGCAAGTTTGGTCTATTTAAGTGAAGGCCAAGCCAACCGTCATGCTTTATCAGGTGGTATTTTTCATCTTGAGCACGAGTGTCCCCTATAGTGGCGTAGTATAGACTATGGCGGGTGCCGGTGTTCCGATTTTCCATCGACAAGCAACCCTTCGTTTAGGGGGTCATATCGCTGAGCCCGCCTGTGGTAACTACTTTGAATGCGTTTAGTTAATTTCAAATCAATTGATTAACCACAAAAAGACGTCAACAAAGTTCTAAATGATCTACAATGATGATTACCCATGAGTGTGTGTCGCATTCATATCTCCGACGACCGTTTGGTTGTGCCACTACTAACGCGCGGTTCTTTGAGTACATCCACCCACACATTGCCAATGGAGAACCCCAATGAAAAGCGAGAAAGTGAACTCATGGCTCGGATAATCAAACTGATGGAGACTTTGAATCAACTGCTTACAACCATTAATCAAAGTCTTGATGAGATCAATCTTCGCAACCGAAACATCGAGGTCACCAACCAATTATGGCAACACTACACTCGAAGTTGTGCCTACGACATGGAAGAGGAACAAATCTGATGAAGCGGGTCTTGATCGATTGAATCTGAAGGCAAAAGCCAGGCTACATTCAATTTCATTGCATTATCGTATATATAGTCATCAAACAATGACTTCATAAGAACTGAAGCCGCGCTTACTCGCTATCCTTTGTAGTATCAAAATCTACTGCAAGCTTTTCGGTGGACTCTCCAATTTTGGGTTGCTCAGCCAAAATCTTAGGGTCGGGTTCACTTAAATTGGGGAATTGACCGTCAAGATACAGTTCGATATCGATCTTGCGCTTCTCCCACTTTTCAACTTGACTTAACTTCTTTTTCAAGTCAGCGATCTCATCCTCAATACTTCTCAAGTTTTCGTCCAGCGTTAAATCGTGAAATTTCCAGTGTGTTTGGTCCCTTAATTCCAAAATGAAGTCATGGTATTTCATCAACAGGGGACGATGCGATAAAGTAATGAAGCTAATTTTCTTTTGTTTCAATAACTCAAACAAGTAATCTTCAACGTCAGTTGACACAGCATTGGTCGCTTCATCTAACACGACAAATTTAGGGTTTTTGAACAACACTCTAGCAATCAGGATACGTTGCTTCTCACCTCCCGAAAAAACATCTTTCCAATCTTTAACCACGTTAAAATTACCTTCCCGTTCCAATAAATATTCCAACTTAACTTCCCGTAAAATGTGGTACAAATAGTCATCATTGTAACCCATTTCTATCATTTCATCGTAGGAAAAAGGGTAAATTATTTGGTCGCGCAAGTTCCCGGTAGTGAAGTAGGTCTTTTGGGGTAAATACATGAGATCATCCTCGCCAGGCTTTGATAAGAGTCCCAGGTACAATGGCCACAACCCCGCCATAATTCGAGCAATCAGAGTTTTACCACACCCATTAGAACCAAGGATCAAGAGATTTTTGGCACCAGTCAACTTGATGTTTATATCTCTCACAAGAGCAGTTCCTTCGGAGCCCTGCTCCGAGGGAATGATTACGGGGATATGCTCAAACCGAAGACCCTGACTGTAGTTGTGCTGAATGGTGCCATTGATGTCAGAAATACCATACTTGTCACCAAAATCAAAACGAGGAGAATGCACCCTGTGCAAGTTAGTCAAGAGACTGAATACTCTATCGGTATAACCGGTAAGCTCAGACACATCCTTGATAGAATACATCAAGCGCAGACCAGCATCTGCAAGCGATAACATGAGTCTCTTGTTGATGATGAATTGACGCATGTTTTGGCGTTGGTTTTCCACAGAATTTGGCTTTTCCATTTGTTCAGTTTCGCCCATATCTGGCTCCAGAGTCTTGTGAGCCTTAGGCCATAACTCGTCTAAAAACACAGGCAATCCAGCAAAGATATACCCCCAGGCTGACCAGGTATACTTGAGCACATAATCCTCAAGAATTGAGTAGCCAAAAGCCGTGTTGATTTGCAAGTTGATGTGATCGATAAGTCTTCTGAAATTCTCGCGTAATTTGGTTTTCTCAATCAATGAACCCTGATAGAAGCCGATCTCTTCACAATTATTCATGAGATTCAAGTGTTGGTTAAAATATTTGCCCTCCAAATGAGTCTTTGCCTTTGTAAGTGCACCAAAGCGAGGAGTAGCCCGTTTCAACATAAACGCGGTTAAAAAGTAGTTCGAAAAAATTCCAATGATAGCACCAGTGCCAAGATTGTCACGAAGATAAACGGAAAAGAAAATGAGGTCAATCAAGGGTTTCCCCATCGAAGAAAACAAACCCGAAATTGAATCACAAAAGTTGGCCACATCGTTGGTTATGTATTGATCAATGTTTTCGATCTCATTCGAGTTAAGTGTGATCTTATAATAGGCCATCATTTTATCCAAGTACATGTCGTGGATGTAGCGAGTCAAATTCGAGCGAAATCCCAAGGCCAATCGATCCGTCAAGTATTTGATGGCAGCATTGGTGTAAGAAGCAGGTAAGGCGATAAGCAACCAATAAACAAGATCACGCGAAAACTTACGGCCATTTGCTGCAATCAAATTCTTCACGATTTGGCCGTCAAGCTTAGCAACCAATAATGATAACCATGTTCTGAAAATCAAGAAAAAACATTGGGCAATCAATAATGCTGAGTTCTTACAATACAATTTGGGAACGAGGATCTTCCAAATAATGATCAATTGGTTTAAGAATCGCAGGTCCGCAACAGGCTTCTTGAAGTGCTTCGAGAAGATGTCTTCCTTTTCCTTGAATTGCTTGTAAAGATATTTGTCTGCTGCATATTGGTCGATGTTGGGTTTGGGAATAATGATGCGAGTGATTTGACCCAGTGGTGTGTCAATAAAGATTTCACGAGAGCCATTCTGCAATATTGTACTCGATTGACGAATCAAGTTTGGCCTGATAAGTTTTTGCTTCCTTGTGTAGTCCTTGTACCTTTGTATCACATTACGAATTGTGAAATAAACACCCAAACCAGCCAGGGCAATCAATGTCAGCAAGAACAATATCACGGGACGTGACTGATAATTCAAACGAACATTTGAGTTCCGGATATCTTTGAGCAATAACCAGATGTTCCTGAAATCTTCAGCCCCATATCCCAACTTAGAAAAGTTGATCATGGTTTGTAATATGTGGTCACTGTAGGTGTGGACTGTCGTTCTCCGCTTGCACCCCCACAGAAAAAAAAAAGAGCCGAGGGTGAGAGGAGACACCGCCATTAAAACTGCTGTGTATATTAAAATGCAAAGAATCGAGTAGGTGGGTTTATATAAATCATCTACAAAGGTCAGACTATTTCAAAATCCATTCTCGATAAATATTGATTGAGCTAAAATCAGCTGTTACGCTTCATGACTTTCAGAACACATTGACGAAACTTAACAAACTCCTTATCACAGTGATGGTAGGTCATCGATTGATAATTTTGCAAAATGCACTGTCCGTACGCAGCACCCTCTTGGGCACACTTCCCTCCGGCTTGTACGAGCCTCTTTGCTGGTCGAACTCGTTGCTGAGATGACATCCCTGATGAATATCGGTGTAAACCGCAACGCGAATAGTGGCAAATTTCAAGATTTTAGTGAACTAAGCAACAAGTTAATATTACAAGTGAATATCTACTTGGATATCTACTTGTTTTAAAGTTACACTTATATCGCCGAACATTCTAGGGCGACAAAAGTAACAGATGGGATGGGAAAGCGGGTTTTGGTAGGTCTTCCCAAAACGGATAAAGCCGCTCGCACTTTTTTTTATTGCTCTTTAAGAGTAAGTTCCGACGCTGTTCCCGCCGATGCCCAACAACGATAACGAACAGTACTGGCGGCGGTCGTTGGGAAATGGAGCCGTTACCGGAAGGTTTCGGGTCAACCCAGTGTTGTCCCGGAGTACTTCTTCCGGCTCAAAATCCAATAATGCCTTCAAGGAGCGCTTACTAATTGAACGACCAGATACACATCACCATAATAGCTGTGAACGGTGTTATCGATTGAAGAAGAAATGTCTGAGAGAGAAACCAGAGTGTGCAACTTGTGCCAAGATGAAGATGTCTTGCGAATATGTCGATCGAAGCCATAAGCGGCGCAAACGAGAGGACAAGGGAGCCACTCCAGGTGGGGGAGGTGCAGAATCCAAAGAGGTGAACAATGCTAGTGGGGGGGAGGTGAACGCTGAAATAAATGAGCCTAAACAGTCTGAACCCAACCGAGGGTCAAGCGATTTAAGCCTGGCTAATGCCTCAGAAGATAGTGCGCCGCCGCCATCACCCAAAGTCTCTGGCACAGCCGATGAGACAGCCGTTGAATTCAGATTCGTGGAACCGCACCTGCAAACTGTTTCGAACACACCAGTGGCACCGAGAGACAATGTGAGAGCTTTTGAAGGTGCAAGAAACTCGAGATTATCTGTGTCACTGTTGATTTCGCCTGATGATCGACAATTGAAGAACCATGTTTGTCGCCAAATCAAACGTCAAGTGATGAAACCGGTACAGCTGAGTTCAATTCGCGAGGAATTTACCACATTAGCTGCTTTGGGTGACATTGAATTGCCTAAAGTTTGGTTAATGAACTATTGGGAAAACTTTGGACACACCTACCCGTTTGTCAACCTCGATGAAGCTAGAGAACAACTTTCAAAAATTGACTTTCAAAGTGAACTGATCGTTCCCTTCGACCTTTACTTAATTCTCGCCATTGGCTCCATAACCTACGATTCACGCACATTACTCGAAGGTGATGAAAAGCTGTCTTTCGAAAAGCATTTCTCCCAGGATACAATTGAACTGATGGTGGAATTTTTAAATTTGGGGATGGCTTCTCTTGAGCATCCGTCTACGGTTGATAATCTCAGAATACTATTGTTGTTGGCCGTCTATGCAGTGGTTCTGCTCAATGAAACACAACTCTGGAATTGGGTTGGCATATTGTGTCGCAGTGTACTTCGTCTCGGCCTTTATCGCTCTCTGCTGATTTTTTTCAATCGTGTCTGGTGGTCTGTCTACAACTTAGACAAGCAAACTCTGGTCTTGATGAATTCACCGTCAGGACTTCTTGATTCAAAGTTTGTAAACCAAAAGTATCCTATTGTGGAACGTTTATGGCCCGATGAGGATTTAGATATGGTCAATCAAGAGATTGCCCGCCACCAATTCCTTGATGATTTGTTATTGCCAATGTTGGTGCCAGGAGTACCAGTCGATACCACCGAATTGTCACACAGACTTGAACTGTGGCGCAAAGGTGCCACAGCTTGTATTCATCGACGAGCAACTAATGTGGAGTATGCTACTGCAATGGTGAACATTGATTATTACTATATGTGCACAGAGATTGATCAGCTATCTCCTCTTGAACTGCTACAGTTCACGCTACATTTTTTGCTGAATCTGTTTCGCTTGGCTATTCGCGAAGAGTCCCTGGCAAAATATCAAATAAAGCAACTGTTACTGCTTTTTTGGTATTTGAAATTTTTTAAGGTCGTGGATAACTTCCTAAATCTGTTGCGTCGTTTGGTTGCTTTGGACCTAAATCGTGTGGATCTTGGAGTCAAACTCACTGAATATGTTCTGATATTACTGGTGATGATGAACTTGCTGAAGTACATGCTCGAAAATCATGATATTATGGAATCGCGATTAGCTGACTTGGTGTCGCAATTAACTGAGGTTAATGCTAAGATCCTGATAATCAATGTTATGACTTCTGAAGGCATGGCGGCGTTGAGAAGCTTGAATGACTAAACTGTTGCTAAAAAATAATGATAAACTTAATGACTAAAACCAATAATTTGAGTAGGGGGATTACACTGAAGATTGACATATAGATTATCAAAAAAAAGAAATATTGAAGGATGCGAGGTTCGAACTCGCGCGGACAACCGTCCAACTGATCTTAAGTCAGTCGCCTTAGACCACTCGGCCAACCCTCCAACTGCAAAAATAATGTCAACATCTAAGTGATACACGTATCATGGAAGCCATCAAAATTTCGTTTAATCACAATTTAAAGGAATGTTTATATCGGCTGGTTGTAAAGTCCCTTTACCGTTATTTGTTTTGTCTTACATAACGAATATGGACTGTCTCGCCGATTTTATCAAACCATTAACGCGCCTTTCATGCCTTCTCAAAACGCTAGAAGTGTGGCGTTTAAAAATAACCGGAGATACCATCTGTCATTTCCCGGTTAAATCTGAGATATTTACGTCACAGGACGTAAAACAACATGTGGATTTTTAACCACAAATAATTGGTGCCAGAAGACACCTTCAAATCCACAATTAGCATCTAAATTGTCCATTGATATGTTCTTCTTTCTGTGGGAACGTAAATGATGGCAATGTTGACCATGTAAAATGACTTTGTTCCATCATGGCAACTTCGCGATAGGGGATGATACGAAAACACTTCCGTTTGAGGACAATGCTCGAGTATGCATCAACGATGTTAATCATGTTTGTAAACAGAGCATCCATTGCACCCTTAAGATCCAGGTTTCGCCTAGGTAAATCACGCTACCTCAACTCAGCCGTCGTCAACCAATATGATCACGTCTACCATGACCTGATTATTTCCAATCATACTATGTACACGCAGGACCAGCCGGGCCGACCTGCACATAAGGAGAAAAAATGACATCGACGACTACCGGACGAGATTCTCTATACTAAATGTTTCTAACACTTAATGTAACATACCATGTCATGTATGGCAATCGTAGCCTGATTTGCAAATGATGCAGTCTTCAATTGTGAGGGAATATATAGGCTTTCGATTTGCATGATACTGCCGCGCACAATAGCTGGCAACTGACCATGATCGACGATTTTAAAGACTCGCGAACCCCACCCCGCATATTCAATTTTGATAAACGCCATGACGTCGCCAAACGACCTCGACGATGCCATAAAGGACATTGTTGATAAGAACTATGGTGTTAATGCCGCTGATATCGATTTCTTTCTCAGGGACAACTTCATTGACCCGAATACTACCAAAAGCGGCGTGGTTGTCCCTGAATCGACACCTCCAGCCACCGAAAAGCATGTCAAACGAAAGGTTGTTGAAAAGAAGCCATCACCGGAACCACCAACGAAAAGGGAAGCATTTCCTACCATAAGAAACCAGCCTACGAATCTTGAATCATTGCCGCAGGCGGCTGATTTGAGAAGAGAGTCCGTATCGAGTCAACCCGAAATTTCATATAAGAAACGTGGTCTGGTACTGCTGGTGCTGAGTCAGAGTCTGACAAGCTCCACTGGTGGTTTTTTTAACAAACTCAAGGGGAGGTTACACAGATCCTTATCTCTTTCAGAGGCAAACAAACATCAAGGCGGCCCACATCCTCCTCGTACCGAAGAAGTTACACCTTTACCAGCTATTAATCAAGAACCCCCTGTATTCAACAAACACTTTGGTTTTGACAATCCCCTGGCCCATCCACCAACGCCTAGGCGTTCTCTGTATCTGCCGGTGGTACCCTCAGAAAACCTGTTTGATGCGTATGTACGTATGTTTTCCGAACACACGGATCGAAAAGAGGCAGGAAAAATACGAGAATGGCTGAATGATGAAATCCCTGAGCATCCGGATAGTCTGCCATGGCCACTGGTACTCGTCAACGGTGCGACGAAGTCACCGATCAATCCCGAAGCATTGAAACAGGACATCCAGGCTCAGTCTAAGTTCACGTCGTTATTGAGACGGCGTACAATTACATCAGACCTGCAAAATGACCTGCCACCATCTTCGAAGCTGCTGATTGATCTGCAACCAACAAGCACAAGCGAATCCAAGAAGTTTTGCAAGCCATTGCTAAGAGTTGCATTTGCGCTGAACACCTTTTTAATCGACCCACCACAGCAGATCCCGCTGCGCAATCCGAGACAAGGTAACGTAACGGTTGAAAACGGGACTCTCCATGTGCGCCCTCTCACGGATGAAGAGAAGAAACAGGTTGAGTTGTCCTTGATGGGCAAAGGCGGAGGGATTGTCGTGGGCGGCACGGGGGCATTAGGTACCATTGACAAGGTTGATGATGATGAGGAGGACGCTGGTGTGGCAATGGCTCCGTCTCTTTCCAATGACCCCGAAGACCCAGCAATTGATGACCACATGAAGAATGTGGCCATTGATAAGCCGCTAGTGAAACCACGTTCGGATTATTATCTGGCGCCAGTGAAAAAAATGGCTCTCGATTTGATGTATACCCGGTGCTGTCACCTACGTGAGATCCTTCCTATTCCTGCTATTCTCAAGCAAATCCCCAAAGGACTGATGCTGCCTATACCATTGTTGCAAATTCGTAATCCTGCACCACTGATGATTGAAATTCAAACGTTTGCTGACTTCATCCGTATAGCACCAATAGTTTGTTTATCGTTGGATGGCGTACAGTTGTCGGTTGAGCAGTTTAAAATCATTCTTTCAGCGATATCTCTGAAAACACAGATGGAAAAGCTACTGTTACGAAACACTCCCATTGATCATGACGGTTGGGAGTTGCTTTGTTGGTTTTTGTCGCGCAATTTGAAGCTCGATAAGTTGGACATAACGCAATGTCCGTCCTTGCAGGTGAATGTCACGAAAAAGAAAAAGAAACTGTCGAAGCTGACAGAGGAGATAACTCGGATGGCTTGTAATATGGACAACAGAAGCGACATGAATTGGGAGCTTTTTGTTGCGTCTTTACTTGCTCGTGGTGGTATCGAAGAACTCATTTTAACCGGCTGTTGCATCAATGATTTGGATTTGTTTGAAAAATTGATCTATCGAGTGATTTTTCTTCGTACTCTGAGATTGGGCTTGGCCTTTAACCAACTTGATCACAGACATATGAAAATACTTATGGACTGGGTCTTATCGTCGAAGGCGCGTGGTTTAGACTTGGGATACAATGATTTTTCGAGTCAACAAATGGTTGACACGGTGATTAGAAAACTTCGATCTCCAGGAAGCGAGAAACTCATCTCGCAAGCGCTGTTGGCCTTCCTTTCCTTGAACTGCACAAATATGCCATTCTGTGATGAGATCAAAGAGATGTTTGATATCTTCTTAACAAGATTACCGAATCTCAAGTATTTGGATCTAAGCAACTGTCAGCGATTTTTTGGTACACTCCCCAATGGTGACAATATTGTACCCGAGTCAGAATGTGTCAACTATTTCCTTGAACGATTGCCTCTCTTTCCTCAACTCATTCGTTGCCACCTTGAAAGAAACAACTTTTCTAAGGAGCTGATAATACAAGTGGCTAAGACCTTGCCTTTTTGCAGACGCTTGAGTTATTTTTCTTTGAAAGGTAACACAATTGACATCACTTGTGCTACCGCATTGGTGCAAGCTGTCAAGAACTCGCTGACTATCATTTATTTGGAATGTGACTACGATAACTTTCCGCTACTTTACAAAGAGCGTGTTGGGTTGTACACAATGCGCAATATGGAGCAACTTTTGCAACGCACTTTGGGGAGTGGTGACACGAACGCCCGTGCCAACGCAAACTCTCTTACACAGCAACTTAACAAGTTACTTTCGAAAAAGGCAGAGCAAAAACTTGATATCAAAGATGCTGAGGTGCGTGAATTCATCACGCGGGCGATAAAAGTGAAGCAAGAGTTGCGGTCATCTATTCAACAATTGTTGAATATGCAGTTGAAACAGGAGCTCGATCTAGAGGGTAAAGAGACTCTTATCCGGTTCATTTACTTGGATCTGGCTCTTTCAACAGGACTCCTGTTAATTGATCCAGAAATTCTTCAAAATCAGGATACCATGAAGGTTGCAGAGCAACAGGCTCTAGAATTGGTACAACGTACCGGTGCTGAAGGCCAAGACAGAATAGGACCTGGGCTTGAGACTGACAAAGACGTTCCGATGGAGGAGGTTCCTCTGATCCAAGAACAGCTTACACCTGCTGTACTGCGACTGGCCTCGAGAACTAATATCCAATCATTGGAAAAGGAGGAAGGTCTGTTCATGAAACTTGGACAGTTGCTGAAGTTTCATTTACCTAATAGCTCTGATAAACTTGAAGGTGTTTCTGGCGATGAAATCAGGGAAAAGTTGAGTGCTGCTGATCTTGACGATTTAGATGCCATTATTGCGTACATGCTGAAATTGAAAGCACAAGGTATCACATTCCGTGATCTCTACAATAGTTCAGAAGGTCATGAATGCGGACCAGAATTGGAATATACTCATGAAAAAATTTTGGAATTGGAGAAAAGAATGCTAGACCTCGCTTGTAAAGATGGAACCGAGGTGGCTGTGCCAGCAGATGATCGTTATCCCAAGCAAGTGGCATCAAAAGAAGATTATGGTGAAATTATTAATGAGGCCTACAATAGTTTGGTAAAAAGCTATACTCATGAGTCTGATTAATAGCCTACAACCCCCCCCCCTCTCCCAATATAATATATATTCAGTAATAGAGTCTGAAACAACTTTTTCATTGATTTCTCTCATACTATGATAATCATCATCGGCTTTCGGACGTGGATCCTAGCTTTGTTAAATGAACATCTGTGTCTAAGACAAGTTCATCTATGTTTACATTTTAATCAATACATCTGAAACTTATTGTTGTTTGTCTCGAATTCGGACCACAGTTCAAGTACAAAAATTAATAATTATACTTGCATGCCAATACCTGTACTTTTCTATATCCAGACGTCTTTGAAAACTGAGCAAGAATTGTTAGGCAATGTATAGTTGAAAATGTCTTCAAGTGATGCTAGGTGGTACGCCATTTTGAATCGGCATAGAATGAGGTCATCTTGCATATATGGCCCAGCTGAAAAATCGTTGCTTAACGAGCAGTTGAGCGGGTGGGAATATGACCTATATGGAGCTGCCGATCGAAGTAATAGAACGTGTTATTTTTAAAACTTATATAGCAGTAACCACCACACTGCCTCTATTATTTGAAAGCCATCGCATCAAAATCCCTTCCATCAAATACGACTTCTAAATCATAGTCGTAGTATTAACCAATGCCATAAAACCAAGCTCCCTATTGCAATCATGAATTAATAGATGTCATCATCCGAATCCAATACTGGATCGCGGTCATTGTCGTCGTCGTCGCCACTATCTTGGGCGCCTCCTTCACGATCAGCCTGCTCCGCAAGGTCTTCACAAGCATCGATCCAGTCTGAGTATACATCAACGGGTTGTGATAATGAATTGATCGCAGTTTGAAATGACTGACCACATATTTTGCAATTGAGTTCACCAAGCGAGTTCTTCTTATCCAAAGTGCAAATCACCGAGCGCTCGTGGTTGCAAAACAAGCAAGTGAATGTCAGTTCTAGCTTCTGCTTCACTTGTTTCACCGGCTTAGCAGCCGTTTTTCTCTTTCCCATCTCAACAAGTAATGTCGATGTTCAATAATTTGTGATGTTCGCACCTAGAGGCGCTACCATTCTAGGGAAAATAGGCCATGGCTTCGCCGGCATGTACATAGGTACATCCCCGCATTATAGAAACCACAACCCCTACCTCTGTCAAACCAAAACAATGTCAATTCGTACCAATGACAAGTCACTTAATCAGGTGAAAACAAAAAATTGGTGCGTGTTGTCAATTAATCGTATGATGATGCACCTACGGAGCCAGGCAAGCATACAAAATGGTAGCAGCCAATCAAGGGTGCGCCTCCTGTGTAGAAGCCCACCGCGGGTTCCGCATTTAAGGATGTTTTTCCAGCAAATGACTATTCCAATTAACACAATGTTGGCCCAAACCATTAGAACCACCTCGAGAATTTCCGTCAGAGCTTTCTCTGTTTCCAGAGCTGCTTTGACCGATGGCTCAATTGTTCAAGACAGAAGCTCGTTCTCTGAAAAGGAAAGAGCTCAAGAAACCGCTTACATTAAGGCCCACGAAGCTGAACAATTGAAGAAGTTGAGAAAGAAGTTGGAAGACCAAAAGCAAACCATCAATGAATTGGAAAAGGAAATTGACAACCTTGCTTCTAACGGTAAGAAGTAAATATGATTGTCTAATGTACGTGAATGCATCAATTTGAAGGAAGCTAGGCTTTTGGAATGGAACATTACTTGAAACCTTGTTCAACTGATCCAATTGTCTCTTTGTAATGACCTGTCAAGTTATTCTCTTCAACATAGAATGTCTACTTCGACAATCTGATAATTGGGGACAGGTTTCCAAAATATCATGTCGTGCTACTTTCCGTCAAAATGCTAGTAGTCTCCACCCCGTAAAGCGTAATAATTTCGGTCCTTGGTGGCAATTGATGTCCTGACCATTTCCGCATGGATCGGGTGCACAGGCGATGAAGAGATGCATTGTAGTTGCAGGTGGTTGTGTCCGAAGCATAAATCCGAGCTATAATCAACATCGAAGATCTATAAATCACTTATACCCCATACCGGCGAATGGCCGGGGTATGTCTGACGTTTTGAATTGCTGACGTAAAATGTGCTTGCCTAAATCGGTAGGCCGGGTCACGAGTCCTCCATCAACATGCCAGACCTAGTCAGCGATTATCTCTCCTGCATTGTGAGAGAGCGATAGATTTATCAGGAGTAACAAATAAAAGGGACGATAAGTTGAACGAGAGGTACCAGCTTTCATACTGTTAACTACTGGGAACTAGAGGGCAACCAAAACGAATATCTTGCGACTGCTACGAGCCCAGAATTTTGAACCAGTGTGAAGATAACAAGACTGGCGTTTTTGAGAGTCTCAACCATTGATATCCTCGCCACACCGTGCAGCAAATTCTCCTGGTGATACAGACGAGTTTGTCCTCAACTTGTTACCCCCTCTGCTGGGTCGTTCGATATGAATCCCCCGCAGAGCCAAGTTTATGAACGGCAACGGGTTCATGCTCCAAAGTCTCTGAGGACACCACAAGCAAATTCAAATGAATCCCTGCCTGACACTCCTAACGAAACCGTTACTCCGCCGATTGGCCTATTACCAGATGCTGGTCTGTCCCCTCTGTTGGAACGATTTGTGACTGCAAAGCCCAATTTCGATTGTGTCGACCCAAAACGTCATCTAGATATTCGAAAAGGTGAATTGAGCCATTCAAAATCCAAGACAAGCCGCCAGGCACACGGCGACCGTTCTGGTTCTGAAGGGCACCTATGGGGAGAGATCATAACAGACCCGACAATACTCCGGGGAAAGAAACTTCGACGCGACGAAGCCGAAACATTTAGTGGCGCTTCATCCCGATTAAACTCGAGTCATTTGCAACAACTGCCGAAGGGAATTTGTTGTGATGACGTGCGCTATCAGGACCATGGTAAGGACAAGAAGGAGTCGACACCGCCGAACACTGATAGTGGTATCACTCAACATAAGCCAGCAAGTCGACGCTTCCCAAAAGGTCTGTTGAAACCTGCTCGGAAGACTACTTCAGTTAAACCATTGAAACAAATTTCAAAGACGATGTTCAATCAGACGGCACCGTTAGATTCATCTCCATCTGCTCTGAGAGTTGCTAGCCCAGCTCCACTGCCAACGACTACAGAAGCACGTGAACTGGAGTCATCGCCCATTTTCCGCCAATTCAACTTCAACAACTTTACCACTGACAAGTCGCAAATTTCGAGTAGCACGTCCAAGCGCAAGCCTGACAGAAGAATTGTACGGATTTCGAAAATATCTGGGCCGATCAGCATTACCGAGTCCTCACAGCCGATGATAGTGGCACCTTCTGCAACTCCGCCTGAGCTTGGAGGAATTGTTGATAAAGTTAACTTACGGTCAATTCCGTCCCATTTCAATCCTGACTCAAGTGTACCCACAAATGCATTGCGACACTTAAAGATACTGCCGGATGATCCATTATTTCAGTCTAGTACGAATGGTACGTCCCGTCCCACAAACGAAAATCAAATCGAACCACCAATTCAGGGGCGAAAAACTTCAAAACCCCTGACTAGTGGTACTACAGTAAGGGCTCAACGCTCCCGCTCACGAAGCCGAGAACGTCGACGTTCTTCGAATGGGAGTGAATTTCGTGTCAACCACAGGTGCAATCTGATCTACTCACGGCCGGTTCGTCGACGTAGCACCAGCTCGGCACATTCACAGCGAAGAAAACTGGCTTTATCTGACACACGCCGCAAGAAGCCCCTGAAGCCGAAATCCCGCGCCCGTTCAGAACCGTTCTTACCCCATTATGATGAAATTCCTCTTGGTCGAGTTCCACCTTATTGTGAACGACTCAACAAAGCCGTTGATTTGATTCTGTTTGACCCCAGGTACGCATACCCGGTGCTTCGTTTCAATCGAAAATTGATAAACACCACCGGAGAACTACTGGTAACAATTACGAAACTTCTGGATATGCGTCTTCTTCCTGGTGATGTAGACATTCATGAAATTCGTCGTGTTGATGACAGGAAGTTCAACAAGCTTCTACCAGAGTTATTGATTGATGCAAGTCGACACCGACACCGCCGTCGTCGTCGACATCGTCGTCCCCGTGAGGAACGAAATGGCACTAGCCTGGAAGCTGATTTTCCTTCGCATACCACGAGGACTCCGAGGACTCATAGAAATCGATAATTTAGTTGTCATTGATTGATTAATATTAACAAATCATAAGTTATCGATTGGGTTGCATTCGTACCACGTTGTGAACACTAGCGGGTGCATATCAAATAAGACTGGCATAAATGTGTGTAGACCATGTCAGAGTCACGGTGTATATGCAATCAACTATTATTTGCATTTTTCATGCAACAAGTTTGCCCTTTAGCAATTTTTGTTTACATCGCTCGGTGCGTGACTGATTTCATAATAGGGTTTGATCGATGGGAGAACATAACAATCTATCATTGCATCGAGTGCAATAGGAGCTGTGTGGGATTTGGCAAGTCACTAGCGTAGCATTTTTCACTTTGCCGGAAATTAGTTCGATGCATCATGTAGAGGTGGGGTACTGCACTGTGACTATAAAAAATCACTCGTTGTTGACGACGCCTTTATCTCATCTCAACATGTGCCCGCCCCCCGGCTTCACTAAGGTAAGCGAGGATTCCCACCACGATGTGGCGCAAAACAACCCCTATGGCCCCAACCCGGCTGATTTCTTATCTAATGTTGGTCTGTTCCAGTTGATCGAATCGACTCTCAGAGAAGGGGAACAGTTCGCCAATGCTCACTTCGATACGGCCACTAAGATCGAAATTGCCAGAGCCCTTGACGATTTCGGTGTTGACTACATCGAACTCACTTCTCCTGTTGCTTCGGAACAGCTGAGAAAGGATTGTGAAGCCATTTGTAAGCTCGGACTTAAAGCCAAAATTTTGACTCACATCCGTTGCCACATGGACGATGCCCGGGTCGCCGTCGAAACCGGGGTCGACGGCGTTGATGTCGTCATCGGTACCTCGAAGTTTTTGCGGGAACACTCCCACGGCAAGGACATGAACTACATTGCCCAATCGGCTATCGAGGTTATCGAGTTCGTTAAGTCTAAGGGTATTGAGATCCGGTTTTCCTCGGAAGATTCATTCCGGTCGGATATTGTTGATTTGCTCAATATCTACCGTACCGTTGATAAAATTGGCGTTAATCGTGTTGGTATTGCCGACACCGTAGGGTGTGCCAATCCTCGTCAAGTGTACGACCTTGTTCGCACCTTAAAGCTGGTTGTCAAGTGTGACATTGAATGTCACTTCCATAATGATACCGGTTGTGCTATCGCCAATGCCTATACCGCTCTCGAAGCCGGGGCCAAGCTCATCGATGTGTCGGTGCTTGGGATCGGTGAACGTAACGGTATCACTCCCTTGGGGGGGTTGATGGCCCGGATGATCGCTGCCGACCGGGACTACGTGCTTTCCAAGTACAAGGTGCACAAGTTGAGAGACCTCGAGAACTTGGTCGCCAATGCCGTGCAAGTCAACATCCCGTTCAACAATCCCATCACTGGTTTCTGTGCCTTCACCCACAAGGCCGGTATCCATGCCAAGGCCATTCTTGCTAACCCGTCAACTTACGAAATCTTGAATCCGGCTGACTTTGGGATGACTCGTTACATCCACTTTGCTAACCGTTTGACCGGTTGGAACGCTATTAAGCTGAGAGTTGACCAATTGAACTTGCATTTGACGGATGATCAGTGTAAGGAAGTGACAGTGAAGATCAAGAAATTGGGTGATATTAGACAATTGAATATTGATGATGTTGACTCGTTGATCAAGGATTACCACGCTGAAGTCAATGAAGAAACCCCGGCCTCAAAGCGCCCGAAAACTGACGATTAACGATTTTCAAATTAAATAACCCATTAAGCTACTAGTAAAACATAAAAGATGTTTCAAATCTTCAATCAATTAATTTCAAGTTCATCTTGATCCCATTGCTTGTACACGTTATTTTCCATGTACTAGTATAGTGCGCCGCACCCAGTCTGTCCCCATAAATGTTGGTGCTTGCGATCGGGGATTTCTTCATTCCCACAAGAGCTTGTGAACTACCTCCACAATTTGTAAAGTTGCTCAAGCGCTCGCTGGATACTTCAAACAGCATTGAACAGGTTATATGTCTCGGCAACATAACTGCCAGCGTGGCAACCTTGAAGCTCTTGAATGAAATCTCCCCTAAACTTCACATGGTCAAAGGTGAAGAAGATGACATCGGTGTTTTGACTCAGCAATTGCTGGAAATTAGAAGTGAGAAGAGCATTATCCCGTTGTACAATGTGATTAATGTCGACAAGCTCAAAGTCGGCTTTACCCTGGGCAGTCAAACTGTTCCAAAGAGCGATCCACTCCTATTGCTGGCGATAGCACGAGACTTGGATGTCGACATTTTGATATGGGGGGGAACACACAAAGTTGAAACTTACGCCATGGACGGGAAATTTTTTATAAATCCCGGGTCTGCTAGTGGCGCCTACTCCTTTGATATGCCTGAAGTTGAGTTGGATGACGAAGAGAACATCAGTGCAAGCTCTTCTGGTGAGATCAAACCGGAAATACGTGACGCAGACAACGAGGAGGTCGGTAGCGGTGTTAAGCACTTCTCAAAGCAAGATGAAACTAAAAAGTCAAAAGAAACAGATTCCGATGATAGTATTGAATCCAAAACGACAGCAGACACGCCGAATTTTGATAAGTCACCCAATGAAGGTACCATCAAAAATGACTCCAAACCAGTGGAAGTTGAATATCAAGAACATCTTGATTTTGGTGACATTTATGGCGACTTAGAAAACGTGCCATCATTTTGCCTTTTAGATGTACAAGGTACAACATGTAACTTGTATATATACACTTGTTTGGATGGGGAGGTCAAGGTTGACAAGGTTATATATCAAAAATAGCGAATTCTTCATTAAATTTATCCATAACAATCGTACACACTTAGGCTTGCACCAGAGAGTAATGCAAAACAAACTCCTTTTTTATCTTGGTCCAGTTATGAGGATCGAAGAAGATGTAAACACCACGCTCCACATCGGGAGAAATAAGGACTGGCTCAACTTGAGAGTCTTTGGTGAGCCAAACTTGAATATCTTTGTGATATCTCCAGTTTCTCAGGACAAGCTCACGAGCAGCATACTCTTGAAGGGTATCTCTTGGCTTCATGTAAAATATGTAGAAGAGCGTTTCATCGGAAAACGATTGTATTTTGAGGTCACAAGGACCAGGTGGAGGAACAATGTTTTCCGGTTGAATTGAGGGCGGAAGGGAGAAGTAAGGCTCAACTTCCAGTCGCAGAGTTTCAACCCACGGCAGTGCTAAGTTTTTAAGAACTTGAGAATCTTCCAGCAAGTCCAAACCGTAGTTGATAACATCCGAGCCAATCGCGAACATGTTGTAGTCATTCTGCTCCATCTTGAGGAAGCTCAGCAAGCCACTCATACCGTAATTTTTAGTGTCATGTACCTTGGTGTCTGTAGTGCTTTCGGGACTCTGATCTTGCGTGGTGGTCCCAAGTCCAGGAGGTAACAGAGACATCGGTGGGTCTGGGTCTCGATTTTTTTCGTCGCGCTATTTGGTACCATACAAATCGCCACAACTGAAGACCTGCCACAACATATACAAGCTATGAATTTTTAACGTTATTACATCCTCTAACTATTACGTTCATTTCCAAGATATATGACATCCTTCGGTTACAAGGTCTTAACCAATTCCTCAAACTTCTTAACCTCATCCCAACAATTCAACAGCTTACCTTCATTAGCCTTTAAGCAAGACAAAACGGATTCACGCGCTGCTTTAGTCTCAGCTGGAATCTGAATTTCGGTGAGTTTGGCATTTTCTTGAAGGATCAGGGTCAACTCACTGATTTTCTTGTTTGTCTTAGCAACTGAGAGTTCGGGTTTAGGGTTTTTGGCTAAAGCGTCATTTGTGGTCTCGTTAAACTTTACCACAGCGTCCTTCTCTAACTTCTTTAATTCTTGAGCAACCCTTTCTTGAATGTAATTCTCAGCATATTGCGCTCTTGAGTAGTCCAGATCCACGTTCGTTTCCAATTGAGAAAGGAACGAAGCGGAAAAGTCCACGGGCAGTTCGGGAGTGAAAACCTTTGTCTCCGGTTTGGACGTGGTATGTCCCATGACTATTGATAACGAGTGAGACTTAGGACAAGCTGGGTTCGCCTATTGAAAAAACCTGTGATTTGATAACGCGATCGTTAGAACAAATTCTATTTCCGTATATACAGGATCGCGGTCAATAATGCGTTAGAAATCTTAGACCCTGTTTTAAAGTTTCATATTACGATGTACTTACATTTGATCGATCTACTCGAGTCCCGCAGCTCTATAGATGAGCACCAATGCCAGGTCCGACTCACCTCCACCAGCCAACTGCTCGATTCTATCTTGAGAAACTTTCGAGACCTTATCATCGTTAAACTTCCACCAAACATCGTCGTCCAAGCCCTCGCTATCTTTAACGAATGCCTGGTAGTGACCCGAGTCCGCACTTGATCCCTGGTGGGTGATAACAGCTTGCAACACGTATACAGATGATGGGTTTTCAGTAGTGGTATCAATGTCAACTGGCAGGACCAGTTGTACATCGTCATGATACTTAGTTCTAATGGATTCGATTTTCAACTTCTCCTCATCTTGTTGTTCCAATGGGGTTAACCCTGGATCCCGCTTTTGTTTTTTGAAGTCACGCACCAACTCCTCGTTGTCCTTCGACACTTTTCGCAACTTATCACGCATTTCGATCTTATCTTGCTTGATCAGCGGATCTAACATCTCAGCTACATCAAGTTCGAATGGAAATTGGACCTTGCGAAGAATCTTCAGCTTCATCAAAGATTCTCGCTTCCAAAAGAATCTGACAAAGTGAACCGTAAGGTACTTGGGCAATCTGGTAATCGTACGTGAAACCTCATATTCAGCATTTTGACCCAAAGTTTCACTGTGCCGTTCAATAGTCTCTGTTAAGCCTTTTAACAATCCGTCTCTTAAAAAGTTGATTTTGCTGTCGATATGGCAATTAAGTTTGAACGCGTCGTCGTAAGAGATGGATTCTTCTTCCTGTGTTGCAGCAATGCATTTGGTGGTGTTTTTAAATGTAATTCTAAAATTGTCATCAAGATGAAATTCCAGTCTTAACACGCTTAAGATTTGGGAATAAGCTTCTTCGGCATCCTGCTGCTTGAATCCCATTGTGTCTCTTTCCGCAAATTGAGGGAATAGTTGACGGAACATGATGAGAAACAATTGAGGTGAAATTCTTTGCTCCTTCTTCTCCATCCGAGAGAACAACTCCTTCATAGAATTGATTAGGGGATTGGGGCCACCCAGATATGACTTGACTGCTTTTTTAACATCAGTCACGTTGAACAATGCTTGCAAAGACGAATTCAAGTAGCACGTGTTGCCTAAGTTCGTAAGTCCCGCAGGTTCGTTGTTCGTCAGAACCACCTGCTTCAAATCCTCCAAGAACACAACCTTCTCGGCTGGTCTTTGCGGTAATTCCTTGTCGGGAGTCCCCAATACCATGATAGGCTTAGACAAATCAAGTGTTGAAACGGGAGTGTCATCGTTGACTTTGCCACCTTTGATCAAAATCTTCTGGCGCTCGGGGGGAATGAGAGTTTTCTCCTGAATTGCAAGCTTCAATTTGTCGCCAGTATCGTCATTTTGAAGCTCGATTTTGTGGGTCTTCCCAGCATTTTTGATGGTAATGCTGACAGTCATACAAGAAGCTGAGAGCGAACGGTGGCAATTTTCCAGTGCGATTTTATGTAAGAGTCAGTTTTGCAGCCAATCGAAAAATAATGGCACCAATAGCGTCATCTATCAAATGTTGAATGGCTGTTATGCTTGTTTAGTTGGGATGGCCTGTTTCATCACAATGAACTCCACAAAAATAAAAGAAACTTGCAGAATCATCCAATACGAACCTACTTTAGCTAATTGAGTCGTATTTTACGGATATCTCCAAGCTCGCTTCAAAAAGAATTCTCCCGAGCGTGAGTCGAACACGCGACCTTGAGATGACAATACCATTACAGTCTCACGCTCTACCAGCTAAGCTATCGAGAGGAATTGAAAGATATTGTCAAATGTTCTTATGTGAAGAATTATCAGGCATTGTGTCATATAAATCTTGGCTTAGAATGTAGAATCCATTGCCATTAGTATTTCTACTTTACTATTAGAGCTAGAATCTTTAAAAGATTTTCAATTTTCCGTTATTACTGGTCAGAAAAATTTGAAAGTAATTCCAAATTTTGTAAATTTAGGATTAAAGTATAAATGTATGTCGTATTCACACCATTGAGCGACAAGAAAAATTTCAAGATTATTTACAGTAAGTGCATTTAGGAGCAACGTTTCTAGTGTCATACCCTTATATTTATACAGCAGCGTTCAAGATGTAAACGTGGAATCGGGGCACTTGTTCGACTGACAACTCACTCGAGGCTACAACTATCAAACATATATTCTCATCTTAAACTCAATGTTATGATTAGACTACACACTTAATCCGCATCCATGGTATACTTGAAGATAGAGATATCTCATACATTATCAGGCTTCACGATTAGTCCTTACCAACTAACAAATGCTGCTCTAATAAAATACAATCGCCGCCTCTCTCTGGATCTAGCCCATAAAGGTAAAATATACCTTCCAGAGTGATCACGTGGACATGTAATAAGTTTAAGGTTGTCATTTCACCCAGGGCAACCAGACTTAAACGTTGCCCATTGGATGAATCATCGCCGTCATTATCATCCTTTTGCTGTAAGTACAGCTGAGGGACAACGTCTTGATTGAGTTCAGCGTGAAGTGATGCTATCAGTTTGACGTCTTTATTGACCAGGCCGATTTTTATCAGTGCAAAATGACGCGTTGGCTCAAGAATCAGTGAAAAGCTCTGTGGCAAGAAATCACCCATCTTTTGAGCAGCCTTACGACCCAAGGTTTGGGACGAATGTCGAATTAGCCGCGCCACCAGCAAACGTGTCTGATCGACAATTGGTTCCGTACGAGCACCCTCACCGTCGATGGGGAACAGATTTGCCAGACCTGACGAAAGCTTCCGATGCTTTGCAACTTCGATCGGTTCAAATTCATCATCAGAGTCGGATTGTAAGTCATGGGCCCCTAAATCATCATACATCTCGTCGTGAACCAGTGGTGCCATATTATTTGACGCCGTCGCGTTGATCGCCGATATACTGGTGGTCGGTGACCCAACAAAAGTGTCAACAGGCAGCAGAGAGGCGTCATCCGGAATACTTTTTGTATATCTGGCGTTAATTGCAACTGGAGACTTTTTACCACCACCGGCTGTTCCCTGTTGTAATTGTGCCCCTATAGCAGCTTTCTTGCGAGCCAGTTTGGTTGCTATTGCTTCATCTTCACCACAGCGAAATATATGTACCGTGCCCGAGCTCAGAGTGGCCAAAATGTACCGATTGTCAGACGAAAACCTCAAACTATAAATTTTGGTGGGATAAGTTCCACGGCGAAACTGGAAAAACTTTTGACCCGTGGCGACGTCAAAAACTCTGATAATGGTCCCTTTGCCCGAAGCGGTCGCCAAATATTTGCCATCGGACGACAATGCCAACGCAGCCAACGCTGCTTTATGAGCTTCAATCACCAGCACTGGTTGTAGTGTAGTAAGATTGAAGAGAATAACATCCCCCACACGATTTGGCGTATTCGACACCAGTTGGACATTGTTTTGAACTGAATTATTCCCCCCGTTAGTATTTATACCCGTTGCTAGTAGCAGGTCATGGGTAATGGTTTTTGGAGGCAGAGGGTATGCCAAGAAGATGGCCCCATTAGCATCAGGTTCGGGAGACACACTGCAAATACCACCGGGATTCGGCAGAGTCTCAATTGTATGTAATAGTTTCATGGTGGTGATGTCATAGATATAGATCTGATCCTCAAGTAATACCACCATACGATCCAGCGTAAGGGTTACTTTCAAAATCAGTGTGGCGAAGAGCAAGTCGCAAATTGTCAGTTGGCGCTTGGTGTTGATGATTTTGAGTTTCCGGGGTGATTGGCCAAGGTCTTCACCAATGGCAACCTCGGCAACTAATGATTTGTTGTACAACATCTCGATCAAACCAACCGACTCCTTGGTAGTGGTGGACAAACAAGGTGCAAACTGTGGCCTGCAACTAAAGATGCGATAACCCGTGGTGACTCCCACGGCCACACACAGTGCATCCTGATTAAAGGTGATATAATTGACCTCCGTTTTGCCCATTATGACCACACTTCAGGTGGGGGGGTGTCTTAACTGCGTGGCGTTTTTGGGTGCGCGGTCACTTAAGATTGCGGGTGGTGACCGATGATTTTCGGGTTATCTGGAAATGCGAGTGGAGCCATCATCAGCTGGTGTGGTGTTATGTCTGAGAGATTGAGAGTAGAAGAGTGGGAATACTACCTAATGGCGTAAAAAGCTGATTTCAAAGTTGGTTGAAATCAATTGAACTCCAGCCCTCTTTGTTTGGGAAACTATCAACGTGTAAAATATGCATTGATCAATAGTAAGTAATCAAGTGTTGAGAGAGAAGTCTTGTCCTAAGGCCTTCAAGTTTGTTTCGGTATGCACCCTTGAGATAGCACCCAAAGTCGGCGAAGTTGACATGACTACTTCATGCTCCGTGTTGTCGGGGAAATCCACCTTCGTCGTGATATCATTGTACCCGGGAGGACTTAAGCATCGAATATCTTCATAGATCGGAGGCACCTCATCATCCCAAGCGATGCCCAAACCCAGTCGTTCAGTCAATGGCATTTTGAACTGCATCCTTAATACTCGAGCTGCTCCCGTGGGGATCCCGGCAACTGGGGGGCCTGTTTCGTACGTATCAGAATTCTCCTGAGACGCAACAGACATTTGCGACTTTGATTTCTTCATAGCTGGCCGCTTATTTACATCATGTACAACTTCTTCGGCCACTACAACTTCGACAACAAGCGTATGTGTGACGAAAATGCCGCTTTCGGGATCGTCAACATCGCACGCCACATTAGCATTAGCACGAGCGTTTTGATGACTCAAGTCCGAGCGATTGTCCTCGGTTGACGACTTTGTGGTAACTGGCTTTTGCCATCCGGTAAAAAAGTCATATACATCAATATGAGCCACAAGCTCTACTTTTCCACGGTTACTGAAGTCCAGCTTCCAACCGCTTTTGATCTCCCCATGTGACACAACTCGAGTCTCTTCGAGGTAAATATGTTCCGTATTGTTCTCTTCAAAATTGCGTCGTCTCTGGGTTTGTTCTTGTTCACGAGCTTCGCGCATCAACAGGGCCAGCCTGAAGCCACTTCGCACGAAATCCTCAACAAAGGAATCGTAAGCATCCTCTACTTGGTGCTGGTGTTCTTCTTCGGGCTCAATGAGTTCGTCCTGGTTGCCGCCTGAACCTTGTTGTACCCCCTCAACGTTGCGCCCATTATACTGACTTGGGTTGCGCAATAGCAGCATATTTGTTTGGATAGTCAGATGGTGTAAGTTGCCCCCTTTGCTTTGAACGATGTGATTTTGTACGTTCAGTAACCTCGTTTTCCGCTCAGATGCTTCCACAGCCTCCAACTTATGCTTGTGTTTGGGACAAGTGTACGCCCTAATCTTAACGTTTTCTTCAATTTTCCAGGCAAGCTTACGCATTCTCCAACGCCTCTCACCACTAGCACTAACAATGTTATCAAGCCTTAACTCAATAGGAAAAGACAGTTTAGGATAGAATACATGAGGAAGCACTGCACCCGCTGTCACTTCCGTAGGAGGGAAAACTCGTAACGAATTGCGGTCAGGCCCACGAGGAATCAGACGACTAATATGGAGGGGAATTTTGACTGTAGTTACATGAGAGTCGTCGGTACCTTTGGCTTCAGCAATGAGGTCGTACTGAATATACGTGTTGGTAGATGCCGATCCAAGCTTGCTCAGAGGCGGTAACAGACCGGGAAGAAGATCTGAAAATGGGTACGCATGACGCCCTTTGTTGAATACAGTTGGCGCATTAACAACATTCCACCTCGATATATCAGTCGAGCGCACCTGGCAATCCTTGCACAGCGTTACTGATGTCAGTGAAATCATGAAGGGTTTAGAGTACCGAATACGTTGAACGATCTTTAGCGTCACAAAATCAATTTTGGTGGCATCATCCGTGGTGTCTAAAAATATGAGTCCACTGACAATAGCGCCCGCCAGATCCACAGGAGTACCATATAGCACTATAGGTGGTGATTCCATACGAATTTGTAGCGTCCACAGACAAGTTGGTACATCCACCAGACGGGCCAGCAGCGCCGACGTCATTGGGGATAACCCAAGCGGCAGGAGATTCGGTGTACCGCTCTTACTCTTCCGTTTGAGAAACAGCGGTACCATTTTTGAGACACCCAGGGACAGTTCATTTTTGCATGCGGCGTTTGGCAATGAGTAGGGCATTTAGTACGGCATATAAACTAGAATAAGCCATAGCTATCGTCGCCTCTGACGATTACGTGAAACTTACAAGCACCCTTTATAACTGTCTAATAGTTTGTAACAATTCTTTCACGTGTATATGTTGGTGTTGTCGAGTGTGTAAGTGTCTCATTTTGGTGTCTTCGAAACCTGCTTTCACCCTTTCCCCCCCATCTCCCCGCACCCCCCAATTTTCGCGTTCTGTCGTCCGGAAAATTAGGGAGTTTACTATTCGGAAAAATATATCCAGCGATGGCAACTCTCCACAACGAAGAGCAAATCCTCAACGATGTTGAAGAGGCAGAAGAGTCTTTTCTTGACATCTACATAAGATTCAATGCTGATTCTGACAAAGACTATTGCTTTCAGGTGAAGCTGACGACTACTTTCAAAGATCTTCTCAAGATTTTCAGTACTTTGCCCATTGCACTTCGTCCATCAGTCTTTTACAATCCGATGCCACTTGGTTTTAGGGTCTCTACCTCCCCTGGTTACTTGACTGAAGACGGTAACTTCTTGTTCGACGAAAAGGCAGAAAAGATTTACAAGAGTGTACCGCAAAACGAAGAAATCTCGAAACACTGCTGGCCGGGCCAATTAATTTTACCGATTTGGGAGTTCAATTCTTTCGGGTATTATGCCTTCGTGGCGTTTTTGCTTACTTGGCTTTATACTGATCTTCCTGATTTCATTAGTCCCACACCAGGTATTTGCTTGACAAACCAAGTTGCACGTGGTTTAATTTGGGCACTGAAATACTTTGATTATCCTAATCTCGCCGTAAAGCTTGAAAATGATCTTTTCGA
Organism: Diutina pseudorugosa; assembly: GCA_030580175.1. Taxonomy (NCBI): domain Eukaryota; kingdom Fungi; phylum Ascomycota; class Pichiomycetes; order Serinales; family Debaryomycetaceae; genus Diutina; species Diutina pseudorugosa. The sequence continues at coordinate 125,189 of JAKTSL010000008.1, read as the reverse complement.
GGATGCATCCGTCTATGCCCAATGCTTCTACTTTGCCTTCCATCTTTTCAAGTGCTTTGCGCTTTGGGTTTCTTTGTATTTTGGTGTTTTCAACCCAATCAAGCTTTTCAGAATTACACCCGGTTCCGTCAAGTTGAAGGTTACGCGAGAGGAATTGTTGGAAGTTGGCTGGACGGGGACGGCAAAGTCTGACATCAACGACTACCGTGACTACTACCGTGAATACAAGATCAAAGAATACGGCGGAATGGTTAGTGCTCACAGAGCTGGCCTTTTCAGTCAATTGGGAAGTTTGGGCACGCAACTCGGAGAGGGAGAAGGTTACAACACGCCTATTGATCAAAAACTGACACTTGAGGATGATTTGAAGGGCCCTAAGTTGGTATTGAACTACGAATACTTCACTCAGTTGGGTATCACCTTTACAATGTATATTCAAGATAAAGAGGGTCAAGAATTGGTTGACTGTATCAAGCAATATCGCAGGTACGGTTTGTTGCATTCGAACAAGAAAATCAAAGAAATTGTGGCACACCGTAAGCTGTTACAACCCCCTTCCGACAATGCTAAAGAGATCATTGAATCTGAAAGATTGGAGAGAAAAGCGGCGACCCAAAGGTGGGCTCACGGTGATTTTGACAAAAAAACCGACGAAAGCATTGATGTGGAAAAGGTTGATGTAGAGTGATTTAATTTGAGTATAAAATGTACGACCCCAATCTTGGTATTGCAATAGCCGCGTTTCGCATATCGCCAAATGGCACGAATCTACATCACCTGCGACAATTCGAGAATCGGTGTGCAACGGAGTATAAGTAAAGCCCTTCAGAGGTGGTCTGAGGCGCAAGGACTATATCCGTTCATTTACATCAACGGAACCCTGGCAACAAATGTCATAGCCATGTCGAGGTCCTCGATGCTCTCGGATAGCAAGCTTCAATTACTCAATTACGAACATGCCGATGATCTACAAGAAGTACTTCGTGTGGTATCCAAATGTAAGCAACCAGCCTTGATCGTTATAGAAAACATACTCCAGTTAGTGGGATCAAACTATACTGACGACAATCAGCTGCTTGTTGAGATAATCAAAGTTTGTGACAATTTGATTATGATTGGACTATACAACCCATTCCTTCAACTGTTAATGGATGAGGTTATACCAGCTTGAAGTGGTGTGTTCGAAGTGGCTCAATTCAACTTTCACGTCATTCATGATCAATATCTCGCGCTAAGTAATTTAATCCAGGATCGTGTACCACGCCTTAAAAACGCCGTGGGGGGGTTTCTCAACGGCATTATGATTCTCGGGAAAACTAAAGTCGGCCAAGAACCAAACACGCTGGTATTCATGACAGAATACAATAAAATTTTGAATATTACACAGTTAAGATATTTACTTGAGAATATAACCATCGACGTGTAGCTTGCATGGGGGGAAATGCTTTATGAGTACTGTCTCATCTGTGGACTCCTCAAACACGGTTACCAGTGTTCATGACAGTCGGTCATGCAAGGCGGGGAGGATAGTTATTGGTTGGTTACCATGAACGGCAGAATAATACAGAAGAGGCTACGAGTGATTCGCTTTGTGTAAATGAAGTCTTCCTGCATGTAGTGATGTGGGGTAGCTGGCTGGGGCAAGAATATGTGAGTAGGGGTAGGATTCTTAAATAGGGCGTCTACACATATCCCGAGAATAAAAAGCATACAGTGTGTGATGCCGTCTCGTGGTTTCACAGCAGTTGCGACGCCGTCATGGACACCAAACGATGGTCTTAACTTGTCGCCTTGTGATCTGACTGCCACAGTTACCAATGAGATCATCTTTAACGGATCCCTTGTTGAACATTACGCTAAGGATCGGGTAAAACTGGCTGTGAATGATTTCGAAGTTGTGGTGATGCAAGGAACTAATAAAATGGTGTTCAAATACTCTCTGGTTGTGCTGTTGGCAGAACTGTACTATCAAAACCCAGTTGATTTAACCATGAGCCATATAATCTGCTACTTGCACTACAATCGCGATCATTTCAACCTTCGTGGTGCTGGTATCAATCAAATCCGTTTGCTTCATTTGGGAAAGCCATACTCCATTGAAGACGTCTATCTGCAGCGAATTGATAAGATCAACTTACGTGCGTGGAACACAATCCACCTCACAATTGTTCCAAATAAGATCAAGCTGTATACTCATTTCAATATGGAAGCCTATTTCCGCTATGGCACGCAGCGAAGCCCCAAATTATTCAGCTCGAAGGACACTATACCAGGCCGTGATGAGGCTGACGCTAACCGAATGAGGTGTCGAAAATTGATTCAAATGATATCAAAAATATTTAATTAACGCTGGCGTTATTTAGATAATGTATCTCTATTTCACATGTATTAGTGCACCCTATTAACATCGTAACCATTAGTAACCGAAAGCAGCCAACTTTTGCGACACTTCCGATTCTTGTTGAGATTGTTGAGCGGCAGCAACCTTCTTGGCCAAAGCAGCCTTCTTGGCGTAGTATTCGGCCGATCTGAGCTTTCTCTTTTCTTCCAACTTTTCAACAACCGATTCGTACTTCCAGCCGACGTTGGTGGCCAACTTGCCGAGAGTGGTGTACTTTCTACCGGGCTTCAATCTCAAGACTCTGAGAGCTTGGGGAACAACAACTCTCTTCTTCTTGTCGTAAGGAGCGGGGATACCTTCGAAGACCTTAAGTCTTTCCAAAGCAGCCTTACCTCTGGCAGTCTTGTGGGGAACCATACCTCTGACAGCCTTGTAGAAGATTCTCGAGGGAGCTCTGAAGTGGAAGGGACCGTGAGTCTTGTTGAATCTAGTACCCTTACGCAAGTAGGCGTGGAAGGTGAGTTGGTTTCTGAATTGCGAACCCGAAATGTTCATGTTTTGGCAGCCAACAACGACGATCTTTTGGCCGTTCAAGATTTGCTTGGCCACAATGGAAGCCAAACGACCCAAAAGGTGGCCCTTGGCGTCGATAACAACAACAGGTTCAAACGAAGACATGGCTCTGTTACTCACGATACCAGAGTGAAAATTTTGTATGCTTGGGACAAGCGCGCTCGGCGAGAGAGTGCGGGATGAGAGGTGTGCGTGAAAGGATCACGTGAAATGCGACAAGATAGGGTACGAAACCTAACACCAAATGCGGCAATCTACAAAACCGAAGGAGTGTTCTAATATTGACAATTCCCAAAAAGGAAGTCTAGAAACATATTCTTCGATCATAGTATAATTTTCAAAAAAGAACATAAACGTTACTACTCATGCATGACACTCAGCCATTGGTTTATAGGTTTCAACTTATAGATTACGACTGTGTGTGATTTCTATAAAAGACACGTTGTGTAAGACAATGATGCACACTAAACTGCATACTTTTTCGATAAACCTTTCTTATCTTCCATTGCTGCCAAATCTAACCCTTCAAGCATTCGCTCTCGAATCAAGTTGTTTGCGTGTTGCACGCTTTGCTTAGTTGCACCCTCGACTAACAAATATAGCTTAGGAGGCGGCTTCACGTCGCGACTAAATTCCGCTGGTGGCCATGTTGGAGCACCTTTCTGGTTGGAATAGAACTGGCCTTTATGTGTGACCGACGCCTGCGACGCGTCTATGATTTTAGCAAGAGATTCACGATGCACAATGTGCCACCTCGCCAGTTGTGGAAGATCGTTGATGACAATGCGGGAGTGGTATTTGGAACTATTGTGTCCTGTTTCGGGTGCACATCCCTCGAATACAGCAAAGTCGGGCAACGGAATTTCGGGTTTTGAGACGGCAGCATCAGTCGCTTTCTCAGTTGATATGTCAACCTGAAACAACTTGTGCTGATTAGCTTTTTCCAGTTGACGGGTTTCATCAAGGTTATCCAACCCTTTGCCCCCAAAACCGTAGGAGTATTTGGCTTTACCACTTTTCACTAATTCCAAAAACTTTTGATTTATGACGCTCAACTCTTTGGGCAAATCCTGACCGCTAGTTTTAAAAGCACGAGCTAGATCAGCAATCGCACGCTCTTGATCTGACGTAACAAATGTCAAAGCACGGCCCTTAGCACCTGCTCGACCTGTACGTCCAACACGATGAACATAATCTTCCAAATGGCCCGCAGGGTCAAAGTTTATGACAAAGTTGAGATTCTTGACGTCAAGACCTCTGGCAGCTATCGATGTCGCGATCAATATGTTTATATTACTCCCAGGGTCACTGAATTCCTTAATGGCATGTTTTCGATCCATTTGATCTTTGCCACCATGTATAACAAGTGCAGCAAATCGTTCACGCAAGAGCCAGACCAATAGTGTATCGGCCATGCTTTGCAGTTCGACAAATATTAAAACCTTTCCTCGATTTACTTCGAAAAAATCAGCTAATACTTGACTCAAGTAATTGAACTTGGCTTCTTGAACGTTGGTTGCATGGGGGTCAAACAATTTCACTTCTTGGTGAATTTCACTAGCAACAGTTGACACCTCTCCGATAATGACCTTTAATGGCTGATGAACCAAGGCCTTTCGCGCAAGTATGGACATTTTCTTTGGAAAAGTGGCCGAAAACAACACAGTCTGATGGTCCTGCCGTGTAACTTGTGATAAGATTTTTGTAACTTGCGGTTCAAACCCCATATCAAACATTCTATCCGCCTCATCCATGACGACATAACTGCATCTGTGTAAATTTGTGATGCGGCCACTGTTGGCTGTGAGCAAGTCGATCACCCTTCCGGGTGTGCCCACTACAATCTCCGTCCCACGTTTGAGATCAGCAATTTGTGATTCTATGCTAGTCCCACCATAGCAACACACGGTTGAAAATCCCAGAAATTTTGAAACCTCCTTGTGAATCTGTATCGCCAATTCACGAGTAGGTGTAAGGACTAGTGCAATGGGGCCGTCGCCGTTTTCGATCAGCGGTTGCGCTTGGACATGGCGAAGCATAGGAAGCACAAACGCTAATGTTTTACCTGACCCTGTTTTGGCAATTCCCACCAAATCTCGTCCCATAAGAAGAGCAGGAATGGCTTGTGCTTGAATCGGGGTAGGTCTTTCATAGCCATAATGCGTTATGGTTGCCATCAAGTTGGATGGTAATTGCATGTCGTGCCATGATGTTACTGGCTTGGGAGGAGAATCCCCCTCCACATCTAGCAGTCCCCACAGATATCGAATAAGATCCATTTCAGCATCAGACTTCTCGTGTGTACTACTTGGTTCGTTGTAGAAACACTTTAAAACAGGGCCATATTGATTGGAGTGAGTGGGCGTTGCGAGAATTTTCTCTTGGTTCAACTTCGCAAGTTTCGACGTAAGAAGACTATCTTCTCCTGTCTCTTCGAGATCATCATCTGAAAGTTCTTGTTCCGACGGTACGATATTCAGCACGGGTGTTGTCGTTTGGCTAAGAGTGCTGACAAATTCATCGAGCTCATCGACCTCGGTATCAGCTGTAGGTGGTTGATGCAATTTGGTTGACAACTTAGGCGGTGTGAACTTTTTGGGTAGTTCCTCCAGATTATCGTCATCAAAAACATAGCCTTTGCGTTTTTTGTCATTGACGGGCTTCTCCTTCTTCAAATTTTTGATTTTGAATATCAGTTGTGGTTTTGGCAGAGACTCCGAGCGACCTTGCAGCTCCTTCTGTCGTTTGAGCTCCTGAAGCCTGGCACGTCGTAGAGCAAGCTTCTCCTCTCGTGATATGTTAGTAGCCATTTGGTTGAACAAATAATTATACTTGGTCGGTTTGTAAGGAAGTGATGACTAGGTAGGTGGTTCTTCCAAATCGCGTGCTCTGCTGCGCTCATAACCAAACTCGAATTTACAGTTAACAATAAAACCAGTACCTTTCATGTGTACTTGTACGATGTATAGTACTATTACCTATTCACACTAAATTGTAATCTCTTCGGCCTCGATTGCCTTGTTCAAAACTGACAATATAGCCTCAAATGATGCCTGCGAAACATCAGGATTGATCCCACAGCCCCATCTGTTGACCTTGTTGCCAGCAACATCCTTAAACGACAACTCCACATAGGTGGCAGCCTTTGATTGCGAATCTTTACCGAGAGAGTGCTCGTTGTAGTTCAAGACTTCGAAATTCAAGCCAAATTTCTTGTTAATTGCGTCAACAAAGGCGGAAATGGGACCATTACCAACACCAGCAATTGATTCCTTCGTCCCATTGTTATCCAAGATTACAAATACTTCCCTATCATTGGATTCTCTTTTCTTGGTAATTTCAAAGTCTTTCAAGGAAACAGGGGACAGTGAGAAGTACAACGTTTGACAAAGTTCAGTGATTTCTTCGGTTTTCAATTCCCTGCCCAAGGAGTCGGCGTGAGCTTGAACTGCTGAGGAAAACGCCACTTGCATGCCTCGAGGCAAATCCAACCCAAGAGAACGCAAAATGACCCACGCAGCGCCACCTTTACCCGATTGCGAGTTGACTCTAATGACAGCCTCGTAAGAGCGGCCAATATCCTTGGGGTCCAAAGGTAAGTACGGAATTCTCCATTCCTCACTGTTCGACTTTTCATGCTTGGAGAATCCCTTCTTGATAGCATCTTGGTGGGAGCCTGAAAATGCACACACCACAAGCGAGCCACCGTAGGGAGCTCTGGGATGTACATGAATCTTCGTGCACCGTTCAGCAATCTCGATGATCTCCTCGATGTTAGAGAAATCAAGTTCAGGACTAACCCCATGAGTGTACATGTTGAGAGCGACGGTCACTAAATCGACGTTACCGGTTCTTTCGCCCGAGCCGAACAAGCACCCTTCGACTCTATCGGCACCAGCTAGCAAACCAAGCTCAGCGGCAGCAACCGAGCATCCACGATCGTTGTGGGGATGCACGGAAATAACACACTTTTCTCGTTCAGATATGTTGTTGCAAAAGTACTCGATTTGATCAGCGTAAACATTGGGCCCCGCCACCTCAACTGTCGCAGGAAGGTTAAAGATAATAGGTTGTTCGACGGTGGGTTCCCACGCAGCCTTGACAGCTTCGCAAATTTCAACGGCAAAATCTGTGGGTGTGTCGGAGAAACACTCAGGAGAGAATTCGTAAGTCCACTCGGTTTCTTGCATAGCAGGATCATCTTTCGTAAGAGATCTCACCAACTTGGTAGTTTCCACCGCTTTGGCAATGGCTTCTTCCTTCGACATGTTGAATACAACATCTCTAAAAACGTTAGATGTAGCTAAGTACGTGTGAATGCATGCTTTTTTTGCGCCTTTAACTGATTCCACTGTACGGCGTACCAAATGCTCTCTCAGTTGAGTTAACACTTGAATCATGACATCGTCGGGAGCATTTTCAACAGCGTAGCGAGTAAAATCGAAATCAGTCTGGGATGCGGACGGGAATGCCACCTCGATTTCCTTGAATCCCATTTCCACCAATTTGTGAAAGAACTCCTTTTTTTGGGGGATCAGCATCGGATCGGGAAGAGATTGATTCCCATCACGTAAATCGGTATTGAGCCACCGGGGTGCTTTGGTGATCTGCTTGTTAGGCCACTGTCTGTTGGGCAATTCGACTCCTTTGAAGGCTTTATACTTGACCAGCGGATCTTTGAGCATGTTGGCCATCACCAACGTAGCTGGTGGCACCAGCTTTCGGGCTGTCGCCACTATCGTGGTCAGAAACAGACGAATGGACATAATTATGTGGGTAAGTGGGGTTGGACACTTTTAATGTTCTCGTGGGCCGGTATAGGCGAGCTATATGTAGGATATCTCCTGCAATCGATTTTGACTCACTTTCCACGACTCTTCCGTAAACCCAAAGTAGATATAATAAATCTCAGAGTTGAATCTAAACAACTGATCGATGCCACTTTAATCAAACTCCACTCAAAAAGTATCGATTCCACCGTACTGTCACGAGAGTTTGTTTTTTTTTTAGAAAAAAGGGTTATGCCGGTATCGGCGCACCGCGTTTCGAACTCGACAAATGAGGGGATTTTTGAAATGTGCGAGCTAGTCATAAGGAAAGTATTTGAAAGAATGTCTCAGCCAAGTCGGGGTTTCGCAGCTGTACACCACGTCGAGCATCAACTCCATAATAACGTTGAAATAATGTAAAAATAACGAAAAAAGTAACAATGTGACGTGGAATCAACTGAATCCGATAAGCTTGGTTCTATAGCCTGTAGTAAACTATGCTACCAGTTTGATTGTCCTTGATTCGTTTCATTTTCTCCCGTTATCTTCTCACTTTGTTTATCATCCGATGAGATGGGCATCCTGCAGAGAACACCCCGCACACTATGAGATGAGATGGCCTCGTTTGCTTTATATTTTTCAAATACTATAACAAACGATGGCTAAAGTTTCAAAATCTAGCAAGAATGCTAAGCCCGTGAAGAAGCAAGAGTCTCTGGACTCCTCGTCGTCGTCGTCGTCGTCGTCTTCGTCGTCGTCGCTGTCTTCGGAATCTTCTTCAGACTCTGAATCTCTGGACTCTGAAGAAGAGACCAAAGACCTGAAAGCTTCGAAGGACTCCTCCGACTCGGATTCTGATTCCTCCGATTCTGACTCTTCGGACTCTGAAGATGAATCCGAAAAGAAGAAGTCCCTGAAGGAAGCCAGCCCCGAATCGTCGACCTCGTCGTCGAAGTCGACCTCCGATGCCCTGGATTCTTCTGACTCCGAAGCTGACGATGAATCGTCTGACTCTGAAGAAGACACCAAGAAGTCCAAGAAGGAAGACGACTCTCTGTCGTCGAGCTCGGACTCCGATTCCGACTCCGACTCCGACTCCGACTCTGACGACAGCTCGTCTAAGAAGAGAAAGGCTGACGACTCTGAAGAAGCTGCTGTTCAAACTAAGAAGGCTAAGACCGAAGAATCTGAACCCGCCACCTTGTTCGTTGGTAGACTTTCTTGGAATATTGATGACGATTGGCTCAAGCGTGAATTTGAACCTTTGGGTGGTGTTATCGGTGCCAGAGTTATGATGGAACGTTCTACCGGTAGATCCAGAGGCTACGGTTACGTTGATTTTGAATCTATGGAAGCTGCTCAAAACGCCCTCGACCAATTCCAAGGCCGTGAGATTGATGGGAGACCCATTAACTTGGACATGTCGACTGCCAAGCCCAAGCAATCGAGCACTGAAAACAGAGCTAAGCAATTTGGCGACTCGCAATCGCCTCCCTCTGACACTTTGTTTGTTGGTAACTTGGCTTTCGACGCTGACCGTGATGAATTATTCAACATCTTTGGTGCCCACGGTACCGTTATCTCTTGCAGATTGCCTACTCATCCTGACACCCAACAACCTAAGGGGTTCGGTTACGTTCAAATGGGTTCCGTTGATGAAGCTAAGGCTGCTTTGGAAGCTTTGAATGGCGAATATGTTTTCAACAGACCTATCAGATTGGACTTCTCCACTCCCAGAGACCCTTCGACCAGACCTTCTGGTGGTAACAGAGGTGGTGACAGAGGTGGCTTCAGAGGTGGTAGAGGTGGTTTCAGAGGCGGGAGAGACAGATCTGGCCCTCCTTCGAGACAAGGGACTCCTTCGAGAGGCCCTTCTGCTGCATCGTTCAAAGGCACTAAGAAGACTTTCGACTAGATCCAGATGGACTTTATTGACTGTATAATAGAATTGAAACAAAACCATTTTACGATTATGTACTAAATGAACGGAGGATCGATTTTAATGCCATTAGATTCGATAACTCGACAATCAACTGGAAACAGGCAACGATTCACTTTGCTCTGGGCACAACAAGTGTCCGGACAGAGGGCAACGAACAACCAACGTAGAAATGGAGGCCTGCCTAAGTCCTGATACAGAAGTGTTTCAAAGTGGCAACATTTCATAGCGATCAGTTTCACATTTGAGAGTTCCATGGGGGAGACATGCTTACCGATGGTGATATTTTCAAAAATAACCTCCTCAACGTTTGGAGGTACATGTAAGCAATCAATCCAAGTACATCCCAATGTCAAATGTTGTAAATTAACCAAATGATAGAACTCGTCTCCGCGTATGGGACTAGCATGATTGACATTTCTAAACTCCAAGTGTCTCAATGTGTGTGAAAGCATATCCGTTAGTTGGTTTATATCAAGAACATAACTCTCTTGAAAGCTATGAGAACTTTCAACGTGATCAAAAATGTCAATTAGGTCTTCCACACAGGCTTCTGCTAGATTCAATTCAAGTGTACTTGCAGATGTGATTGAACAGTTTATGAAAGTACACCTCTCTAGATGTATCTCTTGGAAGGCAAGTTTGCAGTCGTGAAGGATGCAATTGACCAATTTGATTGACCTTCCACGTAGTGAACGACCTTGAATGACTTTATTCGCTTGGTCGCTGGCATCGATGCTAAGGTCTGTAATCACAGAGGGTAATCGAATCCATTTTGAAAGTCCACCATTACAATAAGAAAGCTCTATGTCGCTGAGAAGTGGGCAGTCCAAAATTACTTTAGCGCAAAAGTAAATCGTACACAGCGTTAAAACTGTTGAGGAGATCCGAATTTCCTCAATGTAACAATCGTCCTCGCCTTCGACCCAAAGAGTTTTCACTAGGGGTGGAATGCTGGATATTTTTATCCCAGGTTCATTAACAAACAATGTAAGCGACGTAATATGACTAAGATTGGTCTCTTCGATCAAATTCAAGCAACCTTGCCTCCAAACATTGCTGTCATATGCCCAATATTGTACATCAATTCCCAAGGAAGTTAAGTTAGGAAGCCATTCTTGCGGAAGGTGAGCTTCCCCCGACTCTAAAGCCTGTAAAGATGGCCCTATAATCCTCGGGATCTTCCAAGTCAGAGAAATCAGCAACTCCTTAAGGGTAGACCAATTAGAGTTTATGAGTGCGCTGATTACATCACGACGGGTATCCGTCCAATCGTTCAATTTCACCAAATTTTGAGGGTAAACATCAAATAAAACCCACATACGACCATTAATTAAGTGAGTAATTGTGTGTGGGAGCAATAACTCCCCATCTCCTCGATATAATTCAACCTTATTCAAGTTGATCAAGTTAGTACAATTCATTCGATGGCTACTTTCAACGTAGCAATCCACTAACGTCAATTCCTGTAAAGAGAGTGGTAGGAATACGTTATTCTTTATCTTCATCCCGTGCAACTCCAAGATAGCCAAATTTGATAACCCTGTACCATGCCAACCTGACCTGTCGAAAAATCCATCCACAAGCTCAAGTTTATGGATGTAGTTGTGTACTGATGGATGTACTTTTGGCCAGGCGAACTTCGATATTGCTAGCGCCAACTTGGAATCTTCTTCAAGTCCTTGTGATTGCAAATCACACCACTTTCGTCTCTCGAGAAAGCGAGGATGAATATGATAATATTTTTGAGGTAAGCAAGAGTGTAACACCGCTAATGTTGTTTGGTAAAAATGCCATCGCCATTTCAAATTTTCGTCCGTAGATTGCAGGCACGTCTTTGAACCAGAACCTGATATAGATAGAATCAAGGCCGTTATTGACTCTGCGTCCAAAAAATCAATGATTTCTCTTATGATTTCAACGGGAAGATGCTCCATAGTTTGGGTGGTATACTTGGGTTGTGCTGCTTGGCTTCATCTTTAACATTACTTGGTGATCATGTCAATGGAAAGTTGTCATTTACCGTTGAGATTGGCGTCTGCTGGTGATCGTTGAATCCTGTAATCTATGACATTGTGTCACCACTAATTGTCCAATGTCAACGCCCGTTGCACATTACTCCAATCATCAAATCGTCATTGTTGGTGCCACTCACAGTTGCAGTAACTCGTTGCATTATTGATTCGAATGGATGACCTTAAGCATTTCTAGTCGTTTAGGGCAACCCATGCGGCGTGAAGTGTCATCTCTTAGCACCTCTAAACCGTGATCGCGCCCCACGGGCAGTATGTCGTCGTTACTCACAACTGCCGCGCGAACTATCTGCCGTCAGCATGACCTTCAAACCGATCAGTGATATCATCAATACTCTGGCCCCCAGGGACAACCAAGAGATATATGGTGAGCCGGAGAACTTTTTCGAGATCGAAGTTCGTAACCCGGTGACCCATAATCTGGGCGGAAACCCATACACCGATTACGAAATTGTTTGTCGAACAAACATTCCAGCATTTCGTAAACGCCAATCACGACTTCGTCGGCGATACAGTGACTTCGTGGCTTTTCGGAAGATCTTGGAACAAGAGCTGACTAGAGTTATTATCCCCCCACTCCCCGCCAAGATCATCTTGACGTCAAATAAATTCAATGATGTCAATATTGAAAAGCGACGTCAAGGACTTGAGAAGTTTTTGACTACAGTTTCATCACACCCTTTGTTACAGACCGAATCTCGACTGCTTATCGAGTTTATCCAAAATGATCAGTGGGACCCGAAGACTCACATTTAATTCAACATAAGCATTGGCGGCAGTTGAACTAAGAGTTCATATAGCTTCCGAATTCGAGGAATCAACGCATCAAATTCTTAAAAAATTACATCTTGAACTACCGATGGTAAGCTTTCCGTTCCTCGTTCAATGTGAATACTTTACCCATGCGATAATCAATCACCCATTTACTGTGGTGACACAATGTCACGTTGCATCTAGCTCCGAGAACACGTCAATAGTTGCGAGTTTACAGTTTACAGATGTTAATCCACTTCGTATATTTCATAATTCAAGTTTAGTTGAAAGCTCTCTTCAAAGGCGACACCAATTGCTTGCCTTGGTAGAATTCAATGACCTTAGCAGCCTTGTCGGTGACACCATCGACGGTAAAGCCAAACTTCTTGTATACATCGGGACCCTTACCGGAAGCACCAAAGGTGTTCAAACCGAATTGCTCGTGCGAGTACTTCGACCAACCGAAAGTCGACATGACTTCAAGCGACATGATGGGAACACCATCGGGCAACACGGACAACTTGTAGTCTTCGGGTTGCTTGTCGAAGGTGAGGAATTCGACCATGGAAACAACTCTAACCTTGTAGCCTTCACCAGCCATCTTCTTGGCAGCGTCGATCGACAACGACACTTCCGAACCAGACGACACAATGATCAAGTCGGGGTTTTCGGCGGGGTACACGACGTAACCACCCTTCAAGGCGCTTTCAATCGAGGAGTGCTCCAATTGAGGCAAGTTTTGTCTGGTCAAAGCGATGATCGAAGGGGTGTGGGTCGATTCAATCGCAGCCTGGTAAGCAGCCGAAACTTCGTTACCATCGGCGGGTCTCCAAACCATCAAGTTGGGAGTAGCTCTGAAGTGAGCCAAAGTTTCGACAGGCTGATGGGTGGGACCGTCTTCACCCAACCCGATAGAATCATGGGTGGCAACCCAGATGACGGGGAATTCGGAAAGAGCCGACAATCTGACGGCACCAGAAGCGTAAGAAACAAAGTTGAGGAAAGTACCACCGAAAGCCTTGTAACCAACCCCGAAGGCGTGGATACCGTTCATGATAGCACCCATACCATGTTCTCTGACACCATATCTGATGTAGACACCATCGTAGTCACCAAGACCGGTCGACGGGGGTTGGAAGTCAATGGTGCCCTTGGCCTTAGTCAAGTTGGAACCGGTCAAGTCAGCCGAACCACCAATGAGTTCAGGAAGTTCGGCAGTGATGTTGTCGAGAACCATTTCCGAAAGCTTTCTGGTGGCCAAAGCCTTGTCCGAGCTGGAGTATCTCGGCAAAGCCTTAACCCAGTCAGTGGGCAACTTGCCTTCAATTCTTCTTTGAAGTTCAGGGCCGTTCTTTTCTTCACCAACGTACTTCTTGACAAGGTCAGTCCATTCATTGTAGATCTTCACGTTTTCGGTAACGTGCTTGGCGGCGTACTCTTCAACTTCAGCAGGGATGATGAAGGATCTTTCGGGGTCAAACCCAAACTTCTTCTTAAGTTGGGCAACATCATCCGCCTTAAGAGGAGCACCGTGCACTTCGTGGGTGCCTTGGAGCAACGAGCCGTAACCAATAACGGTGGTGACCTTGATCAAAGTGGGCTTGCCCTTAGTTTGCTTAGCAGTGTCGATGGCCTTTTGAATGGCATTGATGTCGTCGTCACCCTTAGCCACATGCAAGACATTCCAGCCGTAGGCCTTGTATCTTTCAAGGACATCTTCAGTGAAAGCACATTTGGTGTCCCCATCAATAGTGATTTGGTTGTCATCCCAGAAGGCGATCAAGTTGTCCAATTGCAAGTGACCGGCGAGCGACGAAGCTTCCGAAGCCACACCTTCCATCAAACAACCGTCACCCAAAATACAGTAGGTGTAGTTGTCAGAAATAGTGTACTTGTCGGTGTTGAATCTGGCAGCAAATTGCTTTTGAGCAATGGCCAAACCGACAGCGTTACTGATACCTTGACCCAAGGGACCAGTGGTGACTTCAACACCGTCGATGTCAGCTTCGGGGTGACCCGGGGTCTTGGAGCCAACTTGTCTGAATTGCTTCAAGTCGTCAACGGTGGTCTTGTACCCGTAGAGGCACAACATGGCGTACAAGAGAGCACAAGCGTGACCGTTGGACAAGACGAATCTGTCTCTGTTGGGCCAATTGGGTTCCTTGGGGTTGAACTTCATGTTCTTGAAGATAACGTGGGCAGTAGGCGCCAAACCAAGGGGGGCACCAGGGTGACCCGAGTTGGCCTTCGACACCTCATCGACCGCAAGGAGTCTGATGGTGTTAATGAATTTTTCTTCAATTGACATGAGAATGGGGAACGGGAGGTGAAAAATTGCGGGCTATTCTCTTTTTTTATAAGGATAGCTATTGGTACTTTCTGTGCACCGCACACCCACTCACGTGCTTGTGGAGAAGATGGAGTAGAGATGCCCGAAAAAAATGTTTATACAATGTAACCATTAGTCTTTCGTGAGAACCATTATTAGTAAAGCAGAGCCAGATTGATACACTCATCGATGGAATAAATCATAATGTCAAGGACGGTCAGCAAGGCAAATATGCAATAAGCACAGTTGCACTGATTGTCAAACGTATTGCGCTGGTCATCGATACCTGACGCAAACCTGCTCCACATTTGTCGAACCACTTGCGTTAAGGTGTGTGTTTACGGATCAAGCTCGGTTCAACTCATTATACATAATTATGCAGCCTCCTTAGTCATCCTCATCGGTGGCAAATACAATAGTTGCGGCAATCCTCATTACTAGAATCTTTGTAATCAGCATGGAGTTTTGCTTCGTGAAGAATGTACCGTAAAGCAATCTATCTTAATGTAAAATTTTGGTTATTTTGAAAAACATTCATTTAACCTGCTAAAGTACTTGTTCAAAGTAAGGCGGAAACTATCCGGTCCAATTTATACACAATATAAAAGCAACGCAATGAACGGAAATGAGTTTAAACTTTACATCTTGAAGCTGATGTGTATGTAGTCCATGTCCTCTCAGGTTTTTCGAGAGTCGCGGTTCGAATCCTGTATTGGTCCTTTACTGCCTGCATCGGAGATCCGGGGACACCTTCGTCAGTAAAATGGTCGATTTGCTCTGATCTTACATATAGACTTCTGTACCTTTCCCCTGATCTCTGACCGTTGTTACTAGATCGATATAAACTGATCGTCCTCGATAAACACTGATTGTACTGCATAAGGTCGACGATCAATTGGCAGCTCCTAGAAGATCTCGGGGCACTAACATCTTGTCTCGTAGTTGGTGGCGAAATGATAGCATTCTTCTAAGCATTATGACGTAGAGTCAGTACATCACGCAATTCCGAATACGAATGTTCCCCACGGCTTGTTTTACAAAAAAAAACTTTGATTCAAAAAGTAAAGTTCTTTCACATACAATGATCTATACATAATTTGATGCGAACTGGGGAACTATTGCTTCATTCTGGGTCGTCAAATGGAGAGCGGGTTTCCTCGTTTCTTTGGAAATGAGGTGTGCTCAAATCGAAATCGTTGTCAATGGAGGAAATGTCGCCTCGAGGAGTGTCAAAATTGATAAAATCAAGGGCAATCTCCGGTTGGTGAGATTGGCGCTTTTGAACGGCTGCGGACTCAAGTACAAGTTCCCGTTCGGATAACGCAACATCGGAGGTATTGGAATGGTGACTGATGGTACTAAGAGGCGCCAGATCAATGAAATTTATCGGCATGTTCTGAGGAGTATAGATCAGCGGTGACGCCAACGAAATGTGCGTATCATTGGTGTGACTTGGCGATGGCGTAATATTGTCTGGCTTAGCCATGGGCGGCTTTGGTCGACGAAAGGACGCCGCTCGAGTAATTTCGCCAATGTCCAGGTCCACATCCAGGTCCAGATCTTCGTCCATGGGGGACGCGTGTGCAGCCATAGCTGGCACATTGGCATGCTCTTGAGGGGTGTAGTCTTCCTCCTCCAGTTCTTCCTCTTCTTCAATCTTCTCGACATTTACTAAGCGTGGCTGGGCTTTGATAGCTGTCATCGTGGCATCACCAGTTTGCGTCAACATGGCAGGATTGGCGGTGTTATTGGCACGTACAACGTCGCCGATAATCAGGGCATTTTCGATGGTATTAAGGTCAGAGAAAATGGATTCCAGCTCCGACGAATAAATTGAACGTGTGTTGTTCTTGGTGGGACGCACCGTAACCCCAGGAATGTAAGCAATCGGCAAAATATTCAGCGCATTACTCGTGGAATCTGTAGTAGCCATGGAATTCCGGTACGTGGAAGGATCAACCTCGTTGTAAGCCGGATTCAATTGAGCGTTCGCCTGGCGAACGATTTGCTTTTGACGTTCACGTCTCGCTTGGGCCGCCTGCGACCGCCGGGCACCAGTATATGTCGGTTTGGTAAAGGACTCGTAAGAGCTTATGCGTTTTGAGCGTGTCATACGAGACAGCGGCTTTTCCAGGTTCACAGTAATTTCATTCAGCAGCGCGATGCCATCGCCATTGTGGGAGTCAATATTACTGATGCAATAATCAGAATCGTCATCTTTTTCGTCATCATCAAACTGGACCGGGTGTTTTTGACGGTAGCGATAGATCAACCAGCCGAGGACCCCGATGATTGCTAAGAGCACCACACCACCAACCACACCCCCTACAATACCCCCGACCGGAGTTTTATGCGATCCAAGGTTTGTGAGTTGGTCATCGGTCAGACATTGAATTTGCGGGCACAGATCACAAGTTAACGTGGTCATCGTACACGTTTGCCCATCGGGACAGGCGCCTTCACACGAGAGCTTTTGACATAGCAGCTCATCGATACAGCCGTCGGCACGCTTGGAAAACAAGCGGTAGTCAACAATCATGGTAGCAAGGGGAGTAGATTAAATCAGGATAGACTCGCCCTTGGAATCGAGAAAGGAGACAGTTGTAGCAGGCCACAAGGGGTGAATGGAGATCACTAAATTATCTGTTGATGGGTTCCGAAACGTCGGATAGATAATCAGTTGATGGCGGGAAAAGGGCGCTGCTAAAAAAGATGTGGCTTTTTGTGGCCTCAAATTATTACTTCATTGGAATGGGGGGTCGTGTCTTATGCAAGGCGCGCCAACGCAGGGAGGTAAGGCACATACTACGCTTTAGGGGGCTGAGATCAGGGTGGGCGAGATTCCCACGAGGTTAAGCGTCTTTAAGATCCCCAAAGTCGTGTAGGCGTGAACGGAACGGCCCTACTGCTGTAGTGTTTGGTGAGCCAATGTCAAGAAAAAGTCGCGAACATTGACGGTTGCACGGTTGTCGTCTGGTAACTACTGCGGTGGCTACCCTTATTTTTTCTAAGGGGGGGGTCTAGACTATAGGCTTTGCAAATTACAATAGGGACACGCTTCAATCGCATCGGAGTTCAGGGGAAACACGATATGAGTGTGCGTTGCTTCCCCTGGCGTTAAACCTTGTGGCTATTGACCGCAAGCATATACAGATCGTTTACCGAGATGCCGTTAAGTGCCAGAGCCCAGCCGACTACGTGGTCCAACTGCATCTCATCGCATTACCGATTTCTCGGAGGCTACAGCCGAACTATAGCCCACTCTGATAACTTTAAGCTTTCTCTAAACCTGTCCAGGCTTTCGATAATGCCGTTGTCGTTAAGAATGCCTCATGCTTAATTAACGCTGTGAGCCTGCCGGTGTTAGTTGACAAAAAATCCTTGACTTTCATTGATGTGCACGATAGTTATGACTTCTGACGTCAAATCAAGCGAGCACTGACGCTACTCGTTCGATTCATTTTTCTGTCAATGAATTCCCGGACGAAACTACAAAACCCCTGTAAGCTGTCCTTAACACTAGGAATAGGGTAAAACACTAAGAATAGAATAAAACTGTCATATTTGACTTGCTATGATACATATTAAATTATACACGAAACTTAAAAAGTTTCTTGGATTTCTTTGGGGAAGGAAAAATTTTCCCGACGACGGATCAACCAGTTATTCTCGTAATCAAAGTACTTGTAGTTGTCTTCTTCTTGATTGTTTGAGTCCCCAGCTAATTTTGGTGTCGTGCCACGCTTAGTTGCATGCGTATCCTTCAAAAACCATTGTTTCGTCTCGGTATTAAACACCCAACCGCGCTTAGAAAGCTCCTTAGCCGCGTGATACCGAGCCAACACATCGGGGCCTTCCAGATAGTAAAAACAAAACTGTAACGTGTCGACTTCGAACTTTTGCATCAACCGTGCCAGATTAAGCTCCAGCATGGGCTCTTGAGGATAGTCTATCGACAGCGGATGAATATTGACGGGGTTGTATTGCTTTGGCTTCTCGGCATCAATAGAATCAGGGCAGTGAAGTAGCAGACTTTCTAACAAATGTGAAATCTGCGCAAATGGTAGCGGATGCTGCAATCTTGCCTGGGGTGCCGACAGCTCAACAATAGGAGGGGTGTTTGAGGAAATGGGATCAAGACCGGGAGGAGTTTGATTAGACGACGCTGCAGGCAAGTCAGTTCCTTTGCTTGAGACTCCCGTAGTAGTTGTGGGTTGCTTCGAAGCACGCTCGGGTTGTGCGTTTCCTACCGGTGATGCTTCTGATGCGGTGGTTGTCGCGAGATTGTTAGTGGTGGCAGGAGCGGCTTCATCTGCGCTAGCGGCTGTAGTAACCGTTGTTGCCATTGTTGCCCCGGAGGCGACAGGGGAAGCTATGTCCGTGCCCAAAGACAGAGCCGGAGCCGTGTTATCCTTGGAAGAAACTTTGGCAATCTTTGGTGGGCTCATAGCCTTCTTCTTTACATCCTTCTTGACTTCTGTAACTGGGGGTTGAGCAGATGGTGCTTGCAGCAGTTGTTGATAATGATCAACTTGAGATAATGTGCCATGAACGTCATGGTGGGTATCATCAATTTCTAATTGATCATAGAAGTCATCGTAATCAACAAAGTCGTCTTCCATATTGCTTTCGACGTAGTAGTCTAAATCATCACGAATCAACTCAATCTTTTCCGGATGCAACTCCTCATTTTCCAACAACCGCAACACTGTTTCTAACCGGGTTAAGTGATTATTGTTGCGATCAATCTTTTCACGTACATCCTCGGCTTCAGCGTTGTTGAGACTCTTTTTCTTTCCACGGATGTGATGTAATTCCAGCTCCAATGTCTCATTTTGATGATTTAGCTCCTCAATCTGGGTACTGATGTATTCACAAGCCTGCTTCTTTTTGCGATCTTCTTCCAGCAGCACTCCTTGCAGTTGCAACTCCAACCCTTCATTAGAAAATTGTTTGATTTTCAGCAGCTTTTCAAGTTCCTTGAAGAGGTCCATAGCGTGCTCGATCAGGGTACGATTGCGCTTTATTTCACTCTTGTCCAACTTGATTCCACTATCATTCAACCATATTTTAAGTTGGTCTCGCAGTCTCTGTAACTTCTTTATCTCTTTCTTGAGATCCAGTTCCAACTTCTCCTTCTGTGACTGAAGCTCAGTTGTCGTGAGTTTTTCATAAGTATCATCGAAAGATTGAAGACCTTCAGCGATTTTTTTGTTAACTTTGTCGAATTCCTGTTGGAGCTTTCTCGCCGACATTGGTGTGGTGGATAAAGGACGGTTGCGCGCGCCATCTAAACCGACATGAGAGCAGAGATCACCAAAAACGGAAAGGCTGCCAAAGTTGAGAAATCAGCGATAAAGCTAGATTGAATGGTGTGTGTACCCGTTAATCGATAATTTCGGCGACCGCGTTGATCAAAAGACCTATATTTGATGGAAGTTATCGTGGGAAAAGATACACTTGATACGGCGTTGCGTTCATTTCATTAAACACTTCTACTCCAGTCTGGTAAATGAATTAAATCAGCAACATGTGAATGATGTGGTCTTATTAAAGAGTATACCCCTATTATTTTTTCCCGTCCACTTCAGACTTCAAAAACTCCTCGGAGAAGTGGGAGATTTGCTGAAAATTCGTCTCGAAACCGTTGATACCGCCGTAGTAGGGATCATCAACGATTGTTTTGAACTTGGGGTCGCTTTTCCATTTGCCAAACAACTCAACTTTGGTCTTACTGTCCCGAGGACGCCGATGTAAAAGATCAGCCTTGTTTGATTCGTCCATGGCGATAACATAGTCGAAATCGGCAAAGTCAGCCAGGGTGATTTGCTGAGCTGCGTGGTTCACCGGTACCCCATGTTTCCGACAGGTAGCCGCTGATCTATGATCGGGCAGCTCGCCAACGTGGTAAGCGGCCGTACCGAACGAGTCAATACGGTTGAACTTATCACTATACCCCAACTCCTTCACCTTATGCTTGAAGATGGCTTCTGCCATGGGTGACCGACAAATATTGCCCAAACACACAAATGCCACCGAAATTCTACCGTCCTTAGTCATGATGGTCGCGCAGGTGAGCGTAAACTTGAGTGATTTGCGAATGGTGGAGGCCACAGAAACGAGTTTGGAAAACAAACAACAAACGAAATTTTCGAACCCAACATATGTAGAACAAATAAGTCTAATTCAATCATCAGCTAATATTATCACTTATATCTGAACATAAATATATATATATATATATTAGTGAGAAGCTCAACCTTTTGACAATTTGAATTACCACACTAGATGTAGCACATGCAAACCATCAACTACTCGAAAGGCTCTCGAAGCCATGAATAATCATTGTATGTATTCACTATTGGATGCTGGATACTACAAACAGCTTCCAATCATCGAATCCAACAGCTTCATGCAAAAATTTGTCAAAATCCTCCAACTTGGCCTTCTTCTCTCCAAACAACGTATCTATGTCGTCATCGAATGCCGTCAGTGCCGGACGTTTGGCACTTTCAACAGCCAATTTAGAACAAGTGTCAATGATATCCGTCAGCGCCAAGTTGCGAATCGCCGGTACTTGTCTAAACAGCAGGGTTAATGCCTCCAGTTTGATTTCACAGGTCCATTCGGTAAGTGCCGGAGAAAGTGGCGACAGTTTTCCAGGATTCATGCCACTAATTTCACCCTTCTCCATGGGTTCATCAAGCTCCAATAAGTTGGCCAACGACGCATAAAAGAATCGCTCGGGATCGGTCGACAGCAACTCTCTACGCTTGGCAAGCTTCGCATCGTCCGGCAGATGGTTGAATACATCATCCCCTTGTTGAGACAGAGGCGTGTTTTTAAAGATTTGTGGCGACAGCATTTGCGGCGTATTCTTATTACTGTGCAGCCCGACATGAGGGGTGGGAATCAGATTGGGCGTCCTCATGGCCGTCATTGCGTTCGGCAGCGGAGCAAGCCCGGCAGGAGTAGGAATGTTCGCCGCATTAATGGGTCCCTTATTTCCATTTTTACGCCAGGATTGGGCTTGTTGACCTGGTGTAGATCCAGGCTGCGACTGAGGAACCTGTTGCGACGGGACAATAGGTGTTTGCCGTTTCATTTCCATCTGCGGCAGCGAACGAGGCCACTGCTCGTTGAATCCTCCGGATCCCGCCGGAGGCATCTGTTGAGCCGCTCCGGCAACCGGTGCTGGAGCCATTTGAGGACCACCTGGGCCAACACCGCCCATAGGACCGTTGGCGAACTGCTGCGGGGGCTGCTGAGGTTGTTGCCTTACCTGCTGCCCCATCATGTTCACTTGATGCTGACCTATTTGTCCTTGTTGGACCGGTTGAGGTACATTCGGCATCGGCAGCATAGTCGTTGGCAGCATATTCGCCGCCCCCATCATTTGGCCCTGACCATGGAGAAATTGTTGCTGAGGCGGTTGAGGTTGCGATTGCAGAATGGCTGGCACAGGTTGCTGCTGGGGAGGAGATTGTTGGTAGTTGAAACCCTGACTTTGACTTTGGTTTTGGTTTTGCGCCTGAGCCTGACTTTGATTGGGGTTCAGATTTGGTGCCACACCACCCGTCGTAGACACTTGACCTCCGTTTTGATTCTTAATCACAAACTCCTTGACATAGTCGTAACACTTTTGAAATTGAATTTGTAAACGATCCAACAATTCAGGCTTCGCAAGATAGCGGTCGTGCCGCAGATTCTCCAAAATTTGCCCCGTCATCACCTTCATTCGAATCAACTTCTTCGTTATCTCTTCGTTCCGCGAAATCATGTAGAAATAAGTGATGTAACGATCAATTGTGGAGTATTGTTGCGAAATACGCAAGATCTTCTCCCGAACGTTAGCCCGTTGTTGAGGCGTCAACTGGTTGGTCTCATCCGGCAACACCACATTGTTCTTCAGCACCTCCCTAAACAATTGATTGAGTCGAGCTTTCACCTCGTCCGAAATTTGCGGCATTCCGTTACCAGCTTGTGGCGGAAGTAACCCAGGCTGTGGCGATGCCAGTTGACCTTGGGGTTGCATCACCTGCGGACGCTGGTTTTGATTTTGGTTCAACTGAGAATTGAATTGTTGCAGAGACGGTTGTTGGGGACGCAGCTGCTGTGGTTGTTGTTGTTGAGGGTGTTGTTGCGGGCCCTTGGGTAATCCCATTTGGACGGGAACAGCAGGTTGATTAGGTGCAGCCGGGGGTACAGGTTGTTGCTGATGAGCGCGAGCGTTAGCAATAGATGGGTTTTGACCTTGTTGTTGTTGTTGTTGTTGAGCAAGACGAGCAACCATTTCCTTCTTCTTTTGCATGATGATGAATTTTTGAATGTACGCATCACGTTCCGGTTGAGACAACTGTTGGGGCATTTTGCCCTGTTGGCGTAAATTATTGAGCACCGCCATGGCATCAGGGGTATACTTAATGTAATCCTGTTGAGTAATTGGCGGTATTTGCATACGCTGAGCTTGAGCTTGACGCTGCTGTTGCTGTTGTTGGCCTGGAGCCTGCTGTCCAACGATATTTCGGTTCATGGGCTGCTGCTGAGGTTGTTGCTGCTGTTGCTGCTGAGGTTGCGGTTGTTGTTGCTGCTGCTGCGGTTGTTGTGGTTGCACCTGTTGTGGTTGCACCTGTTGTGGTTGCAGCTGAGCAGGATGACCTGGCTGTTGGGGTTGTTGTTGAACTTGTCGCATTCGTTGGTTTTGCATTTGACGCTGAACATATTGTTGGCGTTGCTGCGTGTTCATTGCCAGGGTATATTGAGCCAACAGCTGTTGCTGGTTGCCCCCCTGGGCGGGCGCCGGCGCCGCCGAAGATTGATTCATTTGCTGTTGGTTTTGACCCATACGAAGAACCTGCTGCTGCTTGAGCGCCTTTATGTGCGCTGTTTGCAAATCCTTGATCAAAGGCATCAAATTCTTGGGAATTATACCTTGGCTCAAGGCTTGCTGAATTTGACGCCACGTATTGACATTGGGCGGTAAGTTAGGAATCTTGGCCAATAATTGTTGGGGAATGGGCAACTGATAAAGTTGACGAGCAGCGGCAGCGGCAGCATTGACTTGGTCTTGTTGTTGGCCCAGCTGGTTTGGTTGCTGCTGCTGCTGCTGCTGACCCGTAGGTTGAGGATGCTGCTGCTGTTGTTGTTGTTGTTGCTGCTGCTGCTGGCGTTGCATCATGTTTTGGTTCATCTGGCCCGCTTGGTTCCGTGAGTAATTGGGATATTGCTGCACGGGCGGTTGCTGTTGCTGGGGGCCTGATTGGTTGGGGTTGTACCCACCAAATTGGGGCAGTTGGTTCATCTGAGGCGTAAACTGTTGCTGTTGAGGCCGTTGTTGTTGTGGTGGGTACTGGGACGATGGGTTACCCATTTGTTGTTGTTGTTGGCTGCGGCGAAATCCTTGTTCCTTCAACTGTGCTACCTTCTGCTTGATGTGACGATAGTACTCCTCCTTCAGGGTCAGTCGTTTCCACATAGCTTCCTCGAACTGACGAGCCAAAGCCTGTACTTGGGCAGCGTTGTGGTTCCCATCGTATCGGCGTATCTCCTGAACCATAATTTCAATAATGCGCTGGCGGTCCTGGTCAGGAACGTACCAGCTACTCATTTTCGGGAAACCAGCTCAGTATTTCGTTTGGCACTCTCCGAATTGCTTTGGGGCAGGTTGCCTTACGGGAAGGGTCACTGGTGATTTTTTTCCCGCACCAAATCCTCGAATTTTTGTCCACCGGCACCAAAACTTACTCGACGTTTTTCGAGAAAAAAATAACGTGACAACCATTAGTGCCTAGTGGCCCTATATATTCAGATTCTGTAAAAACTTTAAAGATACTGGTGATTTTGTAAACTGAGATTCTTTAACCGATTTTAATGCCGTTGCCCCGTCATCCACACACATGATCACCACTTCCAACTATGGTCGCACAAAAGAAACGCAAGATTGTGTCAATTCCGAGGACCGGCCGTGTATAGTACGTAGTGTCCACCCCAACCGAGGCGGCTCGATTCCATGTTTATTTCCCTTTGTTGTATTTAAATTTTATCAGCGACATGTCATTAAGGAAATTGCCTCCCACCTTACTTCAGCAGCACTGAATGTTCTCGATAACGGCCCGCCGAGAACGGTTTAATTACAAATCTTCTACCTTGTTATGATAGACTTTTTAGAATGGTGAGTTTTGTTATCAGGGCATCGATACCTTGGTGAACCCAACTCATGCGGCTGCGATCTCGGCTACATTTAGACGAAGAATGCAGCATATCGTGGTAAAGGTTGATTTTTGGCCAGACGTGTGAATGGTCCCTGCT
The DNA here is from genome assembly GCA_030580175.1 of Diutina pseudorugosa. Taxonomy (NCBI): domain Eukaryota; kingdom Fungi; phylum Ascomycota; class Pichiomycetes; order Serinales; family Debaryomycetaceae; genus Diutina; species Diutina pseudorugosa. The sequence goes on along the minus strand of JAKTSL010000008.1, from coordinate 100,144 downwards.
AGCTTTTGCCTTGTTGCTCATGGTGCTATAGGTGAAGCAGGCAAGTCGCCATATCAATTGATGTTGTCAAGAGCCTCAATCTTTTGAGCCGTCTCATCTGTCGGATCATGTAAGAATATGTACGAGTCTCAACGAGCAAAAAAAAGGGCTAATTCGAGCGGCACCAAGGTGGCCAACGTACCATGCTTTAAATTCGTGTACGCTACGGCCATCTACGGTCAGGTCAATTGCAATGAATCCCTTCTTAACGCCAATGCAATCGTCGGTCACAATCATACCCGCGATGCATATTGCGTTTTTTCCGCAGAATCAGTGACAATCAAGTGCCGCTGTGGCGTTGAGCCGAAGCCCCGAGTAATCCGTTTGGTACAAGGCGCGATAGCCTCCCGATGTTTCAGGGCTTGCTGTCGGTCGTGCTAATCGAGACCCTGACAAGGGTGTGCGCGATGAATTTTCGGTCAACAACAATGCCACGTTTTGTGTCATAGACTACCAAAGTGGGGAAGGCAATGTTGCAGTGAAACACCAAATTTTCTTGTACGATAACCACATAATCTAGTTCTGAAAACCACCATTAATCGCTGAAGCACTAAGGAGTACAAGGAACGGTGGCTACAGTTTATGAGAAGAGCGGTGGCTGGGATCTGTTTTTGTGCCACATGTTGACCGTGTAGATTTCTTCCCGTAGAACCCGGGTGAAGCCATTCCGCAATTTAAGGAAACTGACCGCAAACTATATTACCTATGAGCGAAGAAGACCTTGGAAACGAATATAACGATTTCGTGGAGTACTCCAAAGAAGGATACGAGGATGACGAAGAGCAAGATGAGTTGGAGGCCTCCGAGGAATGGAGAGAGAGAATGCAAGAAAACTCAGAGTTGGCGTCGGGGAAGAAACTAGATGATGAATTCTGTGTCCCTGAATACCGCGGCTACAATCCTGAAGCAGGGCCCTCCAAGTAATCCTGCCCCGTTACCAGCTGTCACTTTCCTACCGTTGAGACGCCGTTGGCACGATGAGGCACCAACCCACGTTGTTGACATAGTAAACCCCTGTTTAGACAATCGACGACCCTGTGATATCAGCCGCTTCAAATTACGACATGCCATCGCCGTAGCCGTAGCTCGGTCTCACATGGGCGTGAAGGGAGACATCAAAGATAGGGGTTGGGTGTGCACACATCTCGCAACATTAGGGGCAAGGACCGTCTCGAGTCAAGGCAAGGAGGTAAAAGCGGTGCAAGGTGATAGGATGACAGCACTGTCGCTTCAAACTTTTTCTGGGCTGCGGTTTTTTTCAACACCATCGTTAGATCCGAGCCGATATCCGCATTGCCGATTACCAGATCCCGTAGCCGCGTTGGGTGAGATCCAATTCTTGCACTTGCACCATAGAGAAATAAAAAGAATTTCATAAAGACGAAAATGTATTACGTGTTGGGAACGTGTACCGCAAATTTTAGTGATATCACGTCGGTTTATTCACGCCCACGGGTAGACGGGTTTACGGATGTCTGGGGCCAATGCTCACAACCACAAGATTTCTTTTTTGGTGCCTGCGATTATAACAACCCCACCGGGCAACGAGCATTTTCGCCTATGGCTACATCATCGACAGCAACGACCCAAACGGATGCTGAGCAGGAACTCCGCCAGCGCCGCCCCTCGCCCGCAGCTGTCCTGCTGGAGGAAAAGTTAATCGAGCGCTTGGACGCGTTCTTGTCGCTGATCGAATCGCGACTCGATAACTTTGATCACTTCTTCCGATTCAAACAACAAGAGGATGAGGCTGCTAAGGTAGCCATCCAAGAACAGCAACATCTTACTGCTCCACCTCGATCCCAGTCGCGATCGCAGTCGCGCCGTGGCCTGAATCTGTCGATCTCTTCGATGTCTTCCATCAAGCAGTACTCGATGAACAATTTGAATAATGTCTACTTACGGTTACGCCTCATCAAAAAACAAGTGTTACTGAATTCGTTCACCAATCCTGATTACTTGTACAAAATCTTAGCCGATCAATACAATCTGCTCTTTAATGAGGACTTGACTGATTTCGTGTCGCAAGCCAAGGGTCTGTCAAGAGAACTCCTTTCGGAAAAGATTATCACCACGATCCAATACTTTGATGAAAAGTTGTTAGCTATTGATGACTTCATTAAGCCTCATGCTAACTCCGATTATCTGGATGAATTGGATTACAACCATTTGCGATTCTTCAACTTCAATAAGGCTCTTAAGGAGGCTGAAAACGGTTATATTAACTACTACCAGCTTCCTCTTTCGTGGCGTGAAAACAAATATATTGTCAACGGGTATCGATTTTCACTTAGCCATTGGCAAATGTTCAAATCGGTGTTCAAGTTCAACCACAACGAAACAGTCAATATTTGGACACATATGCTTGGGTTTTTCGTCATGCTTTATTTGTTATTGATCCATTACCCGTCGACTGAAGTTTATGCGAACAATCTGTGGAAAGATAACCTCAGTATGTACGGATTCTTCTTTGCCGCTTTTCAATGCTTGCTTGGTAGTTGTGTTTGGCACACGTATTCGTGCTTTGCGCACTACCCTACTCGAGCTAATTGTGCCTGCGTTGATTATACTGGTATCACTGTGCTCATCACTTGCTCAGTCATCACTGCAGAGTACACCTCCTTGTATGAACATCCTTCTTGGATCAAAGCTATAGTTGGTTTCTCAATTATTTGCGGTCTTGCTGGTTTTGGTTTCAATTGGTCTCCTTACTTTGACAAGCCAGAATGCAGATCTTTGCGAATTGGTTTCTTTGTGGGACTTGCGTTTTCCGGTGCCATGGCTGGGGTTGTAAAGTGCTTCTACGACGGCATTTTAGACACCCTCAAGTTCTTTTTCCCTATTGTTTGGAAATCGTTCACGTGGTACGGTCTTGGTGTAGTATTTTATGGCGGGCTTTTCCCCGAAAGATGGAGATATGATGTCGTCTACACGGACGACAACCCAAAGTGCAGCCATGAATACACCGCCAAAGATGTTCTCACGGACAAAGTTGGCCACGACGGGGAAGAAGAATTAGAGCAGTTGGAAGAAGAGTTGCAAGAAACGAAGACTGAGTCGCAGTTCGATGCCCTTGTGAATAAGTACTTCCCCTCTCATTTGAACTACACACCTTATGCAAACGACTTTATGCTGTTGTGGTGGGTTGATTACTTTGGTTCCTCTCATAATATTTGGCATGTGTGTGTTGTTTTGGGAGTGGTAGGCCATTATTTTGGCATTCTTGATATGTTCAACCAAGTCTCTCGTTGATTGAAAGATCGGATTGACAAGAGAGCATTGGTTCAGCTGGTATGGATCTCCTTTTTACTATAAACATTAGTATTACAAAAACGTACAGTCATTATATATAACAATTCCTATTTCCTGTGTGGCTAATCTCCCTCTAATCTAATTTACTTCGCGGCGATGAACCCATAATAAAGTGCGCCGCGATCACAAATTATATCACCGAAATGACTGACTACCTCGCGAAAGCCAAACAAATTTTGAAAGACCACCCTTTTGTTATGTTGTCGAAACTGTGGTGCCCCGATTGTGTCTATGCCAACAACGTCTGGTCAGACTACGGTGTGACTGACAAAATTCATCTCATTGAGTTGGATAAATTTGCTGACCAAGAAGTCGCTGCTAAATTGGAAGCAGCATTCACCGAGATTAGTGGAAGAAAGTGGGTACCGACGATCTTTTTCCATGGCAAAAAGCTTGGAACGGAACAAGATTTGAAGGAGTGGAAAGCCAACGGTACTCTCGACGCCATTTTCAAAGAAAACCAATTGATTTAATTATAGTTAAACTATATGATATTTAATGCTTCCGCACAACCCCCGAAGCGTCGGCCAACTCAAGAATATGTTTTTTGTAGTCTTGGATAGTACCATTGAATCGTTTTACAGTACCTTCCTCCAGAGTCCAAATCTCATTACACACCTTCAGAATGATATCGACGTCATGCGAGACCATCAAGACACCACCCTTGAAATTATTGAGAGCTTCAGCCAAAGCATCCAACCCTTGCGTATCCAAGTGATTTGAAGGTTCATCCATGATCAATACATGGGGGTTAGACAAACAGAGAGCAGCAAAAGCCACTCTTGACTTCTGACCACCAGATAACAATTCCATCTTTTGGAGACCCAACAGCCCAGTAATCCCAAAGGCACCGAGATGTCTCCGATACTCTTCATCCGTTTTGCCAGGAAACGTTTGAGACATCCACAGCACCGCAGAAAGTGTCAAGTCCATGGCGTCAACATGATGCTGCGCGAAGTAACCAATTCTTAATCTGCCATTGCGCAGAATAAACCCGCTTACAGGGTTCAATTGATCCATCAACAACTTAAGGAGAGTCGTCTTACCAGTACCGTTCCCACCAACGAAAGCAATACGCAGATCCATCTGCACATCCATCTCGACGTTCTTAAGAATCAATTTTGAAGGATCGTAACCGAAACTAACGTCTTGCATTTGTAAGATAGGGGGAGAAAGCTTTGTGTCAGGGTCCGGAAACTTGAAAGTCACGGTCTTCTCATCTTCAGGAGGCTCAAGAAGAGGCAACTTCTCAAGCTTCTTAATTCTAGATTGAGCTTCCAGAGACTTGGCAGCATTATAACGAAATTTGTCAATAAATTCTTGCAAATGCTTACGGTAAGCCATTTGGTTGTCATACTCTCTTCTTTGATTTTTGATTCGCTCTTCTCTGGTCGAGTAAAATGAGTCGAAGTTTGATCCACGATAGTAGTCCAAGCGTTCAGAGTGCTGATGAATAATGTCAGTTGCAACTTCATTGAGAAATGCACGATCGTGCGAGACAACAAGCACAGTACTTTCATAAGTTTGAAGATACCTAGCCAAATAGGTAATAGAGGGAACATCCAACATATTAGACGGTTCATCCAACAACAATAAATCAGGTTGACAGAACAAAGCTCGAGCCAAAGATAACCGCATTCTCCAACCACCAGAAAACGACTTCGTAGGAAGATTCTGAGTCTCTTTAGTGAAACCAAGCCCATAAAGGATTGCAGCAGCTTTGGATTCGGCCTTATCCGCATCCATCTCGTACAATTTGTCACTAACGTTTTGCAATTTTTCTTCCAAGTCGTCTCGCTCGTTGTCAAGCTTTTTAACCTCGTTCGAGTTTTCGTCGAACTCACCACGAAGCTTTTCGATTTCAGCGATTCTTTCATTGATCTTGGACTCTTCGTTCAACAAGTTTTTCCGCCACACATCCGCATCAAGCACCGATTGAAGAGCAGGGGTATCATCTCCTCGAATCTCTTGTTCAACATGCAAAATTGTAATATGCTTAGGGATATCCAACTCTCTCCGAGAGAGAGCTCTCAACAAAGTCGACTTACCGATACCGTTTTGACCAACAAGACCGTATCTACGACCATATGCAAGTGTCAACAGGGCTTCACTAAGAATACGACGCCCATCACCAACATACAAGTCGAATAAATCAATTTTAATATCCTTAGATTTCCCAGCACTGGAACCAAAGTCCATGGGGTTAATTTCCAAGAAGAATGAGTCGTAGTCATCATCTTTCTTGTCATTAAGAAGCTTGGAGGCTTCATACTTAACGAACTGATTGTTCCGTTTGGCAACTTTCTTGGCAATCTTCCGTTCTTGCTTCTCCAACTTTTTCTTATCCACCTTAGACTCCATCTTTCTCCCGGTGTGTTCAATATCGTTAGATGCCGACAATAACGCCAAGCTAGAATTAATGTCACGCTTTTGGGAGTTTTGTTTCAACACATTGATATCCAACAATCGCTTAGAGGTATCTCCCGTCAACTCTAACTTAGCCATGTTAGCCTTTAATTGCTCAGTAAGTTGGTTGGTGAACTTCTCGGTGAGGGGGTTGACCTTGTCTTCGGGTCCCCCAGCGTTGAGAAGCAATGCTTTGAGATAGTCCATCTCATCTTGAATGGAGACTTGTTGCGCCAACACCGAGTCTTCCGTGGCATGCAAAAGATGCTGGATATAACCCACTGCGTAATCGGCCACCACAGGATCAACGGAGGGAACTGCTTGCCTCACTTGTAAGCCAATGTTCGACATAACCTTGCACTCGGTTTTTTCACCCGCGATCAATGTAAGCTTCGCAGTAAAGATTTAGGTGAGAGAATTAAATGTAGAGACGAAGGGCTGGATCAAGAAATGCCGATGGAGATTGTTTTTGTCTCTATTCAAATTTCGTTTAATGATGATATATATTTAACGCTACCTTAATATCGTTTCACGCCACTACAAAGCGGCTTTAATTTTAGGTTCCAACTGTTTGGCAACTCTCAATTCTTGGACATCAGAATTCCCACCAATGTGCTCGCCACCGATGAAAACATTGGGGACAGTTCTTTGCCCAGTGAGCTCGTACAAAGCATCCTGAAGCTCCAGACCGTCATCCAAAGTATCCAACTCTAAAATGTAGGCATCGGAGGTGATTGAACCAATGGTTTCCTTGGCTTGCTTGCAGTAAGGACAGTAGGTCTATCTCGTTAGTAATCGTTCAATTCCAATGATCATGAGTACTTACCTTAGAGGCAATAAAGATTGGCTTCGACTTAATCAAATCTTCGATTTTACGGGTAGCTTGTTGGGATACCATATTTTGTTGCCAAAAGAATCTTCTGAATATTTGCGAAATCATTTGCTGTTATATACCCTCACCTCAATCTCGCGCCGTGCGAGCGGGTTTAGCTATCTCTAAATTTTGAAATGCAGTGTGCATATAGTTAACTAAGCAAGGTCGAGATTACTATGTGCTTACAATTGTAAATACAGTCGATTGCATAATATTTGTGATTTCCGGTCAAATCTATGGCGCCCTTGGAAATCAGAAAACACATTCCCTCGGAGTTTGGATTTCCGGGGAAATTTAGATAGATTGTAGAAGAAAATACTAACGATTTTCAAGTGAGATTTTAATGATTTCGTGCCAAAGTTCGCACGGAATAATGGACAGATTGTTCGAAGTTTTGGTAAGTGTCCAAGCGTACTACACCATCTTCACCACAATTTCGCTACAAATTGTTCCATTATCTAAAACTGATCTCGTCAATGACTTTGCACTGATTACGCCATCAGCCTGAAATGAGTACGACTGCACCGCGAGTATTATATGTATGCCACATGGGGTGGAGTACGGATCGGTCAAAGTGGGAAACACGGTTTTACTCGTCGACATTTCACACAACATGCCGTTGGATCGTCCACGTTCTGCAGGAACAAGATGCCGTTGGATCGTCCACGTTCCGCAGGAACAAGAGCCGTTGAATCGTCGCCGTTTTGCAGGAACAAGATGCCGTTGGATCGTCACCCCCGTTGAAAACGAGTGGAGAGACTTGAGCAATACCTTCGATAATGAAGTGGGCTCAACCAAATTCATCCAACTTTACCTAATTTACCTCGTTACCTAAACGATCGAAGCACAAACTGGAGGACTTCTCAAGGGCTGCAAGTCATCCAGACGATTCACCAGAGACGTTGTCTTCAGGTTGGGTTGATGAAGCTCACACCCAAAGAGAAGTTTGACCTTTTCAGCGAAAGTTAACCATAGCCGACTGACTGTTGACCACATGGCGACAAACAAATCAGAAAGCGTATGTTTCAATGTCTATCTTTGTCAACGGTGCTATCATCGAGTTAGACATTGGAAATCAAACGAAGCTTAATGCTGTAATGAATCCGCCTGGATTCTGAAATCATTTTACTTCATGAGCGTAATTATTTATGAAATAAATCTTGTAAGTTGGGTCAATTCTTTTGAGCATTGTGCGAAATCCTTTACGTTTGTTATGATGATTAACAGCTTCCGGTGGGAACCTTTTTATCCCCGGTACGAGATTTGAATAGCCGAAAATTACGAGTTTTATGCAGTCGACTGTTCAGTTGCTTACTTACAATTTATCATAATTGGCACTACCATTTTCAAACATCGATGACGGGATAATCTCAATGGAGTAATTGTCTGGGTCCTTGATAAAAGCAATTTTCTTGATAGTACCTTGATTGAATTTAACCCCCCATTGGATTTTATCGCCGTATTGTTGTTCAATCTGCTCACAGAGCTTGGCGGGATCGGCACAAGAAACACATGTATGGCCATAGCCTTGGATGGCACCATGGTCAGTCGAGTTACCATTGTGATAACTGAAATCGTCATCATCTTCGGTACCCCAGTTATGAGTCAACTCGATAATACCTTGACGACCAGCTTGTGCCTGCCTGTTTCCTTCATGGTCCACATTCTCGTGATTGTAACCAAGAAAGTACAAGGTAAACTTGGCTTCTTCAAACGACTTTTTAGTCAAAACTTTCATACCTAGCACATTTTCATAAAATTCAAGTGACTTTTTGGGATCTTTCACTCGAATCATGGTGTGATTGAAACGGTAGTTAGAGTAATCAGTCTCCTTTTCTTGTTTGTTAATACCGTTCTCAATCAATTCGATCCAATATCCGTCGGGGTCAAGCGCAAATGCAATGTTTCTTTGGCGACCATCACTCAACTTTTTTTGAAATTGAACCCCGTTAGTCAACAACTTCAGTTCGGCAACTTCAATGTTGTCAACGGAGAGGCAAATGTGGCCAAAGCCACGATCCTTCTCGCCATTACCATTGTTTACCTTGAAGTTGGGATCATTCTCGGTTCCATAATTGTGACACAACTCAAGCACACCTTCACGGTCTGCCCAGTTTTTGCCTTTGGTCTCTGGAGTATTGTATGCCAACATGTAGATTGTGAATTTCATCGAGGGGAAATCGAACTTCGTGAGCAATTTCATGCCAAAGTTGTTTTCGTAAAAGGGAATCAGCACCTTGGGATCCTTGATACGCAAGCAGGTGTGGTTCATCTTAAATGATTTGTCGAAGGTCGGCATGATGGAATTTGTGGAATAGTTGCGAGATTCATTCTTTTTGCAAGTTGCGATAATAGAGTCTTTCCTACATATAAGCCATACATAAAAGTACTAATCAACCTTACCCTTGCTTCTTCCCCACAATTTGCCCATTCAATCGTCGTAACAAGGGAAACTGCTTGAGAACGTCGCCAATAACCCTGGTTCGAGATTTTGACTGTTTTTCACGGAGTAGGAATCCCTCGTTACTTTTCAGCTCGTGATATCGTGAATTATCCTGAGTGAATGTTCCGTGGGCCAAGGGTGGGTTAATGTAAAAGCAGTCGGCATTACCTCTAAAGTCGAGATCACTTAGACAATGTGCTGACAGGGAAAGCGCAATTGCAATGTCAGTCCATTTTAGTCGATTATTCGCCAACGAAATCATTCTCACCGATGACAAACCTATCAAACTGTCGATATTCTCTAATTCGTTACTCATTAGGAATAGGTTAAGCACATTCGGAAATATGGTGGCAAAGTTTGATGGAAGTCTCTTTAATTGACATTCGGTGATAGTCAACGTTCGAAGGTAAGTCAACGGACTGAAATTGAACTTGTTCACGTTCGCTAATGATAGACTGTCCAATAGGGGTGTTTGACATAGCGCCGTTCCAACAATGGTATCCCCCAGTTGGTATTGTAATGAAAGTAGACGAAGTCGAGACGGGAATTGCGTATGGCTCAAGTAGTTATGGTCTAGCCACACTTTCTCCAACTTTTTGCAATTCTTTGTTCCAAGACGCTTCAAATGGTTCTTACTCAAATTCAATGTTCTCAAGTTGGGAATATCAATTACCACGCTGACCAAATTGTTGTTTTTTAAGCACAACTTCCGGACATGAGGAAAATTTTGTAATCCATAAATCTCAGTAATTCGATTACTTCCCAATTTTAAAACCTGAAGACGAGGAAGTAAGAAGCCACTAAAATCAAGAGGTCCATGCAAGTTGTTATGGGAACAATCAAGATAGTGCAACAGCCAACAACACTGTAATCCTTCAAGCGATACTAGTTTATTGTGCGCAAAGTTCGCAAATGTTAAAGTCGCCAGCAAGTTTTGTGGCACATTAATCAATCTGTTGGCGGCAAGATTCAATCGCAGAATTCGAATAAACCTCTTGAAGTTTTCATTTGATAACTTGTTGTTTGCCGCAGACAAGAGAATGATGCCATCATTTACCTCCGTCAAAGAAGTCAATTGATTATTGTTGACTGCCAAAGACAAAAGTTTTGGGAGAAGATTTGGTAAACCCTCAAGATTTGTTAGATGGCACAGACTTAGATCCACCGAAATGGCACTGTCGGCCTTGATGAGATTTGCCAAATTAGTAGTATCGCCCAGCACACACTGGGTTGACGCCCCTCGGGCTTGTTGCTCCATGTCGACACTTTCCACATGTTGTTGTGTAATATTTAGTAATGGAACTGTCGTTTTGGATCGATTGCTTGTTTTGGACAGTTGAAAGTTCTCTTTTTTGATATTCAACAATGTTTTAGAATTTTCATTAGAATGAGCTTCAAGCGCCTTTATATTACTTTGGAAAGACTGTAAAACTTTCTCGTGGTCTCGTACTTTTGAAGTTAATCTGTTAACTTGTTGTGCTAATGAATTGCACCCATCCACTTGCAATTTAAGTTGGTCAACACAATGGCAAATCTTATCAAATTTAGACGATAATAGCGATAACTCATGGATTTCCAGATTATTGCCACGAGCCATAGTTCTCGAAGAAGTATGATCATTAGATGAAAGACCACCACTCGAAAAAGAACGATCAGATAGCTGATGTACGTTACTTGACGAATTCTTTCTGAAAGGCTCTTGCGGAATATCATTTTTGACCAAGTTTCGATCAGAATCGCTAGAGCTAATAAAGCTGAGTGCATCATGAGGAGGGGAGGCTTGTGAACCTGACAGCCATTGTGGAAGAATCACAGGGTTTTCCGGTCGGGGGCGAGAGCTGGTTCTTTGGTATCCGGGCTTATTCATTCACCCTTTAGGGTTTGACAAGATGTTATGCTTTAACAACTGGAACAAACTCGCTTCAAACAAACGACAGACCACAACCCACATATGAAACCACATGGTGGGTGTGTTTCATCAAGATCCTACACGAGAACTTTTCAAAATGCTTCATTACGTAATCAACCCAACCCCACAATAAAATGGGTTCAGGAATGTTAATTTGCTCAATAGATGCCGAGATATATATTGATTTTTGGTCTTGGTGATTTCGGGCATACTTGCCCAGATTTTGGTATCGCGATTTGACCCCACATGCTTCTACTACCGAGGACCATATGCGCCTCACAAACGGTTCTATACGACTTACATATAAACGATGGCCCTTTTTTTCCATTATTCCAAAACCTCAGGGCCACATCCTATGATCTTATCATCCATTTCCCGGCTCTCTGCATCACGTATACCACGGGGGAGTATGGGAAGATGTTTTTCCGTTACCTCAATGGCGTGGTCGGCTCATCGCCATGATTCTCGCAAGACCCTTTTGACATTAAACGAGAAGTATGCTGCGAAGAAACCCATCCAAATGGTCACTGCTCATGACTTTTTAACGGGGAGGATGTGTGAAAAGGCTGGGGTTGATGTGGTGTTGGTTGGTGATTCACTTTCGATGACTACACTTGGATATGATGATACCAACGAGCTCACACTCGACGAGTTCTTGTTTCACGTCCAACTGGTGGTGAGAGGCAACAAATCTTCGTTTATTGTAGCCGACCTTCCATTCGGTACGTTTGAACGGAGTCTTGAACAAGCGATTGACTCACTGGTTCGGATCATCAAGGAAGGAAAGGTACAAGCGATCAAAATCGAGGGCGCAGCACCCGATACCCTTACTACCATACGAAAATTAGTTGACATTGGTATTCCAATTATCGGTCATGTGGGGTTATTACCGCAGAAGCACAACACCATTGGCGGGTTCAAGCTACAAGGCACTCTGGTCGACAGTGCCCTTCTGATTTATCGTGACTGTTTGGCGTTACAAGATGCCGGGGTGTTTGGTATTGTCCTCGAATGTATTCCTAATCAACTTGCCAGATACATTACCGACCGGTTGGATGTCCCCACCATCGGCATTGGAGCGGGTCCAAATTGTCTGGGCCAAGTTTTGGTGATAGCAGACATGTTGGGTATGTGTGACGGTCACGTCCCCAAGTTTGTAAAGAAGTACAATAACTTCTTTGACCAGGGGGTCAACAGTATCCAACAGTTTGGGCAAGACTTGAATGAAGGGTCTTTTCCTCAGCCTGACGAGCATGGCTACAAAATTAAGCGAGACGTGTTAGCTCAATTCAAGGATGAGGCTGATAAACTCAAGTGAAGAATTCTAGTATACCGAGAGGTTGTTTTCTGTATTTAGGGATTATTAGTATACAATTTTGGGAGCGACGGTTAGTGCGTGGGCATAAAATATGCGCCTCTTATCGAAGGTTTTAGCGTGCTTTCCACAAACAACTACAAAAGCCGAGACCAAATTTTTAATATCATCCTTTTGACGATAATCTTGCCAATAGTGAAGTCGTAACATGGCCACTTCCTTTGCAGCTACAAGCGATATAGTTCCATCATTTGGTTAGGTAGCCCTGGTCGCTTCGTTAAGGCAGTGTTCTACCGCGCACGCTGCTACTAGTGGCAGATTTCCTCAAAACAGCTTTCATCTGCTTCGGCTCCCCTTCAAAATCACTTCCGACGCCGAAGAGTTTGTTCCTCGCCCTTTTAAGGTGAGAAGTGCCCTGGGTGGCCTGCGTCCCGCCTCCAGCGAACTGGGTTCTCGTCCTGGTCTGGGACTAAATCTTACGAGCCGGACAACGAGTCGCCAACTGAACTCTTCCCAGCAATCTGATGTGTCGAGTACTTTCAGCACCCGTTCAAATACACACATCAGCACGTTACTGAACACCAGTCCCTCTGAATGTACCTTGCCATCATCACAAAATAACGGTATTGTCGCCAACCATGACCCGCAAGTGTTGAGAGTGTTTGTCATTCGACACGGGCAAACAAATGAAAATGTTCAGAAGATTTTGCAAGGTCATATGGACACCTCACTTAATTCTACAGGCGTCGAACAAGCGCAAAAGGTGGCGATGGCGCTTCGGGACATTCCATTCGAAAGCTTTATCAGCTCCGATCTTCAACGTTGTAAGCAAACGCTCCAATATATCCAGCTTTTCCATCCTGAAATCCCAACCCATTACTCAGCAAACCTTCGTGAGCGGGACATGGGAGAGTGCCAAGGCATGTATCTTACTGATGCTCTCGCCAAATACGGTACTAATTTTCGCAACATTGGTGAAGAAAAGGCCGATTTTATTGGCCGAATTGATCAGGAGTGGAATCAGTTGATCAAATCTAACCCAAACAGCCGTAACGTCGCTATTTGCACCCATGGTGGTGTAGTGACTGGGTTTTTGAATCATTTATATCAATGTGGCTACGGTCTTCTGGATATTTTGCGGGCAGAAAACTTGAAGGTACCCTTTAATACGCTGATTGCCGTCGTTGACATAGATCGGACACTGGGGAAAGGTGTTATCCAAACGTTTGGTAACACTGACCACTTAGGAGCTCATTACGAAGTCAAAGACCAAATGCTTCGCTAAGGCATCAATACCCACTTACATACAAATACACTTCACGTGTCTCTCACGATGCATGTAGTCGCCGCCGAATTCGGCGATCTGACCAGCGCCACGGCATCTATGTGGCTTGCGTTTGGTGTCGTGCATATAGTCGCTTAGTGACGTCATAATCAATAGCTGAACGAGTGCACTTATCCAGCAACGCACCGACACCCAGCCCTTCCAACCATCACCTGTTTATGATGCAAATCCCCAAAGACCCCCAAAATCCCGGCCCGTTTCCTATACAGCATGGTTACGCGGACATTGAGGTGTTCACTGCTACTTACAATGACCCACCCAACCCAATCAAGTATCTGGGGGGAAGCAACCTGCTGAGCCACCACAATCACCCCCACCTCCGTAAATTGGCTGGCAAATTGAAGGACCTTGCCCTTAGTTGAAGTATGTATGTTATAATTATCAAAGTTTACCTTTTCTTGTAAGCTGATGCACAAGTTGGACTACCTCGGCTGCCATACCGTATGACCCTTGATAACCACCACCACCGGCGCCGTAATTATGAATTAACCACGGACGGTTAGCATCAATCTCAATGCGAGCACCATCTTCTCTGAAAGGGCGGAAGCCGACATTGACCCGCACAATATCGATATGTTGAGGATTATTTCGATAGTCAGGGTCAATCAATTCGGGGACATACTTGATTGCCCGATCGATAATTCGTTGAGTTAATGCCTTGTCTTCCTCTCTATTCGAGGATTGTTGGAAGCACCCACCGATAATGCACCCACCTTCTTTACGAGGCATCAAGTATAACATTTCATCATCAGTACCTTCGAACCCCTCGACTTCTACTTCGGCTTTTGCACAATTGCGAATGTGGAGGACTTGTCCGCGGATAGTGTAGTTTCGCTTAGGGTCATTGAGATCCACCAAGTCTTTGACTAAGAGTCCACCACAATTGATGACAATGTCGGCCTCTCCACGAGTATGCAACTGCTTTGCCGCCGCTAAGGAGTTTACCTTAGGTATCCGACGTACTGTAATTCCTGCCTCCAAATTCTTCTGAAGCAAATAATTAAGATAAATGGGAGTAGTGATGACAACTCCCTTGAACGTAAACCCAGCAACCGCGTCACCAATGAGTTGATCTTCAGTCAACTCGTTGAAGTCATCCACAATATCTTTAAACCAAGGCAAGGAGAAGGAATTTTTGTTGAAGTCTTTGGTAACTAAAAGCAGGTTCTTTACCGTCCAAACCCCCGAGCACGGTTCATTGGCCGCAAGGTCGAGATACTTGCGATAGCCAATTCCATCAAGTCGTTGTAAGCGAGAGTCGCTTGGACCAGCGAATGAATGCCAATTAGCGCCAGCAAACGGCAGCGTGTAGTCGGAGTCTAAGTCACCAGGAAGATGAGCTGCCACCACAGTGATATCGTGCTTTGCATTGTCACGTTTAAGCTCAAGTGCTGTTGTAAGCCCCACGACACCTGCACCTAGCACGACAATCCTAGACATGATTTCTTTGTTGGTACACTCCCGATCCTTCAATTTAAGAGGCGGTGCGAAAGAGCCAGCCACACGAATGGGGCGTCTAACACGACGCTTCCGACACCAATTCTCTAAGTCAGCCACGCAGTGACGATCCTCGCATGTCATGGTTAAATTTTGTAGTAACCAATTAGACTAAATACGATCCGCCTCGTTTTCATCGATCTAATAAATCGAAATTGATGTTTGTGTCCAAGTCGAATTGTCATAAAACGCAAACTTCTAGAGGGGCCCTTCCCCGAATTTATTCACATTTGGGATGAACAATTACCGCCTAATACAACTACCGAAAACCGATAACACTGTGCCACGAGAGTCTTGCTGGGAGTATGTCAGCTAACCAGCCTTCAAACTCAAGGACCCCCAACAAATCCCTTCATTGTCAGAAAAATCTGGGCGCTACGGGGCTACGCCTTAGTCGCGAAAGACGAACCTTAATCTAATCAACGGGTACTAAATCCCCAGTATTTAGAAAAGAATGTGTCATTTAAATTGGGGGATCCGCACTGCACCAGCCCGAGACACATCATCTCAGAGATTGAACATACGAAAAATAAACCAAACAATTGAGTTTTTTTTTCGTAACACGGTCAATTGAAATTACCGTTCGAAGGCTGTTCAAAACACTCAGTTAATTAGCTAGCACACCCGATGCTTGTCGCGAGAGGTTGCGATAGCAAGAGTAGGAAAAATATTATGTCACCATGATTGTTACTCATGCACGCTCTTGATATTTTTTAGGTGGCATGCAGATGGGCTGGTCAAATGGGTGCAAAACGTTCGGATTAACCAGCTACCATGCCAGGGTGCTAAATTTCCGCTAATTTTGTAAGGGAAGATTTTCAATTCAATGTCAGTTTCATGCAAGTGTTTTAAGACGCATCTAAAACTACCAGCGCTAGGACCCTGATCAACTAAGCATATAACTAGCCCCACCAGCCGATTTTCAAAAACCCAAAAAACTACCGTTACCACCAATGATTTTCAGAAGCATTGGTGTGGCCTTAGCCGTTGCCCTGGCATTGGCTTCTGAGGTCCACACCGTCACCCACACAAACTATGTCTACCCCCCTGGGTTCAAAGAACAGATTGATGCTATCATGAAGAACAATCCTTCCAACGAAACTGGTGGAATTCAAGTCAAGTTCGTTTATGACGATACTCGCACCCAGCTGAATATGGCATCGTCTACCCTTCCCGTTGAACAGCCTCCTGCGGCGCCCAACACATACGTGCCTCCTTATGGAGCCCCGCAACAACAACAACAACCCCCGACCGAGCCTCTCCAGCCGTCTTCTACGACCCAAAATGGTTGGTGGCCAAATTGGAACTGGTTCCAACTGTCACAACCTACGGTGGTCGTGTCCCTGCTGGCGTTGTCGTCGATTACACCGGTATCGAGTCCCCTACCTGAACCCCTGAGCCTTCTGGCTACGAACGCTATTGTATCCAGTACAGTAGCTTCGGATATTCCCAAACTGCAGACCCTTGAACCGTTCAGGCTGAACCCTGCGTCGACACCACCTGCTGCTCCTAAGACCCTGCCTAACGCCAAGATTGGGGGTCCTAGTGACACGTTGCCGATCCTTGTGAAGCCGTCTACCATCATTGAAACTGACACGGAAACACAGGTGAATGAACACACCGAATTTTCTACCACTGTCACCACCGATGTTCCCCTGGTAGTGTCGGTGGAGTCAACAAAGACTGAGAACGAACCCGTGCGACTGGCAATAACCGTTTCTCTGCAACCTGCGCCCGTGACTCAACGCAAGAAGATCACTACGACCAAGGACAAAACTGCAGTGGAAGTGGTCACAAAGACCACGCGTCCCGTCACTTACGTTACGTCACAAAAGGTTACTGTCCGCACTAAGGCCGATGTCGTTCTGATTGAAACTGTCACCACTGATGGTGTGGTCTCCACTGTGGAACAGACCGTGGCAGAAACTGTGGAACAGACTAATTGGGTCACCTACACCACCACTGCCACCGAAGGTATTTTGCTGACCGTTGATGATTTGATTACTTCAACCAAGGATGCTAAGATAATTAATGAGACCTCGACTACCACTCGTGACAGAGTCTCGACAGCTCCTCCCAAGACGACGTACCAAACTCACCTGATTATCTTCACTACTGCTGTTACCACGACAACCACGGTATTCTCCGCCACCACTGTCCCCACTACGACCTTTATCGAGCCTTCAGAGACCCATGTCATCACTGTCACCCAGGAAAACCCATTGGTGACTCAACCCGTGATTACCTCCACCATCGACAAGACCATCGCCACTGACACGTATACCAAGGATGTGACCGTTACTCAAGCTAGCGAAGTTTTGTCTGTGGCCACAAAGGGCTCCAACGTCACCGAACTGACCACCACCAAGTACCACAACACCACCATTACTTCGGGGTCGACCACATTGAGCACTCGCTTGGCAATTGCCAACGTGACCGAGGAACTGACACTGACGGTTAAGTCTCCCTTGCCCATGTTGGACGGCTCTAACATTGGCAATAATCTGAGTGTGTTGTCTGAGTTGTCAGAAACACCCAACATTGTCACCACTCTGATTCCTATCAATATCACCATTTCGCGGTATTCTAATGAATCAGACCTGGGTACGGTGGTATCCACCTCGTACAGTGTGATCACTTCGTCGGTGTCCCCTGAGGAACTGTCGCCATCTATTCTGATTGCTGGAGAACTGGATTCGGAACTGCCTCTGACCACCAACCTGCCCCTGCAAACACTTGTCGAGTCCACGCTGTTGCTGGTTCTGTCATCAACTCTGTCCACGTTGGAGCCCGAGCCTACGTCGCCCAATGAAAGCGCCATTTCCCCGGTAAATAACGGTTACTCGGGCGATTTGTTCTCCGCTGCTATTGACACGTCCAATCCCCCTAACGTGTTCTTTAGGGAAGAGCTTCCTCTTGGTATTCCTCTGGGTGTTGACAACGGCAATGCTCCTTTCCAAACGAACAAGTTCTACTCAAATTTGTTCTTGGGTCAGCAAACGGACATGGTTTTCCCCTGGCCCTACGGCATGTTCTGGCGTAAGACTGATTACTATGGGTTTGGCGTTCAACACAACGATCCTCTGAAGCAAGTGTTTGGTACCGACAACACTAACAACGTCGACACCCCGCTGTACTTTTACAACCCCACCCAACAAGGGGAACTTCTCTTCTCGGCTACTTCTTTGAGCGAAAACAAGAACAACATGAGAGTGAAGAATCAACGGATGATGTCGGTAACGGTGGAAATTGCTGCTGATGCCAACGATGAGCTGAACTTTATCGAAATTCCGGTGGTACAAGGGATGGGTTTTGCCACCGCGATCTACCATGGTCTGTTGACTGCGTTGGTAAATTCGGTCATTGGTGTTGAGACATTAACGAGGGAAACCTCCGATGTATTGGCGAACAACGTGCAGAAATATCGTGCTCTATTGTTTACTGGTGTTGACTGGTTGATTTACGTTACGTTGCCCGATGGTGCTACCGATTTCGAGTTGAAGGCCCTGGACCCCTACAACCTTCAGGCTCTGAGTCTGATCGATGGCTTAATCGTTCAGGTTGCAAAGGCGCCTACTGACTCCAACTCTAAACGTGATGGTTCTAATGCTGATGGTTACTTCGATCAAGCAGCGGGGATGTACGTGGATGGCTGTGACCTTGGCGGGCTGGTGAACGGCGCCTCGGCTTCTTACTCATTTGATTACTCCACTAAGGGTCAGTCCCAACTGAAGGCCCCTCTCGTGTTTGTGTTGCCCCACCACGTTGCCTCACTCGCTGGCGACACCAAGAACTTCGCCACCAGCTTGCAATTGGCTCTGAGCACCAAGGGAATGATGACGGGGTTCTTGACTCCTCAGATCGAGATGATGGAATCGTTAAATACCGATCTCGGATTTTTGCCTCAAGTGAATGGTCAATTGACTTATACTCCGGACCAATTGCTGCTTTTGGCCTCGGTTGCCAACGACGAAATCGCCGCCGACATTCCTGGTACTGTTCAAGGCATGGGATCCAACTACTTTTCAGGAAAGGTCTTGGACAAGTACGCATACATTTTGTTGGTAATTTCTGATGTTTTGAAGGACGATGATGTTGCAAAGTCTACCCTTGAGCAAGTCAAGAAGGCTTTTGATCAGTTCATCAACAACAAGCAGACTTACCCCTTGATGTATGACACTCGATACAAGGGTGTTACTTCCTCTTCCGCTCAGGATGGCGATACTGGTGCTGACTTTGGTTCTTCATACTACAATGACCACCACTTCCACTATGGTTACTTTGTTCACGCCGCTGCCATTGTTGGTTACGTTGATAAGAAGTATGGGGGATCTTGGGCTGATGACAACAAGGAATGGGTCAATTCATTGATCAGAGACGTCGCTAATCCCCTGGAGTCCGATCCCCATTACCCGCAATTCCGCTCATTTGACTGGTTTTCCGGTCACTCGTGGGCTGCTGGCTTGTTTGCTTCCGGCGACGGTAAAAACCAAGAATCGTCTTCTGAAGATTACAACTTTTCGTATGGGATGAAGCTTTGGGGCCAAGTGATTGGTGATGGTGCCATGGAAGCTCGAGGTGACTTGATGCTTGCGGTGACCAAACGGGCGATGAACGATTACATCTACTTCTCCGACGGCAACGACATTGTTCCCAAGGAATACCAACCGAACCGAGTGGCGGGTATCATTTTCGAGAACAAGATGGCGTACACAACTTTCTTCGGATCTCCCGATAAGAATCCTGAATTTGTTCACGGGATCCACATGATCCCCTTGACTCCTGTTTCGCTGATGATCAGGGGATCCACTTTCGTTAAGCAAGAGTGGGACAGCCAAATTACAACGTTCCTTGATAACGTTGATCTGGGGTGGACGGGAATTTTGCGACTTAACCAAGCCCTTTTCGATCCCAAGTCCGCTTATGAGTTCTTCTCCGACTCTAATTGGAACCCCAACCATTTGGATAATGGTATGTCTCGCACTTGGTCGTTGGCTCTTGCCGGTGGGCTTGTCAACTCAGTATGATTTAATGATTTTTATAGAATAACGGTTAATGAATAGAACAATTCTTAGATGAAACTTGCTCATTAATAAAGCAGCTGCCATCCTTAGCCATGGTGTCGTCGAGGATGACTTTCGGTAATCTATTTTTCGCGCTCCGCAAAAAGCCCACGTATGTTCTCCTTTGCAAAGAAACTTGTGGATCGATTCGAAGGGGGAAATCCTCAGGACTCCCTCAATAGTGACTCATATTTCAAGAATTGTCTTCAATTCAACAATCGTGGCTACGGGTTGCGAGTTGTCAAGGTTGAGCCGCATTCTTCTGCCCACTTGGCAGGACTTGAACTGTGGTTTGACTACATTGTCAAAGTTAACAATCATGAGTTGCCCATGGCTAACCCCTATGTTTCTAATGTCCAATACCTGATAAATGATGATGGTTCCATTAACTATGGGGGTCAGGTTACCGCAGAGCAGGCCGGCGCAGTCAACTTTGACATAATCAATCAAGAGATTGCTACGTTGGCTCTGCGTAATCAACCCTTAATATTGGATGTGTGGAATGCCAAGGGAGGCATTTTACGTCAAGTCAGCCTTCCTTTGGATGCCCAAGGTTTGAGCTCGAGCGGGGTTACTTTACAATCTCAACACTTGAACACCGCCACCTACGTTTGGCGTATTCTTGCCACGCATCAAGGATCACCTGCATTTCATAGTGGCATGGTTCCCTATCTGGATTACATCATTGGGTGCGATTCGACTTTCAATGAGGACGTTAATGGTAAGGGGTTGCTAACTGCGGGCGGCGAGGCGCTCTTGTCGCGTACAGTATCCAACTACTACAACTATCATTTCCAACGTACACTAAATGATAACATCCCCATTACCTTCTATGTTTACAACCATGATTACGATATCTTACGACCAGTCACGGTGAACTTGACTCGATCGTGGGGTCATGGGCACAACAGGGGAATTCTTGGTTGCGATGTTGGCTATGGCTTGTTACATCGGCTTCCTGAGGTTGTTGGAAAATTTAAGGCCGACTCGATTGTTGATGATGTTTTGTTTGAAAACAAACAAAGTGTAGAGTATCAAGCTAATGATAGCTCATCACAATTGCCCCCGCCCCCTCCTCCTACGACTTCTGCTCCCGTTCCATCAACTGCGCCACCGCCCATGGGGGCTCCGCACGTAGGCCAGAGTGATTCATCTTTTGCGCCTCCTCCTCCTTCAGCACGGAAAAAGACCAGACATACTGTCGCTTCCACCGCCGTGGATATTGACAGTTACATGGATGAAGAGACCGCAAAATCGCTGAAATTGGATGGCCATCCTACGACTACTGATGATGCCACGGCTATTCCGCCTCCACCGAAGGCATAAAAAGCAACAATTCCCAACCAAATTGCTTGATGAACTTACGTACGTGTATAGCAATTTTTATGATTAATACAACATTAATTTCAATATCAAATTACGTACACCTCGAGTTTAAGGACCCTCTAGGTTTATTTCCTTATTGCTTCATTCGCCTCATTCGATTTAAGGTGCATCATTTTGCGCCATGTACAACTGCTTTTTCAAAGACACAACTTGATCTTTCAATGAGTCCCGCTCTTGTCCCAAAATGAAGAGATCAGCTTCTAAGTCTTTAATCTTCAAATTAGCATGAGTGTTGCGTGTAACATCCTCGTCGTCCAGGTCTTCAGCAATGGGTGCAACCAGGGGTAACCCTTCAGCGGCTCCTGGTCCACCAGGGGTTCCCATGGGAGTTGCACTACGCAGCAGCGTACGTCTGCTGGCGGTCTTGAACATTCTGAGTTCATTATTCTCTTTCATCAACTTGTCTAGCATCAGCTTCTGACTCAGAACCTCTTCTTGACTCAATTTGAGTGCCTTTGAAGTGTGGTTCACCAGCGACAACGCATCGCGATACTTCTCTTCAATAGAACGAAGCCCATTCAGTCTTTCCTCAACAAGAGCCTTGAGATCATTGATTTCACGCGCCGCCATTTCGTCATTTTGTTTCGATACAGCCATCAATTCATCCAATTGAGATTGAAGCTGGGTCAATTCCGAGTTATCAACGGTAGGTGCCGGTTCGAGTGCCCTCTGTTTGATATCCTCCAGGTGGTTGGACCAAACTGCGACCAAATTTTTTAATTCTGCCGCAAGACTTCTCAGCGACGCCTGTCCATTGATATCGCGGGTACCATCGGGTCCAACGTCATCGGCAGGGTAAACTTGGCGATAAGTGGCAAAATCTCTTTCGAGATTGGCATATTTGGTCTTTAACTCGTCGAGTTCTGCTAGAACTTTATTTTGGTCGAACAATTGTTGACCCATCTGTGCCAACTGTTGTTCCTGGGTCTCGATAACTTGTTGGAACTTGGACAAATCACTCACATGGTTTTGCATGAAAGGTTCGTACTCCTCAACTTGACGCGCCAACTTGGTCTTGTCAGCGTCCAATTGAGCAACCTTTTGACGGTACTCCATACGTTCCAACTTAAGTTTGCCAACCTCAGTGATCAGTGAACGATTGCCACCAGGGGAATCGTCAAGGTCACGCGAGGTGATGTTCAAATCGTTCGGGTCAACTTGCAGCTTGAGTTGGGCGATAATTTCATTTTGCTCAGAAACTTGTTGACGAAGTTGGGTCACTTCTTCATCCAGCGGCGCCCCGATACCCGGGAGGGAACCGGGGATAGGGGGCACAGCTTCAACGGATCGTTGGGAGTTAGATTCACGCAATTCTCTATTTTCGTTCTCTAATTCAGTGATCCGTTGAGTCGCCTGTTGCATTTGCACCTTCGTGTTGGAGCGCAAATGATTGAGTTGAGCCAGCAAGTCGGCCACCAACGCCTTAAGCTTACCGCCATCGTTCGTTATGGTACGGTTGAGAGGGATACTTTGATTGGCAATGGGGTCATCATCGCGCAAATCCGGCACTTTCAATGGAGCCGTACTGTCAATGCCATCAGTGATGGTAGGCGACTTGGCAGAGACTTGCTTTTGTTCGAACGATTGATGACCAGGCAAATCTTTCAAGTTTGAAGCTTCATCGATTCCGGGTGGTGGGATCTTAGGCACCGAGTAATCTTGAGTTTGTAAGTCATTGGAGTAGCCAGGCGTGCCGCTGGAGGTACCAATTACGCCAGCAGCGCCAGAGAGAATATTCTTCGAGCCGAAGGCGTTGTCACCATTAACCACAGATCCTAAACCTTCAGGCTTACCGGGATCAAGACTGCGACGGTTTTTCAATTTGATAGACTCATCTACAGAGGAGTCAGCAAAGTTGTTGTTCAAAGGGGGTACTTGGGAGGAAGCAGTCACGGGTTTTACCATGGGCAGCGCTTCAGCCAGAGCAAAGTCTTCAGGGCCGGCAGAGTACAGTTTGGCATGGTTTGCGTAAGGCTGAGCATTCGTCAAAGAGGGATCATCATGTGCAATCAATTCGTCATTCATAGGAGGTGCGATCGGAGACCCAAGGTCGCCAGTTGGAAGGGCAACATCCCTAGGGTTGACAATGTCCTGAGAATGAGGGGCAATGTCTCGAGCGTACGGATTAGCACCCTTAGGCGAAGTTACAGGCACATTTGAACCCATGATGGGTGAGGCAATGGGAGCAGCCTCTTCAATTGGTGATTCATTAGCTTCTGCTACGTCACCCAATCCATCATTACCGTAGAAGTGGTCCACATAGTCAACGTCAAGTTCAAATAACATGGTGCCAACCTCATTGCCGGTAATCGTGTCATACACGTCGAAGTCGTTGGGATCTTCTTTAACGTAATCATTTTTGTCACCACCCATCACTACCAACTTGTGGTAACGAGGAACGTACGTCATCAGGTGACCACAACGAGGACCAGGCCCAGCAACCTCACCCGCGGTGTTCACTCGCTGCCATGAAAAGTTGGTCAAATCGAGTACATACATCAGTGAGTAGATAATACCGCTGAAGTCATTACCGCCATAGATGAACAAGCGATCCCCTACCACACAGGCTGAATGTTCGTTCGTAGGGGGAGGATTTCTACCGGTGGTAGGTACCTGCATCCACTTATTAATGGTAGGGTCGTAGCACCACAAATCATTCAGAACCTTCTCGTTGTTGTACACCCCGCCAAATACGTAGAGTTTATTCTTGTAAACCAGCATGGAGTGATTAGTCAAAGGTGGGGGCTTGAAGTTGTTTTGCGGTTCAACAATCTCCCATTTTGCTTTCGGCAGTTTGAAAGTATTGAGTTCAAAGAAATAGAGGTCATCGTACACCAGGTTTTCTAACTGACCACCAAACAAGTAGAGACGCAGCAGCAGGTTCGTAAGCAGCACAACAGCAAGGGTGTGGCCATAGCGCCCATTTGGCTTATTAAGAATATGAGCAGGCACAGTGTACTTGTTATTGTTGATGTTGAACAAGTAGAAGTTGTTATCGGGGAAGCCAGCATCGTCGGTGTCGACAGTATCACCACCATACACAATGAATGCGTTTCCACAGAGTACTGAAGCGTGTCCCACTCGAGCAGGAGGAGTTTGCATCAGTGCCACTTCGACAGGAGAAGCTTCGTAGCCGACGATTTCATGGTGGCTTACGTGAGGAACTATCTTCCAGGTGTCGCCAAATACCAGCCCTTCCTTCAAACCACCCATCAAAAACACTTCGTTCTTGTCACTTGTAACCGAACTGGCGGCGTGGCGGTACCGCGGGAATGGCAGATTTGTCAATTTAAAACGTTTCCAGGGAGTGGTGACGCCAGCTGGCAACGGCTTCGAGCTTCGAGAATACAGCCGAGAATGTCCCGACACAAACTTGGAGTTGTGGGGATGGAGGTCCAGCATCACGCTAGGTGGGCCGCCAACTGACCCCGTCACCAGCGTCTGGTCCAGGGTAACAGTGCCGGCAGTAACGCCGGGCACGTACCCCAGAGGTGACTGGCCCACGCTGTGTCGTCCATTGCCGCCATAGGCATAATCTTCGGTCATTACCAGAGGCATTGTCAGCTGTGAGCTCGTGGTCTCGTCACGCTTGGATTTCTTGCCCAACTTGAACCGGGCCATAACTGCTGTACGGATTTGCAAGGAGAGCTGCCGGTGAGAAAAAACTTTGGCGCGCTCGTGCCTTTACCGCAATAGGAAAACAACCAGCGACGGCGTTTCTTAACATTATAAATGAGTTGAGAGGCTGTTGTCGACGGTTTATTACATCTAAGATCAAGGACTTTGCGTACTGGTCGAGCGCAGTTGTTGTCAAAAGAGGAAGAGTGTTAACGCCGTTTGTCGACGTGGCCGCTTTCGCCCTTCTTCGTGTCACTAAACCCCCGCGTAATCTATAAAGGACGATGACGTCATATTTATACGACTAAGGTGAAGAGAATATCGGCAGAGGGATATGGTCTAAGTGGCGAATAGTCACACCAGTTATTCCCAATGTCATTTCATTTGTCTTAGCATTTGGAATAGCTCAATTTATGGTGTGAGAGTTTCTACTTCCGAGGTTTTTGTCATTTTAGTCGGAGGATTAAATATGATCTATGCAGGCACACAATAGCCGCCTTGGCATGCCCCAGATTGACAACGGTGTTACGAAAGTCTGAGCATATAGCTTGGAATTACGCCACCACGATCGTCAAGATAATGTCAACGATCACCGTAGTGTTAGGATACTCGGTAATTCTCATCGCAACTGTCTATACTCTGTTTGCCTTGGCTAACTAAGAGGTAGGTTTTACCACGCGGACGCGTGTACCGGAATGGACATCAGCCGCACAAAGTCTACACGCGACTTCGACAAATTGCAGAAACGCGTGTATTTGCAAGTAAAATAGTTTGAGTCGACAGTCAAACTTGTCGTAGCCGTAATGGCGATGTTGCTCTTTATTCGGAGCCTAAATTGAACTAATAAACATATGCTACTACGTCTATTGAGCCGATACAATTAGAAGCTGCCAAGTTAGTCATCCTTACGGAACAACTTCTTGAAATTTTCATTAAATTTGGCCACTCGAGTCTCTCCCATATCGCGAATATTGCGTTCTAGATTAGTGATTTTGTTTGATTGGGATTGGAAAGTAGCACCAAATTGGGCCGCCAATAATCTGGGACTCTTGATTTCTGGAGTGGGGGTAGACTCAAACAATTCATCACGCAAAATAGGGGTACCCGGGCGACTGGACAGTCGGGAACTGCTATCATCCTCAAGCAGTAGTAACAATGGATTCGACCGCATTAATTCATCCCCACTAGCGTTGATCTGAAGTTTGAACAAATCAACGTAACGCTTTTGATCTTCAATGCCTTTGAGATTTAGCACCTTAAGAAAATTCGTCACCAGTTTATCGCTAATTTCTTGAAAATATGAGGCAATGAAATCTTCCATCGGCGCTGATGACGTCGACAACAAAACCATTAAGCGCTCGAGATTTCCAAAATGTAAATTTAGGTGCTTTGTGTACAGCTTAGAAGGATTCCCTTCGCCACGAAAACTGGGATCAGCGTATAAAGGTAACTGCATCAATGCCAGCTTGGTTGCAGCCACATCATTTTGAAGCCTCTCCACCATGAAAATTGTCAATGGTTTGATTGCAATCAAATGATTGGTGTATCCCGCAACCACCAGTTCCACAACCTTATCACAATAATTTCTAGAGTAAGCGTCACGAATAATCAAGGGAAGGATCAATTCAGCATTTTGCTTTGTGACAACTCTGATGAGATCAGGAACAAAATTACTTGTACCTGAAGACAGCTCTAAGTCCCAATTTTGATTGATAAATTGACGCCAGACTGATCGGAGCTCAACGTTACATTTTGAGACCAAACATTGTACAACTCGGTTCACAGTAGACTGGAATGCTTCACGTACAGGGTCAGCCGTTGGTAACTTCGAGACTAACTGCGGTTGAATTACCTTTGCTAATCGTTGCCAAGTATCATCAATGTTTCCAATAATATAGTCGCTGGTATTCATTACCATCGTAAGGTACTTGATAGAATCAACTGCATCAACATTCTCCTCACCCAGAGGTATCAACGGGAGAAGGGCCCGCGTATTGTACTCTAACAAGTATTTAAGAAATAAACGAGCCAAACTGATTATCACTGGACCGTTAGAAAGCTTAAGAATTTGGCTTGCCACCCTTTGGTAATGTTTAAACAAATCTATCAGCGCATTCGCGATATTGGGGACGTTATTTGTTTGTAATACTTGCATCAATTCCGCATGAGTCTGGGCTGAGGATAATTCAGCTGGCAATAACGGCATAGCAAGAAGTTCCTGCATTTTGTTTTGTAGGACATGATCTTGGTCACTGATCCAGATATCCAAATGATCCTCAAAAACGCTCGAAAGCACTCGATCAAAATATTCAGTTCCAAGGCGATCGTTCAACTGATTCTCGAAATCAATGGTTGCCGTTAAATTCGTTAAAATAGTGGACAGATGCAGTGACACTGACAATAATCGCAGAAGATCTTGCTTGCTCATTTGGCAAAATACTTTCGATAACTCGGTTTCAACGTTCCATTCTTTGGGAAATAGCTTTGAGAAGCGCAGTTCCATTTTTTCAAGTACCAGCAAAAAATAAAGATACCGGCGATTGAAGTTATCAAGGGATCCAGCTTCATCATTGCTATTAAATATCGATTTGATATCCTTTAGTTGTAGGTTGTAAAATTGAGACAAAATCTTGTCCTTATTCTTAGCATCGACCAACTCAAGAATACGAGCGCCATCCTGTAAATCGGTGTTCCCGCTTTGAGTAGTAGTGATAGCCTCTTCAAAGTCAAGCATGATATCATTAATCAACTTGTTCTGGGTTTTTTGGACCATCAAATTGATTCTGTTTATTTCGTCAATCAGTTTATACGGGCGAAAAAAGCCCAAAAATTCCCGAACAACCAGAAGCATCTGATAAATCTCATCATACTTTTTGGTAGTGATCACTCCCATTAAAGAGTTATGGGCATTGATTAACATCTGAAGCCGCTTGAGAATCGTCATCAGTGTCACTAGGTTTCTCTTGTACGAATCCAACTTCTGTATCAGCAGAGTCATCTCAGATATCTGACTTTCCGAACTGCGGGCTTCATTCTTTATTGTTTCAATCGAAGAGACCAAGTTCGTAATATCATCCGTAAGGTTCGTCGTCGGGAGGTGGGCATTATAGTCGACAATTTCAGCATCCATTTTGCGGGAGAGTTGGACGCGATATCTGTGAGTATGCTCGAGCATCTCATCAACTTCGACAAGCAGGTTGGGTGTACCTAAGAGCTTTGGCAACTCATCATAGGGATTGTAGTCCAACGTGTCCATGGTAAGAGGTCGCACGCGAAGAATATGTAAATAATGAGGTTGATGGAGAATCAGAGGCTTGTATACATGTCAAAAACATTCCGGTAAACCCGGTATCCGATATAAAATCAATAAATAATTCCAAAGAAATGCTACGAAAACGACATCTTGAAACGACATCATTTAAGTCTCTTGTCATGTTGCAGTCATCTTGCGACGTGCGTGCGAATTAAAGCGACCAAATGACCAATGTGGTGAAGATTTGTGGTTTACGTGATGTTTCCTCAGCTCAAACAGCTATTGATAGCGGGGCTGATCTTCTTGGTATGATAATGGTTCCAGGACGTGCTCGCACAGTGGATTCTGGAATTGCCAAACAGATTGTTGCTCTAGTTAAGGAGAAGAGAGGTGAGACTCACGTTCGAGATGTATTCAGGAATATTGACACGGATGTGGAGTTTCCCCAATATGTTGACAAGGTTAAACGTAATGTGATAGAAAAAGGGCCGTTCTCTGTGGGTGTTTTTCGAAATCAAGATAAAGATGAGGTATTCAAGTTGGCTCGAGAAATTGGCATCGACTTCATCCAGTTGCACGGCAGCGAAAACAAACCCGAATTTTTTGCCCAAAATAAAGATCTTGAGTTTGGTATCATTCCCCGTTATGTGATAGATCGCGATCAAGATGATATGAGCGCTCATTTCGCAAGTGTAAGTCAACTTCCTGGAATGGCAATCCCACTTCTTGATTCTGATGCCGGGGGAGAGGGTAAAACAATTGACTGGGAATCAGTGAATCATTTAGTATTTGGAAGATTTCTTTTGGCAGGGGGGCTCACTCCCGACAACATAAATGAAACTAAGACGATTAAAAACATCATTGGTTTTGATGTCAGTGGAGGAGTCGAAACTGACGGAGTCAAGGACCACGAAAAGATTAAACAGTTTGTCAAAAATGGCAAAGGTGTGATCTTTGGTTAGTGAATCCCTGTACCAAATAAATCTGGTTGGAAACGAGGTAAATGAACGGGGATTGTTGAACTTGAGACAACACACTTGATCACATCACGTAGCCCAGGATCTAGGCATATGTGTCGAATAGAAAACTTAACTCGCTAATTATTTGAAGTATTTATCCGTTCCTCCCATCCCAAATTACAAAACATGCGACTCGTAATTTTTTTTGCAATTAAAATGTTATAGACATAGATTAGAACCGATGAAGGATTTGCAAAGGCAATATTGACGTGAACTAGTAAACTTTCATACTCTCTTAGTTTTATCAATTGTACACAACGCGTCATTGACTAATCAAGGAAACCCAATTGATTTGAGAAAACTATATCACGTGACCGTGATAGTAACAATACTCGTCAAGTGCGTCACCGGAGTTGCCGTATGAGTGAAAATGAAGAAGAACTTGAGCTTCTTGCGGTGAGACTGCAGCTGCAATCATACGACGATCCCAAACTTCTACGATTGTCAAAGGAACAGGAAGAGCGAACGTGTACGCCTTTTCGAAAGATATGGGAGTACATTCGTCTCGCCGTTCTTAGGCGGCTGAATGCCTTAGAACAATATGTCCTCAGAACCGAACCGAACGATTGTTCCATGGTGGCAAAGTTTTCCAAGATTGTCAATATTGATTTACGGCAATCTCTGCTTACTCCGAGCTCCATTTCAGTGAATACTATGCACATTCAACACCCCTTATTCAATTTTTTGAAGAAGGGTGGAACTGAAAAGCTCAAAGAATTAAGCCACGAAGTTGAAGAACTGCCAATCTTTGTGTTTGTGCACGGTTTGGGCGGACAAATGTCAAATTTTGAGCCTCTTATGGGGCTCTTGAGTCAGTGCCTGGAAGTGATGTCAATTGATTTGCCTGGCTTCGGGAATCTGCGGAGACAGCGAGGGAGATCCATCACGGGATATCTGGATAAGGAACAAATCAAATTGGAAGCAAGCTGGATGCTGATGCAGTGGCAGGATTTTGACACGGACAAAATAGTTGAGTTATTACAAGCGTGGATAGCTCAAGAAGTACCACAAAACAAGAAAATTGTGCTTATTGGGCATCTGATGGGAACCCATTTGGTGATAAAACTTGCTGCTAAACTCGAAGAGAAGAAGGTTGAAGGAATGATATTGCTTTCGCCGCCACCTTTAGCCGAAAATGTCAATTCAGCAAAGGTGCACCTCCCAATACCAATCAAGCTATTCTCTTACATGCCCAAGTTGTTTAATTTGTTTAGAGTGTGGGACCGTATTGATGGACTTCGACTGCACCTGGTACTTCGGCAATTGACCTCTGCTACGCTGCTTCTGACTCGATTACGTCAGTTCAGGTGGAATTTGGATGTTGATACACCGGTGGTGTTGCGCTATATGCTAAGTTTCCGGAAAGCAACTTTGGAAGAGCTTGCTCTTGCTACAAGTCGGTTCAACGACAGTGGTTCTACTCCTAACACCACCAACCAGAAAACCTTGATTCTTTGTGGTGCTGATGATGTCATCACTCCACCAAAGTTCTCGAAGCTGGCAGTTGATTGGCTTAACCAACGTGCTCAGAGAGAAATCTCTACCTTCATTGAAGTTGCTCAAGCGGGACATTCGCTTCTTTTAAATAAGCCCGAATTTGTCAGCGGGACTGTGCTTGATCACATTGAGCATTACTATCCTGAGAGACTTCATTTGAGCCCTACCTGGGTACTCAATGTAAAGGCAAAAATCAGTGGTGACAAGTGGGGGTTGAAGAATGAGGAAAAATGGAGACGTACACAGCTGATTTCCCAAAGCATTACTCGGCGTCGTGGAAATACCGTGGAAATTGCGCCATTACTCGCAATGAAGACGCTTAAGGAAGGCGACTCTGACCATCTGCCACCCGTGCTCGAAGCAAAGTTTTACGGTCATCCCCGAACAGCTCCAGTGGAAGGGAATTTGGTGGCCGTAGTTGATATATCACTGGACGTGCCCGTGTACAATCCAAGTCTGTTCAAGCAGATAACGTATGTTAAATGTCCTACGGTGTCTAAGGTCGTTCCGGACAGAGCTGCTATTCGTCGATTTATTGCCATTGTTGACGAGTCGCTCGAAGCCAATGACAATGTCGACACCCCGTTAATCGCTGTCCACTGTCATTATGGTCAAAACAGAACTATTTTTTGTTGTTGTTGTTATTTGATCGAACGTCTTGGATGGTCGATTGAAGAAGCATTAGAAGCGTTCGCCGTGGCTAAGCCTCCCGGTATCAAACATCCACATTTTATTGACGCATTGTATGTTCGCTATGAAGACCAATAGTGTGATATTGACAATAAATGCGCACAGTGTCGAGGTAAGCATTAGTTAGACGCGGTGCAATTGAAGCGACTCCATCAAATTATGTACAATATATACTTCAAACCAAATTTTCAGTAGTGCTAAAGTATCGACGGATGCTTTTACCTTGAATATGTTTATACGGGGAGAAAGAGATAAGAGGTAATGTATGTCCTTAAGCTGCATTGGCATGCCCCACATTTCTGACTTGGCCCCTTCTAAGGTATGTGTACACGTCACCTGCCACCATGTACGGTCGCACCTCATCCCACTTCGAAAGGAAATTACGGACGCGACGGACGACAGCGACAAAAAGTATTGTAGCGCTACGAATATCACATAACACGTGTCCGGCTACCAGTAACATATATCACTTTGGGTCTCGTCAAGTATAAGCCGACGCATTCCGCTCTTCGGCTCGTTTTTTTTTTTTATGCCACCTCACCTTCCGACTCGCGACGCGTTGGGAAAAATTTCTAGCGGAAAAAGCAGGGGACTTAACGCACGATCATTTCACTTCAATTATCGCTTTATTCTCGGTACAGCCATCGATAAAGTTCCCGTCCAACTTCTCTTATTACTCAATCTATACCCGAGGAGAAATGACCGAAGTGGACAATATTGTGCGGACCCCACAAGGTGCTAAAGGCAGGTCCTCAAGACGCCAACGCCATCACAACCAGAACGGACAACCAGGGGCACTGGAGACACTGTTCGAAACCGATCTAGACTACCTTCTTCAACAAACCCCAAAGTTACTGACGGTAGCTGATCCCACTATGCTGCCATCTCCTCCACAATCCCAAAAACGAGTTCGTCACGTCAAAAGTCTCAAATTCCTGGTGCTGGAAATTACTCAAGACATTGACGACATCCAGCTCCTGGATGACGATGCTCCTTCCACGTCAGCGACTCGCCCTAAAGCCTTGAAGAAACGCCAAAGTCGGCGAAACTTGCACCAGAAGCGTTCAGAGGCCGATATATTGGTTCAATTCATCGACAATGATGATCCCCTGCTGCCATTGCCGCCCCCTCGCAAAAAGAAACTGATCGCCCAAATAGCATCTCGTCAGGTGAGTCAACTGAGCCTAACCGGATCGAAATGTGGAACGCCTATTAATGCTAGTGTGGACGATTTGACCAACATGCTGTTTATCAGCGACGAAGACGCCAACACTAGTATCGATGACTTCTCCAGAAGTGATCCTTCAAAGATCGAGGAATGTTCAACGGAAGAGAATCGCAAACAACGTTCACTTTCGAAGAAGAAAAGTAGATCTCAATTGCGGAAGAAAAAGCTGAGAGCAAAGTTGAGAGAAGCGAAAGAGGCAGCCGCTGCTGCCGCTGCTGCCTCAAACAAATCCGACAACGGTACTGACGCGCCAATCGACACATCCATTCCTGAGGACAATACCAGCAACAATGTGCAGCATTTGCCGCCTACGCCGTCCATTTCTGACTTAAAGCAGAAACCACTGGTAGCTGCGCTAATTGCTGGCATTGAAGGTAACAGTAACGGTGCAGCTACTCAAGAAATGCCCTTTGAGGTTCGTTTACGACCTCTCAACATCAATAACACCAAAAAACTGGAAAAGCTTCCTGAAATCCAACCAGTAAAGCTGATCATCGGTCTCTCAGTTGTTCAAATCTTGAAGCTCAATGCTAATGATGTGAAGATGAAGACGTTGATGCAGTCGCTGACTCTCTCAAAGTATGCTCAAACTGGAATTCACTTCACTCTGCGTCACACTGATGAATTGTTTAGTGACCCTGAGAAACAACGTATATTTTTTTTATTGTGCATCAATGTTGCTCTTTTTGAAGCGGTGGGGTTCAAACGGACGATGCAACAGCATTCCAACATCTTAGAGTTATTTGGTGGGTATTCTGAGATCAACTTGGAGACGACTCGCACCAAACTAACACCGCTGAATAAGCAAGTCCACCAAAACAACTTGGATTATTCTGTATTATCATACCTTGGCAATATTCTTATTTGGGCCGCGAATCTTCAACGCGAAGCCGGCAAGGATTTATTGTATGGTACTTATGATATCAACGTTGATACCCAAACGGTGCGAAACAATGTGGGAGGTTGGCACTTATGGGATCGTTTGCATAGAGAACGCAAACATATGAGTTCAAAACGTTGGAAGCATGTTATTAAATTCAGAACCGCGTTTCCATTTGAAGTTGATCAATTCATGTTGATATTACGGTTCATGAAGACGGACATATCCAATTTGCTCTGAAAATATCTGGGCCAGACTAAGCAGAAGTCATTTTTTGCTAATTCCAATATATTTTTTGTGAGGTAAATCAAAAGTATTAGTATATCTTCAAAACACATCAAGTTTTTTTACACTCTAAAGTATTGATTGCCTAAATTTGATATATTTTTGCCATTATGCCCACACCCAGGGCTCCGTAGAACCAGGGACTCTATTAAAACGCACTTCTTCGTCGTTAACCCATCATTCGAATACAAAGTTCGAACACAGCAAATGTGGCCCCATTGGCAGGTGCCGCACGCAAGATGGTGGGTACAAAACCCTTGTAAAACCCTGAAATACCTCTAGTCTTCATAAGATCGCGCACAACTGCGAAGGAGTTGGAATATTTGGGCAGAGTGATCGAGTCAGTTTGCATTTTTGATTTGATGACATCAACAGGATAAATTGCAATCCACAAAGCGTAACCCAGCAACCCACCAAACATACATAACTTCCAAGCAGGAATATCTTCACGTTTGACTGGTTGACGGTTGATGAGGGCCTCATAAGTGGCAAAATATATCCCCAACCCCACTGATTCTCTTATCAAAGTGGGCCCCAAACCTTTGTAAATAGCAGAGATGCCACCAGCTTGAAACAATTTCTTTGCACAGTCGATCGGACCATTGAATTGCTTCACGGCACCAGTTTGTGTTTGAAGTCTAATACGAATGTGTTCGATGGGCCCAGTCAAGAACCCATTAGCGAAACCAGCGGCAGCACCACAATTGAAATACTGGGCCAACAGTAATGGTTTGCCCTTTAATGATGTGTTATAATAACGCTTCATACCTTCATTCACGGAAAATTGTACAGAGACACAAGCACCTACCCCGATCAACGGGGTCAACGTGCCCTTGTAGAAACCGGCAGGGCCTTCCGTCCGCAATAATTTCTTGATCACATCCATTGCCCCGCTGTAGGTGCCTTCCGGTGCCAGCTGTAACCGCACTTTTACAGTGTCAAACGGTTGACCCACCAAGACTTGAGCAACACCCCCCATGGTACCAGCAACAAGATCTTTGAAGACCTGAAGGTTGTCTTGTGTCAACGGGGGTTCCTCTAATTCAATGGTCATCGCGATCTCTTTTTTTTCGAAGGTACCCTAGTGGGTCGCTTAAGGGGCCTATCTTGAGATTTTAAGGCTATTTTTTTTCAGCCCCGCGCATGCGCTGAGTTTGACTCGGTCAAGCGGGGTCGGAATTTACCGCGACTCGGCATCAACAGCAAGGCCATCAAATGGGTTTATTCCGGTTTTTGCATAATGAAGCGAGGGCAGGAGCATTGGACCCCCGTCGGGATTTACCGGTTTGATGGCCTGTGCTGCAGCACCAAGACTAGCAACCAACGGCGTACGAACTTGTGGCACTTGGGATGTGGGAGTCGTGATCTGAAAAATTGCCAGGACCAGAGGAATCAGAGCAAGGGGTGGTGGGTGCGTTGCCGTGGCCAGCGTAACTTCCAGAATCAGTTTGTACAGCGACACTTCCAACAAGATGGTTACATCTTTGGTTGTCTTCGTCAAGGTAGACATTGAACTCCTTACTTCGTTGAGAATCGGGAGATCCTGCATAATACCTTTAACATGCATAAACGTTTGCACAATCAGCTTTAAAAACAGATTGGTTTCATCCCAAAAGGCTCGTTTTGTAGGTAAACTTGGGTTATTGCGAATTGTGACCATCTTTGTTTTGAGTCGCTTGGTAATCTCCATCAGCGTCATACAAATTGAAGTAAGTTCTTTAACTTTGGCAATATTTGCTCCATTAGAAGCACCCCCGGATATTGCTTTAGTAAGTTCCCCAAATACAACCATGGCTTCAGCAGTGGCCACATCAATAGCTCTGTAAAGTCTCTCATCAATATCATCAGTGTCATAACTGCTACTAGTATTGACCACGACTTTTGGATCTGGAATCAGTAATTGGGGCGGTTTAGCTAATAGACGGTAAGCATTCGCCAATTCATTGATGGACCCATAAAATGTAAGGTACAACAGACGAATAAAGCATACATCGGTGTGTTCCATAAAGTAAGGGAGCAGTTCACCCAATACCTTTATAATCAGCTTAACCAGTCCAATACACAGTAGCAAACTCGCCATCGTCTGTTCTTGACTTGGCATGGAACTGCCGTTTGTGTTATCATCTATAGCCTCCAAATTTTCAACCAAGGCATCAATGGATGCCTTTGTCGTGTATAATGACAGAACCATTTTCATAGTTACTTTTTTGTCTGTGCAAAAACCTGTGAATCGACGAACCAGAGAGTGCAACTCGCTAAACGCAAACAATAGCTTTCGACTCACCTTGATCAAATTGGACCGTTTGACTTTGGACGAACCGGAATCACGGGACATGGTAGAAATTTGCAGTTGTGACATTTGTCGAGGTACATGTGCTATCTCTTCACCCTCCTGAAGAGTCAGAAGTCGACGAAAATACGCCGCCAGCCTATGCTCAGTATCGACACCGTCGTTCTTCTCTAATAGCTTGTCGATTTCCCTTAAGGTATTTGATCTCTTTCGCAGGGCTGGCAGATTTTGTGACAGGTTGGGAGATTTTGGAACTGGTGGCGGTGTTACAATTTGCATAGGTTCTAACATCAGAGCCAGGCGTGATAATTGAATGGGCGACGACCCTGATTCCTCAGAATCGTCGTCCTTCTTCATTATGAGCCCCATTCGCCGAGTTGCTCGTGTCAGCTTGATTGCATCAGCAGTTGCAGTATCACCAGTGGCGCCGGCGCCAGCATTCGATGAAGTGGTTATGGTAGTAGTACCAGCTGATGGGATTGAAAATGCAAGGTTCGTTGTGCCTTGCTCTTGAGCAATCTTCGCATCGAGTTTGGCACCATTTGTTATTAAGTAATTTTTCAACTCATGGACCCAGTCTAAGTCAGACGTTTGGTTTTGCAATTGCCTGATTAGATCAAGCAGTGGCATTACCAAGGGATTATCTGCGACTTCGATCAAATTCAAGTTGGTTAGACGACCCAAGGCCAGGGGCAAGAAGCGTAAACGGTTGGACTTGAGCTGTAACACCTTCAAGTGTGACATATTTTTGAGCCAGTTCGGTGAAATGAACGAAATTTTATTTGAGCTTAAGTCCAAAATTTCCACTCGAGATAAATCACCTAATTCTGGGATACACCGAAAATTATTCAGATGCAAATCAAGATACTTGACCAGACGGGCTACCAAAGCCAAATTGGAGGGAAACTCATCAAAGTTGTTGTTGGACAACACAAGTTGATCCACTTCTAATGGCGGTTGGAACGAGTAAAGGTATTCATGAATGATATCAACGACTTGAGTCGCAGTAACATCAAGAGTCAGTTGATTAAGTCCACAGACCTTTATTGCTCGCAGGGCACTGATTTGTTCCAGCCTATCGTTGAGATAGCTGAGTATTTGTGACTTAGAAGCCATGTCGTCTTGAAGGTGAGCGTGGATGGCTAAGTTAGAAAAAGTCTCAGTACTGCATATTTACTTCAAACACCAAGGCATGAAAGCTTTGAAACTAAAATAAACTAATTTATGCCTTTAGAACGAGCATCTTGACGTTCTTCCCACACCGTCTTTCCCGAGCAACTGCACACCGCCTTGTTATTCTCCCAAACCCCAGCCAGTCGAGCAATAACACCACACAAGGCATCTTCAGTAATGATATCATGAGCTTTAGACACCACAACCAGTCGACCAATGAGGTCAGATATGCCGAGGTTGGCGTGAAGAAACAGCTGGCCACTGAAGCCTTCCACGACCATGGGAGCTCCAATCGAGTCAATTATCGAAGTTTCGTCAGATGGTATATCGACTTCGATAGGGCTCAACTGGTAAAATAGCAGACCAGTACTGAGTGGCCCTCTCAGTAAATTACCCAGAGACCGAATTGAAGGGTAGTACACACCTTTGGGTAAACCATTAATGGTCAAGTCAATGAACAAATCCGAAGGTGATACACTCACAATACGAGCAAGACCCTTAACTGGATGCTTATTGTCTTTGGGATCAAATGATTCTAATATACAAACTGCTGCTGAGTTTGATTTTCCTGTTCCCCTAATGATAGCATCACGCCCCGTCGATTGAATGGCTTTCACGATTGCACTTGGAGCCACACCTCCAGTGGTTGTAACGGTGTTTTTGGAAACATCACACTCATAAGAAGACACAAGTGGGCTGATTGCCTTTCCAATAGTATCGGCACACAGTTGGCATGTCATCTTCACATTGAAAACAATTTCAAATTGAGCTGGAGTGGGCATGTTGGAGCGTGGATTAGGCTGACAAATACGACGCGCCTTCAAAAATATAAAGGTAATATACGTTTTCCCAGGTTACTCTTGAGCCAAAAACCATTAAATTTACTATAGTCAAAGCCTTTTTCCGTCAATTAAAACCTTTCATGAAAAGTCACACAGATAAACTTTTCATCCCTAAATGAATGACAACTAATTTTTTCGAACTACAATGAATGATCTTGCTAGTGGATGCTAACGACGGGTGCAACTATATACGGAGTCCGCCCGAGGGGACACTGAAGATGGCAACGCCCACAGGCCTTTATAGTCACTACCGACCTGCCTGTATCGGCCATTGACGACCTGCCTGTATCGACTTGTAGTTTGTTAGTGATGATGGCTATTACTCACGGTAATTGCAATATTGCCATTTCTCTGCACATTGAGGTTGTTGTTGATAGCGTCTAGCACCACACAAAAGTGGTCGGTGGGTTATTCAGTAGGAGCAGTTGCAGTGAAGCCTGTCAATGCTATTGACGATATGGGGCGAACAATATGGGGCTCCGTAATTGCTCCCTGCATTCAATTGAAGAAACAATATTGAAGGGTTCGTTCATTTGTAACATTTATTTTAACTAAAGTCTACAGTATTGACCTTGTTCGCCTTTGATAGATGGTTATGGATCCACCATTTTTAACTGACTCAATTTGGTGAAGCACGGGCCCATAACACTAATTTCGCATCAATTTCTGGAGGAGATAATACAAGCTTCATCTTATCTAACCGACCGCCATGGTTGTCCTCGGCCGAGGAAGTTTTGCCACGAACAAAACCAAACACTTGACTCCACCTATTGCAAATATTTCCGATATTGGCTCATTAAAACGATTTGCTGATCGTGATGCAGCGCGAGACATGCTCCACGATGTTGCACGAATGGCTGCTCCTCTTATAAGTGAATACGGGTTTAAGGTGGGCACCCTTTGTGAGATGTATCCCAAGTCGCCTAATCTATTGGGACTCAATATTAATCACGGCCAAAAAATTATGTTGCGTTTGCGTTTCCACTCAAATGAACGACTGTTCTTACCTCTCGATGATATCGTTGAAACTTTTTTGCATGAGTTAACTCACAACATTCATGGACCTCACAATGCTGCCTTCTATGAACTATTAGATGAGTTACGAGATCGATATCGCGTTCTACGAACTGGAGTTGTTCCTAGAAATGGCTATAGGTCGGAGCAGAGTCGTTTAGGAGGAGCTCATGCCTTGGGCAACATTCGAGATCAAAGACTTAAAAAGTATGGATTACGCAAAGAAGCGCGCAAACTTGGTGGTGTACCAGGCAAGTGGTCCGGAGAAGAGTTAAGACGCAAACGTCTCCTTGCAATTCAGAGAAGATTGAAAGACAATGAATGGTGTCAGGAGTCGCTGAATGTTGATTTAAAAGATACACAGCCAAACACTTCAGTTATTGTTATCGAAGATGACGATTTCAGTTCACCAACTGGTGATAACAATCAGGAGGATCAGTCAGCTGGTGTATCCAGTATTTCTCCATATCAAGAATTTGTTGATCTTACTTTGAACGAAGTCGATGAAGATCCTGTCATAGTAACTTCTTGCCTGGCCTGCGAGAAGCATGATAAAAAGCGGGTGACCTTTCGTTTACTACCAGCTATGGAGACTCCTACAAAAACGTTGATAAGAAAATCTTCCACAAAAGCCTCGGCAGGTAAGACTGAGTCGCCCATATATACATTTTCCTCCTCACCAGGCAAGACATTTTTTGGCGAGCAAGACAAGTACCCCCGGCGGAAACTAGTTGCTCTTTTAAACTTCGAAGAAATCATTCAGAGGAATGAGAAGGGAGATGAGGAGACGACGAATGGACGCCTTTCGAGCCACGTTAGGAAAAAGCAGAAGGGAAAGTTCAAAAAGCAATCTCAGCCTAAGCCTAATCCGAAAAAAAGACGAGATAAGAAAGTTGTCAAATCTATGTCCATGGAAGAGCTTATCAAGCTTAATCCATAATTTTTATTTTATGTTTATATGTTGTACTATAGCTTAAGAGCAGTTAAATTTTAAATTTCTCTACAACGCTACCATATGCGCGCCACATAATTGACCTCCGTCTCTTGCACCTCAATGCTTTTGATTTATTGGTTGGTCGGAGTAGCCATTGCTCTGGTTCAATTCGATTTACGAAGTCGCGGATTATCCAGTCCATTTGAGTTTTACCTTGTGGAGTCAATTGCGGCTAATTGCCAAAGTCATTATCACCAAGCCGTTCAGGATTTTGTTACGTCAAGCACACCTAAAGAATTTTATGACGGCGTGGTATCAAACTTGAATTTGCCAACGTTCAACCAATCAGTCATTGATTGGGAAGTCAGTTATAAGTTTCGACACCCTCGAATTTTGGCCCATTATGATTGCAATCGTCCAAACAAGCATGGATTTTTAAGTTTAAATGGTGACATTGTCGACTCCGTTTGTTTTACCAACAGCCACTTCCTTAGATCATTTGATCGCGTTTTAGGGGACCCGAGTAAACCACTCATCATCTACTATGGCTCGAACACGCCCCAAAGTAAAAAGATGTTGTCGAAGTTACTAGGAAGAGTTTCAAACAATGAGATCAGCTTGGTATGGAGATACGTATCAAATTCCAAAGAACAGGAGGTACTTGGTGGATATGGAATTTCATTGAAAGCTAAAAACACAGAATATTTGGCAGTTGATCCCGACAATCTTATATCTTCTAAGCGGAGGACTCGTGTTCCTCCATTAAAAATGTCGATGATTGAGAAAATTGACGCTCTTGATGATTGGTATCCTGTTTATGATGAAGATTTGGGCTTCAAAATTACCGATTATGTTCTTAATTCTGCTCTGCCATTGGAAACTCTTCAAAACATCACGACGCGATTGCCACAGTATGCTCCATTTTTGTCGAAGATTAAGCCAAGACCAGGAATTTTTAAGGCTGCCCACAAGAATTCTCAATTGGGGCTTGGTGACGATTCTTATGGCATATACGTGAACGGCGCCGCGATACATGGATTGGAAGTTGATGTGGTCAAATTAATGGAAGTTGTGGCTCGAGAACATGCAGTTGTTAACAACTTAATCAAGTTAGGATTTAACAGTAGTCAAGCCGGATTCTTGATCAACAAGTTTGCGCTCATGAGTGCTGTTAAACAATCGCATTTTTCAACTGGCAATCTGATCTTTGGGAACAATGAGAACCGCTTCAAAGTTTGGCGGCATAAATACCTGGAACGTTTGAAACGCGGAGTTGTTTATTTTAATGACGTTGAAAATGATGAGATGTACGAAGAGTTCACTACTGATCAAAATGTCTACTTACAATCAAGTAAAAACATCCCCCCTCTCAAAGAGAATGTTCATGATGTTGTTCTATTTATCAATATGGGTGATAAATCACAATTGAGAGCATTTTTCATTGTTGCAAAACTGATTTTGGATAATGGCATTCCTCAGCAAATCGGAGTCGTCGCTCTTCCTGGAAGTGATCTTGACGAACAGGTTGCGTCTAAGTTTTACCACATTATAAGTCAGCGCACCGCTAGACAAGAGGCATTAGCATTTTTGTATAAGTTTATGGAAGCTTCTACCAACGAGGAAACGGAAGAAATCTTGAATTTGATTCCTGATGATCCTAAGGTCGATCCAGAGGTGTATCTCAATACAGCTCGAACGTTCTCTGTGAATGAACCGCTGATATCTGTTAATGGAGTGTTTATGAGCTTAAACTCAAACTGGAAAGCTGGTTTAGGTAAACAGGTGAGCCAAGATGTTCAACTTTTGAAAGAGCATCTTCGTCTGAACGATATCATTGAACAACCTTTACGCTCAATACTTTATGACCGGGCAAAGAGCGAACGTAACTCTAAAGTTATTCCAACAGATCCGACTAAGGTAATTTACAAACAAGTTGATAAGGAATTGTTGGAAAATCTGGTATTAATCTCCAAGAAGAACGCAAATGATACTCAGGCTGGATCATTTTGGTTGGTGGGTGATTTTCACCATCCCGAGTTGGTCGCCCAATTGGTTGAAGTTCTCAGAGTGGTCCAATCTGACGGGGTACTTGCTCACGTCATTGATACGGGTGGTTGTTTCGAGAAGGATATTAGCTCACAGTTTGATTTGAGTTCTCTTACTCAAAATGATATTGAGCGCCTTCAGGATTCTTTGATGAGCTGGCGCCCAAAAGGAGCAGGGGTTGGCTATTATGGGAAATTACTAGAGCAAAAACAGTTGCCAATGCATCATGATTTTATGCTCTATAATTCAAGGTATTTCAGATTGAGTGACACCCCGTTAACACTGCTGGAGTTGAAAGATTTGTGTGTGTATGAGTCTGGACAACGTTTGGATATTCTTCACGATATATTTGATACTTACCCTTCTATGTTTGGAGACCTAGAAGCCGCCTCTGAAGTCTATGATGGCGAGCTTTTGAAACCCGAGTGGTTTGATCTTGTAACGCTGGCGTTAACAAAATCATTTCATATGGATGATACTTTGTTCGTTAAAGATGTTCAGCGATATGACTTTTCCGTTCTTGACACGAGTAATGCAATCATCAATGGCTCTGATGGCGCACCTGTGGAAGTTCTCTTAATTGTCAACCCTACCGATGCGCAAGCTGCACTTTGGACAACGATTATCGATTCGGTTCGTGACATGAAGTTTGTAAAGATCAAAATCATCTTACAACCTCAAAGAAAACTAATAACAAAAGTATCGCACGCCTTCGTGGGAAATTATCCTCGGTCACAGATTAGATTTGATAAAGGTGGTAAGTGGAAACAAGATATGACTGCTGACATACGCCTTCCCGAAAATCTTATATTTGACACTGAAATTAAAGTCCCTAGTCGTTGGAAAGTACAAAGAGGTGCAGCAAACGTTGATCTTGAAAATCTTGTGTGTATGAGTAACAGTTTTGCTCAATTTGAACTCACTCATTTACTCATTGAAGGCTATGCTCGAAATGTTCATACGGGCCGCCATCCACTGATGATACTTTCCCTAGACAACGGGCATGATACTACAGTGATGTCAGCCCTCGGGTACTTTCAGCTTCCCGCAGAACCCGGTACTACTGTGACTATGCGAGCCGCTAATGGTGACTTGTTGTCAGCGGGAAGTAAATTCAACCGAAATACCCAACCTATCGATGTACAATTTGACATGTGGGACTTGTCTGCCCACAATGTTCATGTTCGTACTTCGAACGAGTCGAATTGGGACTTCAAAAACAAGGATGAAGTCATCAACGTT
Organism: Diutina pseudorugosa; assembly: GCA_030580175.1. Taxonomy (NCBI): domain Eukaryota; kingdom Fungi; phylum Ascomycota; class Pichiomycetes; order Serinales; family Debaryomycetaceae; genus Diutina; species Diutina pseudorugosa. The sequence continues at coordinate 56,544 of JAKTSL010000008.1, read as the reverse complement.
TTTTCTATTGCTGGAGGAGAGCTTTATGAACGATTCATGGGAATCATGACTGCCTCAGTGCGCCAACATACAAAAAGACCCATTAAATTCTGGTTGCTCGAAAACTTTCTCAGTGACGAATTTAAGTCAACAACGCTTCCCGCATTGGCTACACATTACGGGTATGACTATGAGTTAGTGAGTTACAAGTGGCCACAATTTTTGCGACAGCAAGACGACAAGCAGCGTCAAATATGGGGTTACAAGATTTTGTTTTTGGATGAACTATTTCCTGCCAACTTGTCCCGTGTTATATATGTTGATGCTGACCAAGTTGTACGCAGTGATTTAGGCGAGCTAATGGATCTTGACTTGGAAGGTAAACCATACGCATTTACGCCGATGTGTGAGGATCGAGAAGATATGAAAGGTTACATGTTTTGGAAGCAAGGCTATTGGGAAAAGGTTCTAGGCGAAAACTTCCGCTACCACATATCAGCTCTATTTGTCGTCGACCTTATGAGATTCCGCGCCTTACATGCTGGAGATTGGTTACGGAGTCACTATCAAAAGCTTTCAAGCGATCCAGACTCATTAGCAAATTTGGATCAGGATTTGCCAAACAATCTTCAAAATGTCATTCCAATTTACAGTCTTCCACAAGAATGGCTTTGGTGTGAAACGTGGTGTGGGCTGGAGTGGAAAGACAAGGCGAAAACCATCGATTTGTGTAATGATCCATTGACAAAAGAAAACAAACTAACCAAGGCAAAAAGAATTATTTCTGAGTGGTCTAAATATGACCTCCAGATTGAAGACATTATCTCGCCCGACGCCGGTATCGGCGACGAATTGTGATTAATTTTTTCGCTCCGGAAGTACCCCTTTTGAAATCCCACGTGAACACTTGTCATGCATGTAGGTTTGAAGAATTGATATATCTACTTCAATAAACTAAACTATCACTCAAACGTTTCCTTTTTATGAAATAAGTAGTGTTAAATAATAGCCTTACAGTCAATGCCTACAACATACTAATGGTTCCGTCCCGATTTGTCTACTCACATATGCGAACCCCAGGTGTCCCCACCCCACGCTGACGCATCCGCAAACGGACATATTGGGGCCACTGCCTACATGTGACTCACGTTGATTTCAGAGCGAAAAAAAAGCACCCAAAAATTTACCAGTTGTATTCCATCATGAGAATCTCTGAAAAGTTGAAGCAGGCACATTCGATAACCAACCCTCCACCGGCGACGTTCTCGTTTGAATTCTTTGTCCCGAAAACCTCTCAAGGTGTACAAAACTTGTACGATCGTATGGACAGAATGTATGATTTGAACCCCGTTTTCATCGATATTACGTGGAACGCTGGTGGCCGGTCATCTACACTTACTAATGAAATGGTTTACACTGCTCAGCTGACCCTTGGTCTTGAGACTTGTATGCACTTGACGTGTACCAATATGAAGGTGGATCTCATTGATGAAGCTTTGAAGAAAGCTTACGATTCTGGCTGCCAGAATATCTTAGCTTTGCGCGGAGACCCTCCACTTGATGGATCGGAATCGACAGGTGATTTCAAGTACGCGAAGGATTTGATTGCTTATATCCGCAAAAACTACGGCGATCATTTTAATATCGGCGTAGCTGCGTACCCTGAGGGGCATCCTGAGGAAGCCGATGAAGAGAAAGTGTTGCGCTACTTGAAAGAGAAGTGTGACGTTGGCGCCGATTTCATCATTACACAGATGTTTTATGACGTCGACAACTTCATTCTGTGGTGCGCTAAACTCAGAAAGATTGGTATTGATTTGCCCATTATTCCTGGTATTATGCCCATCTCAACGTATGCTGCTTTTGTTCGTAGAGCCAAATGGTCCGAAGTTTCCATTCCTCAACCATTTTTAGATGTGTTGGAGCCAATCAAAGACGATGACTTTTTGGTTCGTGAAAAGGGCACAGAGTTAGTTCTGGAAATGTGTCAAAAGATGATTGACTCTGGTTATGTCAACCATTTGCACTTCTATACCATGAACCTTGAAAAGTCGACAGTGATGGTATTGGAGAAGCTCAATTTAATCGAAACCATTAAGTCTCATGATACTTTAGGTGGGGCTGTTTTGCCGTGGAGAAAATCTTTGCATCCTCAACGTTCGAAGGAATCGATCAGACCCATTTTCTGGCAAAACAGAAAGTACTCGTACGTCTCCCGGACAGCCACGTGGGACGAATTTCCCAATGGTAGATGGGGGGATTCCAGATCTCCTGCCTTTGGTGATATCGACCTTAGTGCTGCTGATTTATTGAGACAGTCTCCCAAAAAGGCTTATGATTTGTGGGGGGTCCCTTCTTCGGTAGTGGACTTGTCAAAAATTTTGATCTCTTACATCCAGGGTGAACTCAAGTCTTTACCCTGGTCTGATGGTCCTATCGGCAGTGACTCCGCCATCATCAGCGAAAACCTTATCAAGCTCAATCGCAAAGGTATTTTCACCATGAACTCACAGCCTGCTCTAAACGCCGTGCGTTCCAGCGACAAAATTTATGGGTGGGGTCCCAAGAATGGTTTTGTCTACCAGAAGCAATACCTCGAATTTTTGTGTCCCAAAGAGTTACTTTCAGTGTTGCTACTCAAAATTGACAACCATAACAAGTCGCAACTGGAATCAGCCTCGCTGATAATCTCCTACTATGCTGTCAACAAAGATAGCACCTTGTGGACTAACTGTGATGATGATGACATCAACGCTGTGACATGGGGTGTGTTTCCAGGTGAAGAAATCTTGCAGCCCACCATTGTCGAAAAAACTTCATTCCTTGCCTGGAAGGACGAAGTTTATTCTTTGTTGCAAGAGTGGGGCAACATCATGCAAGCTCTGGTCGTTGACATTGATGACACGACTCGCAAAAGTTTTGTTGATTTCGTTAACAAATTTGCTGAGGATTACGTACTTGTCAATCTCGTCAACAATGATTTCACTGATGACAATCAAACTATGTTTGGTTTACTTGAAGACCTCGGGTTACCCGACTCGATCTGAGCTGATCACTGATGCATGGGGATTAGCTTCATGAGGCACTCAACTTTGCCTTATGACTCAACCTGAAAAGGGGACGGTGAACTCAACGTATTGCCGTACTTTTCGAGATGAGATCTATTTAACGATGTTTACGAAGATGCATTTTCAATTCATTTCAACAATTTATTGGCCTTTTATACCGCGAAAGTGATTTATATCTAATCCTTGTGTATAGAATTCCTCAACGGATAATAATAGAAGCTTGGACTTTTAATTAACTTGTAGTATAACCATGTGCAAGACTTTGGTCTCTTAGTGGACCTTGTACCATCTCTTGATCACAGCGATACGTTGTCCAATGATGCAATATTCATGAACTGCATTTCATTGCCTTGGATTTTGAGTTGTCCACACGTGGATCCAATTATTCAATTGATGAAAAAGATGCTCGCATTCCAGTCAACCAGATGCGACAGACACATGAATATTGCCTTTCGTGTGATGCTCCGTTGCATTGTCGCCAAGTTAAACCTATCCAATACGCCAAATTTCCAATCCATAGATCTTGAATTTTCCCATCTTAATCGTCTCATCAGATTCGTTGAGTACCTCATTGCCGAAAGTGTCACAGCGGTAACTGACCCCATCATCAAGACTTTGATCAATGTATAATCCGTTTTGCCCATTCAGAGAACCCACAGCAATGAACTGGGAATTAGAGTATATGATATTGTCATTGATACCCGTGTACATAAAGGCCTTAAAGCGAGTCTGATTGTTGTGCTCAGAAACTCGTTCACGCTTCCACAAAAAACACTCTCCATTTCCATAATATCTCTTGGAATCAACTGGACGTAAATATTCATTCAAATAACATCCAAACACGTTGTTCTTCTCATCCCGTATGACAAGGACAAAACCTTGGGGCCGCAAAACTTGATGACTGCTTCCAATCATGGACGTGACAACCTGGTCACCAAATCCCACATCGATTTTATCGTTTGTCGATTGACGATTGTACTTTGGTTCACAATGTCTGTACAACGTGTTTAACAGTACTCCATCATGATCTAGGGAGTAAACAAGGACCCACTCATCTTGAAGTTGTAACCGTGCTGGAATTAGGTTTCTAATATCCGATGCCAAATCTTGTTCAAGGATTTGTTTTGGCAGGTTGTAGCCTTTCAATGTGAGCGGCTCACTATAGCAGAAATTGTCCATGGAGTTGTATTGGGTTGCAGTATTTTTGTCCTTGCTTGGAGATTTCGAAGGACGTGAAAAGATTCTGTCAAAAAACAGAGATTTTCGTTCAAGTGGACTCTTTGGTTCTTGATCAGGGGTGCTCTCTCGTGATTCCATTACCTGTATGAAATAAAATTGCAACGTACAATCGTCTAAGCAGCTTAAGTTGTTCCACCCGCAATGAAAATCGTCGCACCACAAGCTCATATGTAGGAGATATAGTCCCTAGGTGTCAAGGATATGAGATATACTCAGCCGAGTATCTTTGATCACGAAGTTGTAAAACTTCCACCAGTTTGCTCACCCTTGATCTTCCCCGCTATTTGACGCGTGATTGTTTTTGAGCAAGTGCTCCGAATGCACATAAGGTTTTGAAGTCTCAGGTGGCCAGCATATAGTGTTGTTTATCTTCGTTACTCATAGTTCTGTCATATACTGTCATTATTGCCGATCGTCTTGGTGTGCTATACCAAATTTCGCATAATCAGTGCATATATCGTTGGTGATGATCGCTTTTGAATGTGAGCTTGGACCGACTCGAAGTTGTCATGAGGTATGGTCGAAGGCAATATTAAGTTTGGCTACGGTATCTGACCATATAATGGTTGAATTGTCGTCTAATGGAGTTGTATTACTGGCGTTGAATCAATCCCGAGTTGCTCAAGCTTCGATTCAATTTGCAAAGGATTTCTTTGATAAGCTGTTTGTATACAACAAAAGACATGCCATCAGATTTCTATTGGTTGCAAATCACTTCTCTACCTTATTCAAGACGTCGAATGCCCGGAATATGGATGGCTTAAGGCTCCAAGTGCCTCTGTTCGAAGGCCAGCAAATTCTCATCGCTGTCAAACTGAACGAGAAAATTTTGAAAAAGTATTCAGCTACTTTTCGAGTAATTCATCTGGAGAGTGATACAATGGCCTCTCGTTATAAGGATTTATACAAAGAGCAGCAAGGAATTGTCAATTTAAGCGATGAAATTAGGATCAAGCTCATGTCAATCGACATTCGCATCCTCAAAGGCTTTCTTGCAACAGTTCCTACCGCTACAGAGGAACTAATGATAGAAGTTCTACTGGAGCGTGTCAGTTTTACCGGTTTCTCAAGATCTGCACTCAAAGACGATGACTATCTTCGTCAGCCTATGGCGGTTTCTGTTGGGCTTCCAATCCAGGATCTTACAGTGTGTAATGTAGCTCCGCTCAATATCACCGAAGCTCACGACTACACTATTAAGTTTAGCGTGGGGATGAAAGAATTCCGGTTATTCATTGATCTTGTTACATCACTACAAAACCCCATGCTGGAAGATTTTGAAGACCTCAGTGCGGGCAAGTTGATTAACATTTGGTTTAAGACGCCAGCTGACCCTGTAGTTTTTGAGCTGGAAGGGTCACGATTGACTGTGTGTTTCACTCAACTTGGTGTAGATGCTGATAATGATATCACTACAGCCGAAAAAGCCAAACATGCCGTCTGTGAAAAACGAAAGCACAAGTCTCCCAAAAATGACTTCACGAAATGCAAAAAAATGAAGCAACATACATCCTTTAATGTTACTGCTTCTGCCGAATGCGCTGAATCGGATGATGACATCCGAAATTCTTTTCAAGATAACGGCAAACCGTCAATTCATGTAGAGGAGCTCGGACCAACACAAGTGGATAAACCTAAATCCCTCTTTGAGTGAGAGTATTATATGAAATCCCTTGACTATCCTGAAGACCGCCTAAATCATTTTGCTGACTCCAGGGTACATCGCTATCACTATATGGAATAGGCGGGACTCTAAAAGGGAGGCGGATTGGGGTGGTATTGGAAGATTTGATATTTCTTCCGTATACAGGAACCAAGGTTTTGTCTTGTGAAAAACAAAGAACACCTAACTCATAAGACAGCACGTTGTAATTAGTTGGATCATTGTTAATAAACTTGGCCCCTTTGTGTGACCCCCAGGCTTGCTTGGACAAGTTATGACTTCCCATCAAAATCCATTTCAACAGCTTCCAATTATCCCCATTGTCCATTGCATAAAGTTTTACGTGAGGAGAAACATTTTCTCTTCCAGTTGAGCCGGCATCAGCAGGTGTGGAGTTCCAATGGCATAAATAAGGCCTAATGTTTTGTTTGTATTGTCGTTCCGCCACCGGTGGGCTCTTGTAACTCAAATGCAACGCCTGACCTGATAAAAATCCCATTGTGCTTGATGCAACTTCTCCAGTAGTTGGATATATGATCTGTGGGCGATAGTTATATTTTTTTTGGTGAGTTTGAGATGAACGCATCCCAGGGAAGATCAACTTGAAGGGCTCATCTTTCGAGAATACCAATGGGCACAATAAGTGTGTAAAAATATTTGATGTATCTTCACCTTTTGTGTTTATGGGATAAGCGATAGATGAGACTTCTGCGAGAACTTTGTATTCTTTATCTTGAGCGCCAAGCAATAAATTGTTTCGTTTCAAAACTTGTAATAGTGAGCCATATCCATAGATATTTTGGTCATGTTCTTCAACGATAGAGTAGCAACCAGGCACAGACGCTACCAACTCAACATGGACCTCCAGAAAATCGAAATCGTCAAGTCTTTCAGCCAATTTCTTTATACGACGATCGCTATAGCAATGAAGATACTTTCTCAAGTCGTTAGCAAATAATTTACCTTGACTAGTTTGAGTTTTGCCCTTCTTAAGGTGCCCTGAACTCCACATCATTTGCGTAAGTCCACCAAAATCAAGTCTGGTGAGGTTAGCTGTCATTATGATTATCTCCATAGTGTCATGGCCGATGAAATTAATCATCATTTTTGTATGATGGCTGCCGAATCTTGGAAGTGAAACGACAACCTCTTGTAAATTGAATTGCTTGGCTTCAGGTGAAAGTGAATCAAGTATAGGAGTTCCACTGATAAAAGTAATTGGCCGCCTTTGTATCAACATTTTGTCATCGACTAATGTAAGAAAAAACTCCACATCGATATTGAAGTTGAACTGAAAGGTCTCCATAAGATTAGGATCACCAATAATTTTTTCCAAATCAATAGTGTCATCGTTCTGTGATGCCGATGCAGAACGGCAGCTAATCAAATGGATTGGACTGGTTGATTGTTTCAAAATTTTCACAACTTCAATTTCATCGGTGTCTTCTGGCTTAGTCTTTTTGCTCCAGTGATTCCTGGCTGCCAAAGCCGCCAGTGATCGCTTCATGGTGAGCAATAATCGGCGCAATAATCTCACCCTCAAAAAGACTCCACATGCGGTTGACCTAACGCCGACGAAACTTTGCTCATTACTTGACTTAGAATTCAGGAAGTTTGGAAAGACCTTCAATGTTTAAGAAAGCCACGGTAGACAAGTAGCGCATGATTCCCATAAGGGCCATTAGTTGTCCCAATATATATATGACGTCAAATTGCGGCGTCCGCCTGACTGCGATTCTGCACACAGCCAGATAAGTATCGACTCGGTATTACCACTTGTCCTAAAGTTTATGACTATCACATTCGAGTGGACAGACGGCGAGGTTTCCAGTTCGCCTTGCATACTTCTCAATGGTTCCTGTGACACCATTAACCAGGGGATAATCCAGGTTGTCAATAATAACAACAAGGTATTCCCACCATGCCATTATGAAATCAATAATCAAAGATTTACTGCTATTGTCAATTTGAGCGAGGGTGATAATCAGTTAGAAATCGAAGTGTACGATGCATTCATAAATCCTTTAGGATTTCCTGAATATCGCAACAATCAGATGTTTGATCATGCTAAAATCAATCTCAAGCATCAAGTGCCTCGAGACGTTAAGCCATTCTTTCTAACTTTGATGGCAGCTTCAGATTCCCAAGGAAAATATGACATGCCCAAATATCGCTTAAATCGTGGGGAACGGCCCTCGTTTGATATGGCAATTCGCAAACTTAAGGTTATGGGGCGGTTATTCCAGGCATATACGCAAGAGGAAATGAGACGAAAGGGATTTTCAAATCGAGTATTCCAATTTTATGAGGAGGAGGTTCATCATCAGGGAATCTTCGGCTACAATGTTGATTCTCCTACGCCCCACAAAGAGATAAAAGTTGTTGTCATGAGACTGCCTCATCCACTTAGCTACTTTCACAATAAGGACCTTGCTCAACAGAACAGTAACGCCCGTGATGGTGGATGGACCTGGAGTCACGCTATCGAGCTCACGAAGCAGACCCCTGAAATCTATCAATATCGAGAGAAATACGGAACAGCTGTACAAGTTGCTTGTATGATTCTCGATTCATGGTGGGACAAAGCAAACAATTTGATCACTGCTCATGCAGCATTGGGAGGAGGCACTGGGGACGTTAAAATGGCTGTTTTTGGCTCTCATGGTCTTCACTCCTATCCTAATAACTTTCCCCAAATTACCCCATCGTTTTTGGATGCCACCCACCTTTCTACTGACGAAGTTGCCAATGATGCAGGCGAATGTGGTACGTCATGGGAGTGTTTGAATATTTGCAGTGGCGCATTTCTTCACGAAATTGGACATGCACTTGGATGTCCTCATCAAGTTGATGGTATAATGTTGCGTGATTACGTACGCTTTAACAGGGCTTTTATGACCCGCGAAGTGGAATGCTTACGTACTAAGTCGGCAGGTATGATTGTTGACCGCAATGGTCATTGGAATGAAGAGTGCCATTGGAATATGCAAGATATCATGCGTTTTTTATATCATGGGTCTTTTTCATTGCCTTTTGATAACTTTCCCAAAATCATGGCTACAACATTGGAAGCCGACAATGGTCCAAACGCGATATCGCCTATGGCTTACAGAACAAAAAATGGTGCCGATGTCACTTCTGTGACAGGATTTTACACAATGGAACTCAAAACAGATGGATTAGCCCGCTACTCCATTAACTTTTTCCCAAAATGCTATGGTGGCCAAGGAAATCCTCATGAAATTAAGTTGGACTACAATCAGCTTGTGGCCGAATTTAAAAAAAACAAACCCAACGATTTCAAGGAAGATTTTGGAATTTCTTGCAATTCATTTTATAATGATTATAACTGCAACAACTTCCATGACTGGGTGCGCAAACCGGACGAAATCATTGAGGGAGATTTTGGTTGTGGTCCAATCAAAGGAATAAAGTCCGAACCATTGGGCAACAACAAAAACAAAATGACCGTTGCCTTTTTTGACAATGAGTCGTTGTTCAACATCGAAGCATTCACTCATTTTGCTTTAAGAGGGGTCAGCTTCCAATGGTCGGGTTCAACGCACAAATCTGAAAATGAAGCACCCAAGGTTCCCCCTAGAGATTATCTTCGGGATAAAATAGAAGGCAAGCTTGCGGGAAAACTTGAAAAGATCGGTATCAGTCGTCACAACAATCACCACCCCATCCGGGGTGGCAAAGCGCTGATTGGCCGAATGGAATCCAACAAGGGTACCTTTGATATCAAGCCTGGCGAGTACATCACAAAGATTTATGTGAGATCCGGTGCTTGGGTCGATGGGATTCAATTTGAGACCAATCTTCGAAAATCTCCTTTTTTCGGCAACGACAAGGGGGGTAGTTTGCATATTTTGCAACCTCCTGCTGGAAGCAAGCTCTTGGGTATGTATGGCAGTGTTGGAGACTGGCTTGACTCTATTGGGATCATTTATTCTCAATGCTGATGTGGCTTTCGTAATTGTTTTATCGTCAGATGACTCAATCTGCTAGTGACGTAAATATTAAATCTACCTCAAGTGTTATTTTACGTACTGATGATCTAAAGTGTGAAGGGCAATTGTACAATTTACAAGTAGCGGCAGTGATGTTGGTGTATAATGTATACGAGCTAGTTGATAAAGCTATTGACAATGATTTTTAGCGATGTGTTGAGTCAGAAGATGAAGTTGTTTTGAGTAAAGCATTTACAAAATATTTTACTCTCGTTAGGTCGTGATCACTGGCAAATTGCGACACCTACCTGTCAAATCTGGTTACTTGCATGGTTGTTAGTTTTTGACCCAAACCGTCATTAATCTTTGATCATTCAAAAGTACCACAAGAAACTATTTAAAAAAAAATATTGATTGGTGTGGGGTTCGAACCCACGCCCCCGAAGAGACCAGGAATATCAACGCGTGATTGAACGATAAGGTGACCTTACCCTGGCGCCTTAGACCACTCGGCCAACCAACCAATGTTGAAGAACAGTTCGTGATGTTGTTATATACCCGATTACATATAGTAGTCATGCTGAAAAATTGGTCAGAAAGCTTGATTTATAAAACTTAATTCAAAATAAAATGAAACAATACTTTCTAAATACATGAATATACTTTTACCACATATAGATACCGATGATTAGGCCACAAGACGTTTTTTTAGCATCATTGTACATGTTGAAGTCTTGCCTCTATCATGAATAGAGAAATTGACTGCCATCATTCAACTTACTATACAAACGAAATACGAAATTTTTCGCTAAACTGTGCATTTTGGATGCCATTACATTTGAGAACCGTACAAGTGTGTCTGTGATTAACTCTGTCGATTGAAATGCAGTTTAAGAAAAACTACGATCAAATTCTCGTTAGACAACAATGATTCAAATCATCGGCAAACAAACGAGCGACTCACAAACGCTTTTAGTACATAAAATTTGTATTTCTAGACCGAACCTCGATTACGCCTCGCTACCTGGATGTCTACTATAAGCATGCTGCCATGCAAATCAGCCGAATTGATGCCATCCACTTCGGTTACACAAACATTCGAATCATCCCACTTTGACAATACAGAAAATTCATGGGTACAGATAATATCAAAAGTATATTGTATTCCAAAATCATATCATAAAATCATTTGCGTAAAATTTGAATCCAATTGACTACAAATGTAAATCTCCTTAACCAAAAGTTAAAGCTGTAAGGCAGGCTGCTCGATTTTTTTAATTGGATTCACAATGGAGTTACGATATCAAAGCAGAACGCTGAGTTTTGCTTCTAGAAAATCAGCCATAACTTGATGTGCCACAAAACACCAATAGTCAGAGTCCAACGTAAAACTCTTGTGACGTGTAAATGACGAGAATACGCCTAAATATGATTGAGAGTTTAAAGGGCTTGACGCCTTGAAAATCCCATACTCAAGCATATCACATTCCTCGGATTATACATCAAACTTTGGGCTTCTCAACCGTCAACTAGTCATTCAATTGTCGCTCCAAGACTTTATCGCGTGCTTTGTTGTACTCGATGGGATATCTCTCTGCAACTCCAGATTGGCCATCAAGATGCAAACCGAAAATCAACTTTTGCCCATGGGTTAATTCACTCACCAGTAGTTCTAATGATTTTATATCTTTTGAAAGTTTTTTGACTCGACTGGCAGTATTACCTGATTGTGGTTTGAAGTGAATATTGTACAAACTTTTCAATCGCTCTACCCTCAAAACTAATTCCGACTTTTTAAGGCTTAGCTGTTGATTTTGATTATTCAACCGTCCACTTAGTTGGGCTTGAATTGCCATAACTTTGTCGAGCTCCACCAGATCCAACACATCACTGATCGACTCACATAAACTTCGAGCGTGGTCTGACAAATTTGATGTAAAACGAGTCGAGGTGGTAAAGTCGATATCAGCGTCATCTCCACTATCAATGTAGGACGAATCAGAATCGATTGAACCTGAAACAATAGGACTGAGATTTTGTTCTGACGACACGGAAGCCATAACGACGCATATAATTGTCGCACTCGACTCGCGCACCGTCAATAGAGTGGCGATGAACAACGAGGTATTGGCACGGCTCAAGCCGTTTGGCATTTCATTTGAGAAGTCACTCAATGATTTAATCAAGGGCATCCGTTCCAAATCGAAGGATCTGCCCGAGGCACTTTCCCAATTCATTGACTCAGCTTTAGCGGAGTGTCGTGCCGAGCTTCGCCAAACTGATCTTGAAACAAAGGCAATGGCAATATTGAAGCTTGCATATCTTGAAATGTATGGATTTGATATGTCATGGGCGAACTTTTCAATTTTGGAAGTTATGTCCAGCAGCAATTTTCAGTACAAACGAATTGGATACCTTGCAGCCATTCAACTGTTCAAAAACGAACAGGACTTATTGATTCTTGCGACCAACCAATTTAAGAAAGACCTTAACTCTCACAACCATGCTGAAATTGGCCTTGCTTTGCTGGGAATAGCCACAATTGTCACTCCCAATTTATCCAAAGATATCAATGATGATGTGTTAATGAAATTGGGCCATCTGAGCCCATATGTCAGAAAGAAGGCATTGCTAGCCATGTACAAGATCTTCTTACAATTCCCTGACAGCTTACGGCAGAATTTCGGTCGGATTATTGAAAAGTTGGATGACAATGATGTTGCGGTGGTTCTGGCTTGTGTCAATGTAATTTGCGAGATTTCAAAAAAGAATCCTAAGATCTTTGTGAACTATTTACCAAAATTCTTTACTATCTTGGAGGAAACTAAGAATAATTGGTTGATAATTCGTATTCTTAAGCTTTTTCAACTTTTATCGAGAGTCGAACCTCGCATGAAAAAGAAGATTATGCCTTCCATACTCGATTTGATGCTTAAAACACAGGCTTCGTCTCTTATTTATGAGTGCATCAATTGTATTGTCCAAGGGAATATGTTGTCTGCTGATTCTGGACGGGACTGCGAAACCGCCAAACTATGCGTTGGTCAACTTATGGAGTTCTTCCAAACTAAGGACTCAAATTTGAAGTTTGTTGGCCTTTTGGCCCTCATAAATATTCTCAAAGTCTTTCCTGCCCTTATAACTAGCGTCGACGGAGTCGATGAGGTGATAATGGAATGTTTGACCGACCAAGATCAAATCATTAAGAGAAAGGCCCTTCAAATTTGCCATTATCTTGTGAACGATGACAATATTACGAAGGTTGTGAAGGTTTTATTATTGCAGCTCATACCAACAGACTTTCCAATCTCTGAGCAACTTAAATTTGACGTGGCGTTGAAAATCATCGCCATCGCTCAGTATAACAATTATGAAAACATTCCCAACTTCCGCTGGTATATTGCGGTTCTCAAGGACGTCATCAATTTGACGCTCTTGCCTCCCTCTGATGAGGAAGGAGGAGCGAATGTGGTTTCAATGCTGTTCAAGTATTCGTCAGAAATTGCAGTAGAGCTTGGGAAAGAATTCAAGCTGCTTGCTACTAAGGTACCGTCAATTAGAGCAGAGATATTGACGAATGTTGCGATTCCTTTTATCAAGAACATTGGAGTTTACGAGGCTTGCCCTGCTCTATTAGTCGATATATTTTGGATACTTGGTGAATATTGCGATGTTGTTGACAGCCCAGACGATTCCGAGACTAATGTTCACATTGATTTGGCGTCTGGTTTGAGCCAAAAAATCAACGCTTTTCATTTCATTGTCAACTGCGCCATGAACAAATCACATATCACAACCGAAAACGTTGAGCTTAACGAGTCTGAGAAGATTCTTACAGTCCTTGATGACAATCCCGAACTTCTTGAGATATTGATCACGACCCTCATAAAGATATTTTCGAGTATTTGCAACTCTTATCAGGAACTTTATGGTATTGGGGGGCTGATGAATCGGAAAGAATACTTTGACATCGCCTATTACTTGACGAAGCTTATTCAATTCTTGACACTTTGGGAACAACATTATCATTATGAAGTACAAGAAAGGGCTCTTTCTTGGCTAGAGTACCTTAGGGTTTGTATGGAGGCATTAGGGGTCCGTTCGGATTTATTGCTGGTGTTTGAACAAAATGAAATCACGCGACATGATCCAGGAAGGACAAAGGGAAGGTTAGCCAAGAACGGAGATTATGAGAACGTCGACAGCATTACTGAAACGAATGCTGCTAACGAAGTTCAACAGGTCGACTTTGACCACAATTTCATGGATTCTGTGCTGGAGAGTCAGGCTGATCATTTTGGTGACGACGATCAAAATAAGAAAGAATACAAAATACCATTCCTTTTGACCCACGTTCTACCATCTTTGTTCAAGTCATACCCTCTTAACCCAATAGCAAAATCCGCTCAGAGGAACATTCCAATCCCCGAAGAACTTTCTTTAGATGAGGTTTTCAATTCAATTCCGCGATTACTTCCTGTTCGCGAATTCGAAGACACATACAATGTGTATGCTGATGACGAATCAAAAGAAGAATTAATTTCACTATCGGATAATGATTTGATGGAAACTCAACGCAAAGAACGTTTGGAGCGCCAAAAAGACGACCCCTACTATATCCTGGGTGATGCCCATGCCCGACCGAAATCTAAATCTCCGGTTGGGCAACTGTTCGATGTTGTGACTTCGTCATCTTCTTCCGTTTCCAGTGATCGTATGAGAAAGCATAAGTTACAGAAACTCAAAAAGGAGAGAGTAAAAATTCTTTCTGAGGAAACGGTTGAAGGTGTTGCTGAGGATCAGGCAACGTCCTCTTCGAAGACTCAACAGATTGAAAGAAAAAGGAAGAAGAAAAATCAGATAGCGATTGATCTGTCAAAACTTGATGGGTTCGAATTGGGTGAACTGGTTGACGATGGTTCAAATTTGATCGAGTATAACGCAAATGATGTCGATTTAGATGCCATACGGAAAGATCTTTTGAAAGTATCCTTGAAGGATGACACCAAAAGAAAAAAGAAGAAGAGCTTAAAGAAAGGATCCAGAGAGAAATATAATGCAAAGGAGCTGCTTGAAACATCTAAGAAGCTGTTGTCCGTTTCAACGGAGCGAACACCATCATTAAAAGAAGAGTTGACAAGTTCGGTTGAGGTACCCCAAAACTTAGAGTCCACCGAGCAAAATGTGATTGAAGTTGTTAAGCCAAAAAGAAAGAAAAAGAAAGCGGTGGTTATTTCCGATTAAGTAAATTAAATTATACCAAAGTAATAAACATACGAATTATTTGCTGATCAAAGGTGTTTGTTCTGAAGCTGTGGCAAGAGTCTCAGACAATTTCGAAGCACCTTCAGCCGAAGATTCAACAGACTTTTTAGGGGCACCCAAAGGTGACGACGAGTATCCAACATTGACTCTCAAGGTTTTTATCATGGAGTCACGAATGCTAGTGCATAACTCAGTCACCTGCTCATTAGTTTTAACACCAGCCGTGGACACCGGTGGTAATACTTCAATTTCGATTAACCCAGAATTGAAAGTTTTCGTCTTCAGACAAAATATGGGGGTAGTATTAGAAACGACAATTGGTACGATGGGGATCCCTGCTTCTTTAGCAAG
Organism: Diutina pseudorugosa; assembly: GCA_030580175.1. NCBI lineage: Eukaryota > Fungi > Ascomycota > Pichiomycetes > Serinales > Debaryomycetaceae > Diutina > Diutina pseudorugosa. The sequence continues at coordinate 41,026 of JAKTSL010000008.1, read as the reverse complement.
ATGGAACGCGCCTTTCTTGAACGGAAGCATATCTAAAGCTTCATAACCTGATCGAGTTCCTTCAGGAAATACGAATAAACCCCTCTTCTGAGTCTTGAGTTGGTCAAGCGCGGAGCTCAACACCTTGCGAGCCTTTTCAGACTTCTGGCGGTTCAAGAAAAAGGTACCCGAAAGCATCATAAACCATCCAAGAAAAGGTACAAATTTGAGGGACGATTTTGCAGTGACAGACATTCCAGGTTGGAATATACGACCCAACATAAACACATCCAAAGCAGATTGATGGTTTGAAATGTAGATAGCTGGATGTTGTCGAAGGTATTCTTCGTTTTTCACCTTGATCTTTATACGAAGAAGAGTGGACACCACAAAATAGAATGCTCGGGCCACGGTGTATTGGGCATACTCCGGCTTTCCAATCAAGCGAAGAAAAATCAGAGCTATAACCCCGTAAAGTGCACACCCGGTGATCGAAAGCCCATACAAAACTGATTTGACAAAGAACTTCGTCGATTTGGAGACGTTTGACATAGCAATGATCCCGGCGACAACCGAGGCAATGACAACTAGTTGGACCATGCCAAACTTCTGCGAAAAAATGTAGGTGGCATCTGATGTTGTCGCGACTGCCCAACAATCCGGCACGGAAAATTACTAACTTCATGCGTTGAAACTTCCTAACATCAAAGCGCTCCGACTCACGGCATTTGATGGAGATGATCCACAAACGCGTGCAATATCATTGATAGCTTTGTGTTGCTTTCTTCCCCGAACCCAGTTGAAAGACATTTTGTGCATGGGAAGTCCCCTAGTTAATGTCATCGCTAAGACCGTTCTCTCACCAATGTGCGTGCTAAGTTCAAAAGCGTCGGGCTCCATGGCACTACTATTTGACGCAGAAAAGGAGGGGAAGGATTTCAGGAAATTCCCGACTTCATTAATATCTCGCCTCAACCCGATGGTTTTTGTATAAAAAGCGATGCCTTGCCATAACCGTATCTACGGAATATGCCACACTACTTACAATCTTACCAAACCTTCGATTACCCCCCCATCAAAGCCATCCCTTTGACGCCTGAGGGATTCGCTAAATTTGGGGGTGTTATTAGCGCCGATCACCAAATGGAATCCGCTAAAACCCTGAGTGCAAACTATGGGACAGCTATCAAACTCCATGACGTCTCTCCCGCGGTGAACAACTTTGAAGCTCAGAAAGCTAAAGCGACGTGGAATATATTTAGATGCCTGGCTCCCAAGCAACTTGAAAGAACCGATAGTGGAAGCACACGTTACAGAGGCTCTGTCCTTGAACGTCACCCTTACTCCACACAGACATTTGTCCCAATGGGTCAACCAATGAAGAAGGACCTGTATCTCATTATAGTTGCGGAACTGGACACGGCCACCAGTGAAAAACTTCCTGATCCCACCACTCTAGCTGCGTTCGTATGTAAGGGAAACCAATCAGTGACGTATGGTGCTGGAACCTGGCACGCACCCATGGTCGTAATCGACGAGAATGCGCCTTTCATTGACTTCGCAGTATTCATTCACGAAAGTGGAGTCGCGAACGATGATTGCCAAGAGGTGAAGTTTGAATCCGGTTTTAGTGTTGTATTTTGAATAAATTTGGTGCACACTGTAATTCAGAGGTGCGGATGTAAATCTCCGTGTTCATCAACCTTTCGGGGAATATATATCCGTGCGTTATGGGTTTGTGCGTCCCGAACTTTGATGGAGTAAAATTTAGCAAAAGCTGAAGGATTATAATGTATATTGGTCTTGAGTAGGTCTAGAAAATCAAGTTTGATTCGTGCTTTATGACGACGTGATCGCAGGCTTTTCCTTTGAAGGCTTTTCGTCAGTAAAGTAGTGATAATTGAGCCATCTTGCTCCTTGGCCTAATTGAGCAGCTTCATTCACAAGGTGGCAACCAAAGAGCAAATAGTTCTTAGGTTGCACCGACACGGCGTACTTCATGAATACCAACGAGTAAATGATTAAAGATCCAGTCATTGACCCTGAAATTAACTCGGGATCCTTTTTGAGATCCATAACAGCAGCGATAGGGATACCAAAATTAGATACTGGCCCCCAAAAATGTGTGGTACACATGTACTTCAAGGTCTTCTTTGAGAACAAGTTATCAAAGAACTTCTTAAACCCACCAGACGACATTGTAAGGAAGCGGAACTGTGGGTGGGGTTGTATAACTGGCGAACGACTTGAATCAAATAGACCATATACATCACGTGACCAAAACGCGACTTTGAGGGGAAGCGGGGTCAATCGAATTAGCCTAGGAAAAACTGGCGTCGTTGTCACCTAGTTAATAAGAAACTCATATACGCTTTTATTGGTATACTTATTGAGGGCGTCGTGATGGATCGTAAGGCACATTTGGATCTGGTGGTGGCATAGCTTGTATGATAGGTGCTATTGTTTGGGGAGCATTTGGATCTGCAGGTGCCAGTTGATACTGAACGTACTCACCCAGAACACTTTGTTGATAGGGATAGTTTGGTGGATGTATATCCCAAGTATTGTGCTGGGGGGGCTGTTGCAGTATTTTACTGGGCGGGGGGTGAACCTCTTGCAAACCGTACGGTATGGGTAAAGCGTCGCCCAGATTAACCGTGTCACCCAGATTTTTACTTGTACAATTTGTAAAATAGTCATCCTCTGATGGAGAACTCAAGTAGTAGGGTAAATTCTCCGGAGTCGTGAACCAAAAAGGATCATTGAAATTGAACCCATAGATTTCAGAGTCCGAGTCAGTTAAACTTTGACCAGCCTGAGCTTCATCCACTTTAAAGCGTTTGGAATTTGGACCTTCCAGTTCACTTTGACGCTTGTGTATCAAATCAATTCGCTGAAGAATTTTGTCAAAGAGGCTCGTGATTTTGGGCAGCCACATTTTCAGACCGTTAACGTTATTGATAACTTCCTTATCAAACGAAATAAACTCACGGATCAGTGTCTCAATACGATCAAGCACCGCTCGATTCAAATAACACAGCAAGTCTTTACCATCCTTGATAAATTCCATAGTCTTGCAGTAAAGAAAAGTGAAGATCACTATAACTCCCTGATAGAAAAAAGCATGTAGAAAGGGGTTCGACAGTCGAATTATTCTTCCAAAATTGAACTCCGGTATCTGCTTGGCATCTCCTAGCAGCTTCGCGTCATACGCGAAAACTATGCCTTGAACAGCCTCGCGTAAAAATGTCAAAGAGTAATCACAAAACTTGAATATCAGCTCAAGCACGTTTTTAGTAACGTTATCACTCTCGGGACTCATATCAAACTTGGTGAGAAAAGGTTCAAACAATTTCGCTCGGTTCACGTATAACACAATAAGATCCAGCAAAACGTTTCGACGGTCAGTATGCTTAGGAAGCTTAGTAACTAAGTCATAATCGCGTGTATTTACCGTTGCATCATGGTAAAGAGCCCATTCTAGGTTAGAAATTTCATCCATAAACTTGATTCCAAGTGAAAACAAGTCTTCCCAATTGAAGTTAATCAAAAAATTTTCAATGAGCATTAAATTGGATAGGCGGAGGCATTCGGAAAACCCAAGCTTAAGCATAATATCAACTTTGTTATCGTCCAATCGTTCCAGAGCATCTGTATTGGAGTCACGTAAACTCAACTGGACAACTTTTGTGACGTGTATCAGAATGGGATTCGGTCGACCTAATATCAGACACACCTGGCCCGCGATGTTACGAAGCGCAAGCCAAAGTTTGTATCGTTGCAAGTCTAATTGCATTTCCTCCTCATCTTCTTCGTACTTTTCCAGTTTAATTTCCAGTGGCCGTTTATCAATGTTTTCCCGGTTAGGATCAACGTCATGCTCTTGTTGTTGTCTTATTTTTCCCATTATGTGCAAGCCAATCAGATATGCTATCAGACAAGTATGAAAGATCATCAGCCAAGACTCCTCATATTTTTGGTCCATGAAGTAATATTCAGTGCTGATGATATAAGCTGTCACCAGTACAACCAGTTCAGTAAGTAAGTTGTGGCGTAGTCGATTGAATTGATGTAGCAAAATGTTCTTACAAAGATACTGCTTAAGTTTCGAACACCTTTGCAAGTCCTCAACACTGAAAAGCCCAAAGTCCACGCACTGTTGCAGCAGTAGTCGATATACTGTAAGCGCGAGTATGATGTAAAGAAGTAGCAAATCATCATCATTTTCCCACTCTTGATCAGGTAGTAATGGGTATTGTTCGACGAATCCAAGAAGTTTCTCTTTAGAAACGAAGGTTTGGTAGTACTCGTTGGAATCAAAGAAATGATGCACAAGTTTGATAACGACCTCCCTATCGGGTGCCTGAATGCATCCTTTACGTCTGTAATAGGTGACGTTTGGAAATGGCTTTTTCATAAGAGACCGTTCAACAAGATTTGAACGCTGTGAAGTTTGACCAATATTTTGGTGATCCTCCTGTTTGTCGTAATTGAACAATAAACCCGAGTCTTCTTTCTCTATTGATAACGTCAGATCTTGTGTGGTAATGCTGGGGCGACTGGTATGCCCGGTACCTTGACGATCGGGCTTATGTTTATTCCTCTCCCTGTCCATCAAGCTTTGCATCATGTAATTCGACAGTTGTGGACCATAATACTTAGGTCCCAGTTCAGTTGTCTCCCCTATCACGGGAATGCATTTGTCATCCTTCTTGGGGCTTTGGAGAGCCTGTATCTCGGAGATAGGCACGTTACTTTCAAACAGGCTGAGTCGTGCTGACATACGCAAATTTTCATCAACTAGATATTGATTGTTCTTGAGTAACTGATTGAATTCATTCTTCAAAAACAAATAATCGTCGTGCAGCAGCCTCACATGGTCATCAAGCAAAGTCAGTGGTGGATTCGACGACGAGTCAACATCAACCTTAATGTTGCGAAATGTCGATGGAAACTCACATGGTACCTTTCGCTTCAAACATTGATTGCATGGCCTTTTCTTATTGCATTTGATCTTCTTCCTTCGACACAGGACACAAGAAATTGGTAACGGCTCCGTCATTTCACAAACGATGAAACCGAGTTGCTCTCAGAAAAACCCGGTCGAGAGTAATTTACTGCGCATTTGATTAATGCGGGGAGATGCACGAAGCACCGTAATACTTGGTCTTGCGAAGCGAATTATAGACGTTTGAAAAATGACGGAGCACTTCCACAGGTTCAAAAAGACTGTTTATCAAAACCATCTTAAAGCTTGATAGATGTTGCATAGGAATGGATTATTCTTATGATCTCATGACACGTGACATCGTAATTCACAGCAAGCCAAATTTGGATGTCTTTGATTCCACCAAATCTTTGAATAACAGCCGATATTTGTTGAATTGGCTGATGGCATTTACCTACAATCAATTATACACTCGAAGGATAACCGTATAGTTTCGTGTTGGATATTGAATAACGTGCGAGTAGCCAGTGATCAAGCCTGAAACAACATGGTGGAGGTGATTTCTTTGTATGCTTTCCATTGCGATGGATCCAGCTCGTCACATAGTATGCCCAATTTCGCACTATTTCGAGAGATTAGCCATGCATGTTAATTCTGTAACAGTGCGATGGATACCATTCAATCTGTGAATGCCCAACAACAAGATTGGGATTTGCCCAGTCATTTGCCAGGCGAGGGGCCTGAGTGCGAGACGACACTCCATGCAGATGATACTATCCCTTTGAGTAAAGGATCCGTGTCCCTTGACAAAAAGCCGATAGCCATACCTGGGACTGATATCACTCTAGTGACCGAAGAAGACATAGCCAAGTGGATTGAGGAACGTCGAAAAAAGTGGCCCACTACTAGTAATATCAGAATCAAGAATGAGGAAGCGAAGAAGCGGCGACTAGAAAACCCTACCAGTGAAAATTCTACCACAAAGAAACAACGCCAAGTATGTCGTTACTATCAGCAACATGGCACTTGCAAGTATGGTATGAGTTGCAAAAATGTACACGAACTGGCTCACGAAACGGGGTCATATTATCTCAAAGATGTGAATGGGATTACAGTGAAAATCCCCAAACTTTACTCAGATCGTCAAGGAATTCCATTTGCTAATTTGTTGTTACAACAAGAGCATACCGAGCTCGAAAATGATCACATCTTGCAGTTTCTACTTCAACTCGATAAGCATGGATTTATTGATCATGACGCGATGAAGACTAACAACAATTAATTGGGTAATCTTAGTACAAGTCACCGTTGTACTTTTTGGTGGCGTCGATGAGAATGGAAGCCTGTTTCCCAATTTCCTCTAACTTATTAAGCACCAACTCATTGCCACGACCAAACCCATATATATAGTAATTTAACCCTACTCTCTTGCAGAACCCGATAACATAAGGTTGAGCTTCGCGGAGGTTGTGTCGGGGCATCCGAGGAAATAAATGATGGATAGCTTGAAACTGTAATCCACCGTGCAAAAAGTCGAGCCACTTAGGGCAATCGACATCCATGGTCGTTCGTAATTGACGAGAGGGGAACAGCTCCGAAACACCCAAATCGGCAGTCAGCATTGCAAAATGACTCAAGGTAATTTGGACATGAACTAACATAGTCGCAATGTGACTTACCATCACATATGCAAATCTATTCCACCCTCCGTCAATGGACTTGTAAACCACGAGGTAGAAAAACCAATAAAAGAAAAACAGAAGGCCAGCAATTTCAAAAGGACGAAACCACGCAGCTTTCCCTTCACGTGGACCTTTCCCGAGAATCAAGTGTTCCCACAGCAAACGGTAAAGGTTGAATCTTCCGAAGCAAAGTATAGGGTGATACAAATAATGTTGATACGGAATAAGAAACTCTGCAGCCTTATCGAATGACAATGTACGCTTGTAGTACGTCGAGTAAACCAGCTGTAAGAGCTTAACACTGACAGCAAAAAATGGCAAATGTTGAATATCTGGATCATGTACAGGGTCGTTTGTGATTAAATGATGAACATTATGGTTTCGCTTCCACCAACCAAGACATAATCCTCCAAACCACAGTGCAATCACCATACCAAATGTGTTATCAACTTGATAATTGTGAGTTATAGACACGTGTCCAGCGTCATGGGCGATGAAAGTCATTTGCTGCCATGCCATTCCAATAAACGACGCACTCAAGAAGAGGTGGCCTGTTTTTAAAAAGCAAAAAGAATACAAAAACAACGTGCAAATTTTGACAAGCTCTCGACCGTAGTTCCAATAGTTACAATCAAACAATTTCGCGGCTTCCAATTCGGCATAAAGCTTATGATACTCTTCTCTGAGATGGTTTTGGGTTTGGTAATCCAAGCTTGGCAAAACTTCGATGTCCTTATGAGCAAGCTTGTTGTCAAATGCGTTCAACTGCAACCGTGGGTCCACTACTTTACCCTCGAGTCTATTTGTTTCGGTGGGTAGAATTTTCGATATGTTTTCGTTAGTCAATATCACGTTTTGAGGGACTCTTGGAGTGACGGGACCATTAGGATAGCCCGCCCCTAGTTCAGGATACCTCGTTGATGTCGTATCACTTGTTAGGGAAGCCGACAGCGCCGAACTAAAAAGAGTCAAGTCAGAATCAGACTCATCATTCAATTTTGTATCCAACGTCTTGCGCAGGGTTGTTCTCTTCTCACCAGAATAGTCACCACCTTGTATGGGAGGTAACAAATTTTCCCATGAGGATGTGCTGATAACGCCAATTTTCCACTTTAAAAAGTGCTTCATGGTGTCCTCGCCATGGTACGCATTCATCTCGTCCGTTGCGTCACGCCCAATCATGTGAAATATGGCCAAATCCCCACCAGGGTGTCTTTTTAACCAGCCCGAAAGATCAAGGACGTTGCAATCATAGATTACGATTGCCCTGCCAACACTGATAAGCTCCTCTATGTCTTTCTGACTAAGAATTTTTGCATTCATTACGCAATGGATACGTGGATGATTCTTGCGAATCCCAATGAAGGGTCACGTAATTGTATGCAGTCAATCTATCTTTGAACAAATTAATCAGCTCAAACATCTTAAATTACATGTTGATTAAATTTGACTATCAAAAAGTCTATAAAAGAAAATATGCTTATTATCCTGAAACTATATTATGTGGATCAGAAAAAGACAATGTCAAAACCCAACCAACTTTAGCATAGCAGCTGGGGAGAACGAGGCTTCAGTATATATCATGTTTAGCAATGAGATCACACCTGATATCATTAATGGAATCAAAAAGTTGTCATTCACATCGCATACACCTTCAAGCACACCAGCGATCAAAGTTGCAACCAAAACATTTTCCCAATTAGACACCCTTATGAAGTTCACACTATTGTTTTGTTGCATGTAATAATCGAGTCCGACACAAGTCGCCAAAACTGTCACCACGAAAGCGATTGTTCCTTGTACAGACTTAGTCGATCCTTTCCACTTCCAGGATCCAAACTTATGTCCCACGATCAGTGCCATGGTGTCACCCAAGCCCAAAGCGATTATGCCAAGATATCTGATGATTGAAGCAGATTCACCGTGTTGCATATAATCATACACAATTGGTATAGTCGCACCAACAATGAGATACACATATGAAAGACTTAAACCGCCTTGATCCTTCTCATCTTGAAATGGTGCTAATACTTTTCTGAGCCACTGACCCAATGGCCACACATTTTGAGATCGTACCAACTCCGCGGTGGCAAAAAGGAAAATAGTTCCCAATAAAGCAATGAGCGTGAACTCGATATGAACGGTCAATATCAGCTGTGATCCCAACAATAAAACAACAAGACAAACATGCCAAACCTTGCGACGCATGTTGAGACTTAAGTAAGATTGAAGGAAAAACACTGCTGGAATAATGATAGCCAACACACCCAACCAAACAATGAAAATCTGACGATTGTTCTCCGATTCAAAAATATAATCGTACAACCATTTGATAGCATTTTCGCCTAATATCCAGTTAAGTTGGTATATGGCAGTTCCATAAAACAATGCACCCCAGCTAAGCGTGGAAACAAGTTGCGGCACCCAAGTGTAAATTTGAGACAACACGAGAGTTGAAACGAAAAAACTGGTCACCAAAGCGCGAAAGATGTTCAAGGGTAAGTAGTTATACACCAAGTCTCGGTGGAATGTTAGCACAGTCAACATTACAGAGATCAAATGCGACTCAGCCGTCAGCAAGGAAGTCAGTCCCGCGTTACGTAACGCCCAATTACAGAAATAAAAGAACGTGATAAATTGAATAAACCCCATGATATTCTCCTCGTCTTTTGAAAAAGACTGTTGAAAGACCAATGCAGATACACCGGAGAAAAACGGGTGAAGCTTATCAGATGCCAAATGATTAAGACTCAATACCTTGACAACCCACTCATGGTCAAAGTGCAAAATGGAGAACATGATTGGAATAAGGATCAGGTAAAGTTGGCTGAAATCAGGGAGCGAATTGATTGTTTTGTCACCCTTGTAGAATGCCAAAGCAACACTTACCGCAACTCCCAACACGTTGAAACCCATCATCATCCACGACTCATTGTCAATGTGAGTTAGTTTTTCGTGGTTGAAGTAGACCAACTCAGCAACGTAACCAAGACACATGAGTTGTATGAATCGAAGCAAATTCATATTTTGTTGAATGACATCAAGCGTTAGGTATATGTAATTGAATGGGAATGCTGAGTCCATAATGTTGTCATCGTTGTCATCTTTTCGTGTCTGGAGTTGTACAGCAATCTTTTCCTTCTGTTTATTTTGACGAAGTTCTCTCTCTTGTTCTTGAATGCGTTCAAGTTCCTCAGGATTATCAAATATGGATGCTGTGGACTTGACTGTCAGGGATTTCCCTTTGGACCGTTTAGCCATCTGATGAATTGACACGAGCTTAGAGGGTGAGAAAAAATTAGCGCGAACATCGAAAATTCATAACCCCACACTTGGCCAATGAGCCCACCTAGCAAATTTCAAGCCGTGTTTAATTTTCAAATTAAACTATTCATCAAATTTAAAGGGTTAAGGAGTATAGTATTCCTTTTTATTTTTCAAAACTCATCTTGTTGAGCTTATGATGAAATTAAAATCTTTTCCAATTGCTTTTGTTGCTTAACTGTCACCCCAAGTTTTGATTGCGACGAACGCGTCTAAAATTTAATCGCGTCTTACTTCACCATGCACATCAAAAAGATCGTCATTCAAGGTTTCAAAACGTACAAGAATACAACAGTGATAGACGATCTATCACCAAATTTCAATGTCATTCTTGGAAGAAACGGATCAGGGAAATCCAATTTCTTCTCAGCTGTTCGTTTTGTTTTGTCCGATGCTTACACGAATATGACCAGAGAAGAACGCCAGGGGTTGATTCACGAAGGTCTGGGTACCGTGATGCTGGCTTTTGTCGAAATCATATTTGACAACAGTGATGGTAGATTTCCTATCAGTCGAAGCGAAATTGCAATTCGTCGAACGATTGGTCTCAAAAAGGATGATTATTCTCTTGATGGAAAGCTGGTCAATCGTTCCGATGTGGTAAACCTATTAGAATCGGCGGGTTTCTCGCGGTCTAATCCCTACTATATTGTGCCTCAGGGTAAGATCACGGCACTTACAAACTCGAGGGATTCAGACAGACTAAAGCTTTTAAAAGAAGTCAGCGGCGCGTCAGTTTTTGAACGCAAGCTCAAAGAATCCATGAAGGAAATGAAAAATAATGACTACAAAATTGAACGAATTGATGAAGCCTTGGGTACGATCAATGACCGTCTTGCGGATCTCAAGATTGAGTCTTCTGATCTACAAAAGTTCCAAAGTCTTGAAAAGATGCGCAAGATATACGAATTCAATTTGTATGATCGTGAACTTCGCATGTTACATCTGCTGATTCACTCTTCGGGAGAGGAGTATCTGGAAATTATGAAACGTCTTAATGAAAATTTAACCGAATTGGAACTGCGAGAGAATCTTTGTCTGGAGCTCACAAACACAATTAGTGAGCTTAAAACGCAACTCGATATCAACAACCTCGAACAGGATCAACTTAAATTGGAGTACGATGAACTCTTAGCCGAAGTCACAACTAAGAAAGTCACTTTAACTGAATGGAAAGACGCTCTTGCCTTACGAAAAGAGGGCAAGGTTTCGCGAATTTCCACAGATATTGAAGATGTTTTGCAAAGATTAGGAGAGAATGAAAAGTCCATCGCTGAGTTGAGGCCACAGCTTGAACGGTTGCGTCAGGAAGAAACGGACATAAAAGAAAAATTAATGGTTGCATCCTCCTCTCAACGCAACTTGTACTCGAAGCAAAATCGTTTCAAGAAGTTTGGTGACAAACAAGCCCGTGATGATTGGCTCGAATCTCAAATTGGTCTTTTGGAAGCTAATATCACTAAAAAGAAAGGTCACTCTGCAAATGTGTCCCAAGAGGTTCTGAAAGCCATTGGAATTATTGAACTGTTGCGAGAGGAAGCTAAGGCTTTGGAAGTGGAGGTCGATAGCTCCGTCAGTATGCAAACGAAAGCCCGTCTTTTTCAACGGCTTCTGGAACTCCGAGCTAATATTGATGAGCTTGTTGATAAAAGAAAGCAATTGTGGCGGGAAGAAGTCCGTTACAAAGGCTTATGTGACTCCCTCACAAACGACGTTGACGTGGCTAGCCAAATGGTTAACCATACCATGCCTAGACAGCAGGCCTTGGGGATTACTGCCGTACGACGCCTTGTTGAAGAGTTGGATTTGACAGATAAGGTGTTTGGAACTGTTGCTGAGCTATTCACGGTGAGTGACAAATTTAAGGTTGCAACTGAAGTGATTTTGGGTAATTCTTTGTTCGACATTGTGGTAGATACTGACGCAACTGCATCCTTATTGATTGACAAAATGAGTCGTACCAAAACTGGTCGAGTAACTTTTATCCCACTCAATCGCGTACCTCACACAACAGCGGTGCACTATCCTAAGTCGAATCAAAGATGTATTCCGCTCATCGATAAATTACAGTACGATAAAAAATTTGGAAACTTGATGCATCAACTATGTGGAAATGTTGTTGTTTGCGCGGATTTAGAGCTAGCTTCAGAGTTAGCCAAAGCTTACAAACTTGTTGGGATCACGATTGATGGGGATCGAGCAGATACGCGCGGGGTCATTTCAGGTGGTTACCGTGATCGTAAAAAGTCGAGACTTGATGCACTCCAGATGGAAGCTAAGAAGAGTCAAGAGCTTTCCAAGACGTCGAAGATTTACTTGAACCTAAAGAAAGAAATCGATGACGTTCTGGCGGAGTTGACCACTTTGCATAATCAACACCAATTGGCAATTCGGGAATCGGATTTGGTTGATGAATCAAAAGAACCGAAAAAGCTTGAATTGATTCGTGTGAAATCTGACATCACTAGTGAGGAACAACGACTTCATAATTTGCGCTTACAGGAGACAGCGTTGAATCTGGCCATAGCTACATTGACCAACACTTTACATCAATACAGATCTGAGTTGGCAAGTGATTTCTTCGAGACGTTAAGTCCGGTTGAGTTGGAACAAATCGAGATGCTTGGTGCTGAAATTGATGAATTCGAGTCTCGACTCGATAAGGTCGTTTCTCAATCCAACAACGTTGAAGAACGGATGCTGTTATTCGAGTCAGAAATACTGCGAAACTTGCAACCCAAACTTCAAAAACTATACTCAAGACAAGCTGAACTTGAAGGCACTATGAAACTGCCCCTGGAAATTGCAGAACTTGAACTGGAGCTTGAAGGCTTGGAGAAAAAGTTTAACGGAACTAAAAGTCGTTTAACTGTTGTTTTGAATGATATTGAAAAGTTGAACAAGGAAATTTCTGTTTCAGAAAAGAACTTAGGTAAACTGAACGAGCTTCAACTTACGATGATTGCCCTGATTGAGGAATTCAATAAAACGTCGGAGGTCATGCTCAGTAAGAAGGCAATACTTGAACAACGTCAAGAAGAACTTAATCAAAAGGTGCGGGAGCTCGGCGTTTTACCTGAAGAAGCGTTTGATAACGATCTATATGGAAATGTCAGCTCCAGTGATATGCTCAAAGAGCTCAAGACCATCAATGAACAACTAGTGGAGTTTTCTCATATCAACAAGAAAGCCTTAGAGCAGTTCCATAACTTCACTCGTCAGAGTGAAGATCTTGATTCTCGTCGAAGTGAATTGACGAGGGCTAAGCTTCTGATTGAAAATTTGATGCTGAACTTGAACAACCAAAAGAATAAAGCTATCCTTACGAGTTTTCAAACGATTGCCAGTGCTTTTACCAAAATTTTCAAAAGACTAGTTCCGCGCGGTTCCGCTCGTCTAGAACTTGTGCTGTCAGGTTCAGATTTTGATGACGAGATATCTGAGGATTTGTCTGCTGGCGAAAAATCAATGGATGACTATCTGGGCGTCTCCATTGTTGTATCTTTCAACTCTCATCTGGACGAACAGCAGCATATTGAACAACTTCTGGGAGGTCAAAAGTCGTTATGTGCAATTTCATTGATTTTTGCTATTCAAACTTCGGACCCTGCTCCGTTTTATCTATTGGATGAAATTGATGCAAACTTGGATCAACAGTATCGTCTGTCAGTGGCACAAATGATCAAAAAGCTTTCCCATGACGCTCAATTCATTTGTACTACTTTCAGACCTGAAATGATACAAAGTGCAGACAAATTTTACGGGGTCATGTACTCCAATAAAGTCAGCACTGTTGAAGAAGTTAGCAAAGAAGAAGCATTGAGCTTTGTTGATGTATGAATTTTTCAAAATACAAAATTGTTTTAGTATGTGCATTAGAATGAAATGAGTTTGATATTAATACGTAGAATGTTTCATTCAAAATAATCAAAACGATGCTCACTTTTTCTTTTGCGAAGTGGAGTTTTTGGGCAACTCCTTGACGAAAGGAATAAACTCAGGCTCACCAGGAATGTACTTTCTCAAAACTTCAGGAATGACCAAACCATCCTCTTTTTGGTAGTTTTCCAAGATGCAACACAAAGCTCTTTGAGTAGCACTCAAAGTCGAGTTCAAGCAGTGTACATACTTCTTCTCGGTTTGATTCTTTTGTTTAATGCCGCATCTAATTTCCAAGTTTCTTGATTGGTAATCAGTACAGTTCGAACAAGAAACCAACTCCTTGTACTCTTCTTGGAAAGGGAACCACGCTTCTAAGTCATACTTCTTCGCTGCGGCGTTGTTCAATTCACCCGAAACGATACCAACAACCCTGTAAGGCAAACCAAGAGATTGGTAAAATTGCTCCGACAACGAAATCATGCGGTCAAATTCTTCCCACGACTTCTCAGGTTCCGTGATACAAAACTGTTCGATCTTCTCAAAGGCGTGTACTCTGAAAATACCCCACGCATCCTTCCCGTGTGATCCAGCTTCTCTGCGGAAGCACGAGGAATACCCGGCGTATCTCACGGGCAACTGCTCCGCAGGAGCTTCGAACCATTCATCGGCATGGTAAGCGGAAATTGGTTGCTCCGAAGTGGCAATCAAGTATTTCTCATCCTCACCGTCGATGACTTTATACAATTCTTCATCAAATTGTGACAATTGGGCAGTCTTTGCCATAACTTCCTTGTTCATCATTACAGGTGCTTGTAAAGGAGTGTAGCCTTGCTTTGCCAAGAACGACAAACCATAGTTGATTAAGGCTTGGTTCAAAAATACACCGTAGTTACGCAAAAAGTAACCTCTGTGGCCAACAACACGTACACCACGTTCGGGATCGTAGCCGTCGAGTCTTAATAAAATTTCGTGATGAGACAATTTGGCTGGAGCGCCAGTGCAAGCAGCCACCTTGCCAATCTCGGGGCAAGTATCGGGCTTCCAGGTTTTAACAAGTTCATTGTTCTCTTCATCCATTGAGTCAACCACAGACTCGTGAACAATATTACCCACATTGTTCAATTTGGCTTTCCACTTTTTCTCGGCCTCAGCTTCAGCTTCAACTAACCGCTTCTTGGAATCAGCTAACTCTTGCTTTTCCTTGAGAAGGTCTGAGGCATCTTCCTTGGCCTTGAACTTGGCGGCGAGCTCTTTTTGCAACTTGTTTGTCGCCTTATTGTTTTGGTCTAAATCGAATCTCACGGTGGTCCAGTTCTTGTAATCAGCGATAATCTCATCAACCAACTCCACTGAAGCACCACGCTTCTTCTGGGAAGCCTTAATCTTTTCGGGGTCACCCCCCTTGTCAATCAAAAAGGCATTAATGTCCAACATTTCGTGCTTGTCAATGCTATACGAAAGAAAAAAAATTATTTCGTGTCCTATCGGATTAACGCGCGTGGCTGGCGGCGATGGGCATTTTACTAGAATGCCAAATTGAAGAGTTTGGGCAAACAAAATTGTGATTTATCAACCGTAGGTCTCGCGTCTGTAGTTTGTGTTGGATTTGAATGAATTGCGAAATATATTGTTTTGTTTTTAAACATTTGCGTTCAATCGCCTGCGATCAAAACATGGAACGTTTGTTATTTGACCGGAAGTCCAAAAAATTACAGTCAGTTGAATTTGCCACGGGGTATATCGAAGCACTGTATACATGCCTCAAGCCTTACCACCCATTTCCAGCAAACTGCCATGCTCTCGCTGCTGTCAATGCTCTCTCACTTGAACGACAGCAAAATCGGTTTATGTTGAGTGGATGTGCCGACTCACTGATTAAACTATGGGATGTTGCCAATACAAATGATTCCGAAGGTGCCTCCTGTATTGCTACCATAAACCGTAAATCAGTTCATCGTTTTGGAGTTTCGTCCTTAAGCTGGTGGCCTCATGATTCGGGTATGTTTATTTCCGGCTCATTCGATCATGACGTGAAGGTTTGGGATACCAATGAGTTGAGTCCAGTGCACACTTTTTCAATAAATCACCGGGTTTATTCTCTTGATATTGCCAAAGAAGGTGATAATCTAGTGGCTGTAGGGAGTGATCAACCATTTGTACAGCTCCTTGATATTCGAGGAGCACTGGGTGCCCACACTTTGAATGGCCACAAAGGCAGGACCTTGGCAATTGAGTGGCACCCTCAATCATCCTATATCTTGGCTACAGGTGGTTATGATGGAGAAGTAAAAATCTGGGACATTCGACGGGCAAAGTCATGTCTTTGTCGATTAGATATGCTTCAAACTGATAATTCAAAGGGTATTGGCAAGAATTTACTGCGTCAATCTGTGAAGGCACATCTGGGGCCTGTCAATGGAGTTGCATGGAATGATCTTGGTACTGAACTATATACTACCGCAAATGACGACAAAATCAGAGTGTGGGATACCACTGTGCATCACCCACCACCCGTCAATAAACTTGTCAATTTTGGACCATTGACAAGAAACAAATTCCCACAAGTGGTTCCCCTTGTTGTCACACCAAACGTAGAGTCAGAGATCGCCCATATCTTGTTCCCTAGTGACACTGGTGATATATTTGTGTTCAGAACAATTGATGGGAAAATGGTGAACAGGCTTTCCAGGTTCGGCGAAAGACAAGGCCGTATACTGTCGATGGTTTATGGTTCACCGTTTCTGGCGCATATTTTTTGTGGTACTATGGACGGAGATATTTTAGTTTGGAAACCAAGCTGGCTATTACCTGCTGATGACGACATATTTCATCATTCACTCCGATGAATGTAAAACTACTTTTTGGTAATAACGCTAGTTTTACATACTGTCTGCATTAAAGCCCCAAGGCGAATCTATCGTATGCCTCTTACATAAATTTCGACCCTACTACGTTGTTTATTCCTACTTTCGAGTATCAGCGCGCGTACTTTTTTTTGCACCACAACCACTCACCCCCTCATCCCTAATACACAATCATATGGCAAAGTGCAAGCTTCAGGTGGTCATTGTGCCACTCAATAAGAGCTTTGGTTCGGGGGAAGGTGTCGAACCTTACAAGAAGTTGCTTCATCTTACGGATCCAACTCTTACTCTCAGTGAGATTGGGGAGAATATAACCGCCCAATACAAGAAGCTTTACCCCACGGAAAAATTGCTTCGAGTGGTCCGGTTACAGGATAGTGATCAATCGGACTTGGACCCAGACTATACGGTGGAGGATGTCTTCAAACTGGGGGATCAATGCCGAGCACTTGTAACACTTGAATCGCCCGAACCGGATCGCAATGCTTCAGTCAACTCCAATATTAGCAAGATCGACAATGCCATTGCATCGGAATACGCACCAAGTGCACCAGTTTTGGCGAGTGAAAATAATGAGAACTATTTTCAATCCAAATCTTCCCAGATACCTCAAAAGTCTCCACGTCCCCGATCACCAGTTGATGACTCTCCCTATATCGCGCCGCAGCGGCTGCCAAAGCTTTCCCCCCCGCAAGAAACCGTCAATCGAGATGTTCCTACTAAGCAGGTGACGGCAATTCTTACGCACAGAGTCACACTGGGAATGCTCAACGTGCCGACTCAGAATAATGTTGAAAAAGTCATTGTGGAGAATGATGAGGAGGTCCCCGAAGTACGTCGCGTTATTCCCGATGAAGATTTGAGCTCAGTGGCACAAATTGATGACGATGACGCTGCGAGCGTTTCGGTTGAACAGTTAACTCGTGAATCTGATCTGCTGAAACCTACGGAAGTTATGGATAAGGACGAAGGGGTCAATTTGTTCAAAAAGCACATTCTCAAATTTTGCCAGCAGTCAAAAAAGGTGGATAGTCCGATTCCGAAATCGTTAAACATCGATATGGTTGATTCGCCTCACAAAGGCGACGTTCGGGGTACCCGTCTGAGTCGTCGAACAATATCACACTCAAATGAGGAACAGAAGAATAATACTAAAAACGTCGCCAACTCTGCACGTAAATTATCCGGTGACAATGTGTCTAAGCGCGATGCCAAATCTCTGGCAGCGCCTACCAAGTCTCAACCACAACCACATGGTCTGAAGTCTCAGCAACAAGCTCTGAAAGCTCAATTGCTGACTCTGAAGTCCCAGCAGCAAGCTCCGAAAACTCAACTGCAAATGCTGAAGTCCCAACTGCAGCTTGCAAAAAACCAGCCTCAAGCTTTGAATTCCGATCTGGATATTGCGAAGAAACTTCTGGCTCTTTCTCGGCAGTTTAATTATTTTGAGCTGCGGTTGGACAAATACAAAATAACGCAGGATACGAAAGCTCCTGTGTTTAATTCACTGGATGTACAGGCTCTTGATCGGATGGATTATCATTACGATGATGGTAGTGGTTTACTGGAAGCCACTGTTCGACTTTGCCCACGAGAGGAGCCTGCAAAAGTGAAATCTTCACGAGATCACACTAAAAGACAGGGGTCTTCTACAGAGCAATCTAAAGAAGATGAAAAGCGGTCACAGCATTTTTTTGAATGCCCCGAAAGTAGTCCCGGTGGAGGAGTCGCTGGAATAAAGGGACCACTTTCGGGGGCTAACTCAAGTTCCGGATCCAGTACCACCCCCACCACTGGTGTCCAAGAAGCCGTTGGTAATGTAGCTAAGGTGAATCAGTCTCAACCTCCAGGCAGTCAAAACTTCGAGCAAGTTTCAAGGCCTGTTTCGAACTCCTCTTTTCAAGGTAACCCATTGCCAAGTGTATCAACTGGCTCAGCCAAGGCTGCATTCCTCACGAACTTTTCAGTTGGTAAGGCTTCTGAGATTATGGATAAAGAACCATGGACCAAGCTCGGTGGATCGTCCAAATTGCAAACAAAAGTTAAGCATAGTTTGCAGGAAGGCAAGAATCATAAGGCTCTGGGCCTATCAAGTTCACATGCTGTGAACAAAGCTCTGGCATCTCTGTCTTCCCCTGACATCGAAGTTATTGAAATGAGAACCGTGGGAGACAGCGTGACGCCAAATCTTGCAACTGCTGCAAACACATCAAAAGGTATTGAGCCACACATTTCGAAAACGTCTGATGGCAGCCATGCCAGCCACTCCTTGGGTGCTAGCCACTCATCAGCCAATTCAGACCAAGCGCTCTTGACGAAACCACAGGCATCTCTTGATAGTTTGCTGGCAACAAACGATTCAAACTTAAATCGTCATAATGCCACCGCTATCAACTTACTATCGAATTTCGCGCAACAGAAACGCCACCCCGTGTCACTGGGCTCACCGCCAGCTCCTACTAAAGATTACGAAGAGCTGAAAAAAAGAGGAGACGAGATTCATAAGTCTTTATTAGGTGAGCTTCAGAGGCCTGAAACTGCTTTCAAGCAAGCTTCATCAAGATTGACGCCTACCCGGATTGAAGCTAATAACAAGAATCCTACAGCAAATGGCCGAACGAATTCTACACGTCATGAAACCTCAGATAGCGAATCTAGTGACTCGAGTGAATCTGAGGATAACTTGACATCAAGAAAAGCACGATTGGTTGCCAAACATCCCAAGCCAGCATCAAGAGCGCAATCTGCAGTTTCAAGTCCTTTGGGTACAAATTCGTTGGTAATACCAAAAAGGAATGCAACGGGGCATCAATTTTCTACCCCTCAACCCAAGCAGTCTAAAGATCTCCCAGCGGCTGTAAATTTTCATAAAGAAGCCGTCACAGAACCCCTTTCCAAAATTAGAAAAATAGAGGGCCGACTGCTCTCTCGATTAAGCTCGCTCAAAGATTTACGTACGCCATTGACTCAAAAAACGAAGGCTACTGCGTCTGACTTCAGAAAGGAAGGCACCTCCGTTTCCATTGGAGGAACCCCAAAGTCGAAACAAGCCCCAAAGAAAAAGGCTAATCCTTTCTCCGGGCTGGAATCACTGGATGACGATTCCTCTGATAGCGACAACAATACACTGAAACTGGACCCCAAATTTCTCACGGTACTGCTGGCGATGAATCGAAAGCGGTCTTATGGCAGACTGGATACGAAATAGCTTTAAATTTCGATTAGCTTTAAACCACATTTACTGGTGTATTATATCAACTTTAATCGATCTTCAATACAGTTTGTTAGACTTGGCCCACAGACTATCGTCGTGCTGCACAACGAAAATCAAGTGTCGTTTCGAACCTAAGGAGAAGAAATCGCGACGCTACTATTCACACGTTTTGTGACAATATTCAATGTCGACGGCAGCTACAATACTTGAGCTGCCAATACTTGTGGAAAACGTACAATCTTTGTCGTCGTTCCATAGTTAAAAACATCCTCAATTGAGGTCAAACGTTGTACTCATTGTTCATTAGTTATGCGTTCGTTTATCAACAAGTGAACGCCCCATTATATTCCACGTCCAATGAGAGTATGATATCTCTGGTGGTAACTGTTCGGTTATTGCTTTCAAAACACTTTGATAAATAGCACGAACAAAGTTGGCAGCAATTTGTGGTTGTTCCCAAAATAATGCTCCAACATAGGCCTCGAAATAATCACCCAAAAACTCTTCTTGATAGACTCTGTCGCACTTGTCTTGCTCTGATGTTCCCAGCCCATACGTGGTAATGTACTCATTCAGAATGACACCATTGAGTTCATCATCTAAAATTCCTTGGTATAAACCATAGGTGAATGCAAGTTTAGCTAACAATGTGTTGGTCCCCAAAATTAATCGTAGCATATGATATAGGTGACACCGCATTTCAGAAAGTTTGCTCTCATCATACACATTATACAAGAGAACCAGAGCCTCATGTGCCAAAAAGAAATCGCCCATTCCATCGAAAAAGGATAGCTCGTACTTGAGCACATTGTAATTACGAGGGTTCAAATTGTAACCCAACTCGAGTATCCTCTTCCCGAACGGATGGTGACTTCGAAGTAAAGCTCGATATGTTTCACGGTGCATTAATCCTCTGATGAGAAGTTTCTTATCGTGGATAGGTGGTAAACACGGCAATTCTATAGGCTCACTCAAAGTTGGAGTCATTACAATGGTTCGTTTTCGTTCTCCGAAAAGAAGCTCATAATCAATCTCGGCGGTCTCGATGTAATCCCGTAACATACCTAACACTTCAGACTCTATGGGATCCGTTATTTTGCGAGGATTCAAGTTCAACCGTTGTTGATTTGCTTTGATATAGATCTCTAGGAGACGGTCAATGAAAAGCCGCACATCCAATCCAATATCAAAGGACGATATGTAACCAATCAGGATGAAGATCCATCTGTAAAGAGGTATCTTTTGATGAACGGCAACTGTGGGTTCCCCATCCGAAAATGAAGCAGACTGTATCTCCTGGACCATCAGACAAAGTAGTTCTTTTAGCTGTTGACCGGCAACACTATTTTCTTGTGACTCTCGTCGTATGAATGGCAACAGATCGTGGATGGTACTTTTGATTTGCCCACCGCCGCCATTCATCAATGTTGTTTGCAATTTCCGATATGTCTCCAACTTGAAAAGCTCACATCCGTGGTGGAATAAATGAGTTCGAACCCAAGGAATCCTTAATAGAGTGTTAAAATGATGAGGTATGGTAAGAACTTCATATTGCGGATTGGACAAGCAGTTGGGAGTAGCAATTGCTAACATTCTCCTGATGTTCTTAGCCCTTGACATGACATTGATCTGATTCAAATCAAAATATTTATGACGTGCCACGGGGAGTTCCCATGTGGGGTTTCATAACCGTATGACGTAACAGCAAAGTGATTCACGATTGAGCTGATGTGTTTGATCGTCTTATAGTGTATTGCGAACAAGTCACTGTATATCCGAAATTACTTGTACGTGAAACCGTGGGTTCAGTACACAGTTGCATCCTTTCGGGTTAATCGGTCAATCCTCAACTTGCAAGGAAAAACTGCATTTATGCATTTGCGTAGGGCTGCTGTGACTCAAGAATAACTGTGACATGTAAGGCGAAGGCATTAGAAAAAGATTTACAACGAATTTGCTACGAGTGTATCGGGTTATATTGAAGTCGCTAATAACTTGTAGTAGCCTCGGGTGGACCTTGAGGTTCGATGGATAACTTGCTGCTCATTTGTCAGTCGAGCAACGGGAATTGGGTTGGCAATCGGTATGTATTCAATTGGGACTGTAGTTCGCTAATTAAGTAGATATGTTCACAACTTCCGTGACTGGGAAGTCTTCTTGCTGTACAATTATTTGGTGTTTATTAAAAGGGACGATTATCGCGGCCATATTATCAATTTCGTTTATACATTGATATCTATCTGTAAAAACCTATATGGGTCACTTGGAGTCTCCTCAAATGTCTTCCTTATACCTAAAACACCAGTATAGGCATCTGTAGATTAAGATATAACAAACATATGCTGTCTCTACACCAGGGGGTGTGGTTTAGATCAGGAAGGTCGTTGTTTAGCCGGAGAGTGGTGTCCCTCCCATGTCCACAGGGAGTCGAACCCTGGTCTCCCCCGTAGGTTTATGCTAGCCAGTTACACCATAGTCATGGGTGCACGGCCACTCCCAGGCTGATATACTCCTTATAATAATGGAAAGCAAGCTTTTTCTCGGATTCAGCGTATGCAGCTCAATGTAACACGTTTCTAAAGAAAAAGACTCTAGAAGGTCCTGTAGTCTAGTTGGTTATGACGTTAGTTTTACACACTGAAGGTCCCCGGATCGAGCCCGGGCGGGATCACATTTTTTGAACGAGTGTTTGTAGAATGTAAAACAAGGACACGAATACTGCAGTTTAAAAACATATATCTACTGTCGGTATATCATTGGTTAATACATTATCGAGCAATCATAATTTAGAACCTGAAACAAAGTTGGTGCCTTGCTCAATTGACTTTTTCAAGCCACCTAAAGCAACCTTGATGAGTTCATTCTCTTGATGAGTAATTGTCAACTTGTCAAAAGGGTTGACGAAGCTCGAGATTTCCCCATTTTTCAAAATCACGGGAACTGAGAAAAATGTTGCATCGTTTAAGTTTTCTTTGACAAGTTTGTCGCCACCTGGCACGCCCGGCAAGTAAACATAAGCAGAGTCGGGCACGTCCTGGCTCGAGGTCTTCCCGCTCAACAGATCCAAAATGTTTTCTGCAAATCTGTAACCAGCATAGGCCATTGATAACGTGGCTGAGCCAGCGCCGTCTTTAGCCTTGACAACCTCATCACCACCATATTGTACTCGATGCACAAATTCATCATACTGAGACTTAGATAATTTATCCACCTTCTTCGCAACAACATTATCAGTGTGAACAAGTGGCACAATGGTATCACCAGAGTGTCCACCAATCACCAGGATTTTACCCCTGAGGTTGTCGGGATTTTCACCAATCAAGTTACCCAAGAAAGTCTCGGCTCTGACAGAATCCAATGTCGTAACACCGAAGAGTTTTTTGGGATTAAAAACACCTAATTTTTTCAAGGTTTCGGCGGCAATTGGGACAGTAGCATTCACAGGGTTTGAAATGATAAGAATGGATGCATTTGGTGCCGTTTTGCCAATGTTAGCCACGAGATCACGAACGATTGACGCATTAATGTTGAATAAGTCGGCTCTAGTCATGCCTGGTTTTCTGGGGACCCCGGCGGGAATAACGACCAAATCTGTACCACTGAGAGCCTCAGTGATAGCTTGGTTATCCTCTTTTGAAGCAGGTTGGTACCCCGTGACTTTGGCAGGTGTATTGATGTGACTTAAATCAGCAGCAACCCCTTTGGCATTGACAATATCGAACAAGGCAAGCTCGGTGACTTGCGGATTTAACTTGAGTAGAAGTGAAAGGGGCTGTCCAATGCCTCCAGCAGCGCCGCAAACTGTTACCTTCATTTTCAGTAGTTGGAAATGTGAGAAGTTGAGTTGTTATATATGTTGCCATGTGAACTCAGGTTCCTCGGGAGTAGCGAGCCTCCCCACACGATGTCACGTGTGCGACCACATTTCGGGACTATGTTCCGTGAGGCCGAGACCTGAAATATTCTGACGGAGCTAACTCGAAGTACGTTAAGCCTCGATATAAAGCTTGCACAATGTTTCCCCAAGGTTTAGACTTAGGTACCCATTCATTTTAGAGTAGAAGCTTTAACGGCTTTTAAAATAATTTTCTCACATGCATTCCCCACTTGAATATTAAGATGTGGAGGGATTTTCAAAAAGTGACGTCAGCAACAGCTAAAGTAATACCAAAAAAATTTGGATCGTTAAAGAATCTTATACCAACAGCTAACTCACAGATTTGTGTCTTCTTTGATAATAGGCCATTGCGCCATTCTAAGTCTGTGGTAGAAAGAAATGAAAAGAAGCTGCCCCTTGGTTCCTTAGTATTGATCATATGGATTATGGGTAGTCGCAGCGTGTATATTGTACACACTGATTTTTACACTCGGTCTTTTTTTCGATCCCTTCGTGGTGGCGGTTATCAATTATTGCGCGAGTGATTTGTATGACTACAATCATGAAAGCATTGGCAGCAACGGTGACAGCTTTTGCTGCGTTCTCGATGGCATTCGACTGCTCCATATCCGAGCTTGAGAAATATAACCTTGAGGTGGCACAAGGCGTTCATGCTGTGCTGGATATAACTCAAACGCCTCCTTCGGAAACCAACCAAACATGGTATATTGGTGTTTGTTCCTCCATCGATAAAATGGATTCCTGTCCTGCTGGTCTGGATGTATGTGGCATCACAAAAATACGAGTGAAGGATACTGAATTAACCACGAATATTATTGGCATTAGTTCAACTGAGGCTAAAAGATTTAGCTCAATTGATGGCGATGCTGAGAAGGGTGTGATCATCGCTTATGAAGGAGTCAACTGGGGTTCGAAGCAAGTCAATGCTGAGCTTAGATTTGCTTGCGACCTGACTAAAGAAAAGGGTAACCTTGAACTTGTTTCGTGGGATGGCAAAAAAGTTATCATTCAAATGGCAACCAAAGGTGCATGTCTTACTAAACGGGGAGATAAGAAAAAGGGCCCTCTGGATGATTCAGGACACACAGATAAAGGCGAACTGTGGGGCTGGTTTACTTGGATATTTATCTTCATGGTGTTATTTTTGAGTATTTACATCATCGGTGGTGCCTGGTTCCAATATAATAAGGGGAATTCAATTGATTTTCAAAGTGCTTTAAGGGAGGTTGTCGAAAATTTTGTTGACGTTATAAGAGGCTTGCCAGCTTTTGTACTGGAGATTTTGCAAAAAGTCACTGGTAACAGCAATCGTGGAGAATACTCGGCAGTGTAAAACATGGATTTGTTCGTGTGATAATTTGAACACGTTTGAAGTAAATGCTACTAATGATAGGTGCCTCAAGCCAATGACTTCAGGAGTACAGCAAACCCACTCGTTTAGATAAACATAGTCATCAACATTTAAATGCACAGGACTGTGTACACAAGTATCGTGGATTTAGGAATGGACCGTTAATCGACATGTGATACATCACAAACCAACCATTGCCTTCCGAGTTCAAAGTGTGACAGACTTCACTTCACGCGTAATTGTGAAAACTTGTTGAAAGTTAAGGTGTTGATGTTACAATATTTGTAAAGCAGTATGAAATGGCTACAGGTATTGCGCAATGCCAATTGTCTTCCCTATCAAGGTGCCACACACATCCAATGTCAGCATGTGGGACAGGTGAACCTTGGCTTTATTCGACTTCATTACTCCTGATTCAACATGAAATAAAATAAAACGTAAATGCATAGGGCTCTAGTAAATCATATGGAAGTAGGCACCCAAATTTTTCTCCTATAACGTTCAATAGGAGTGACCCATGTCTAAATCGTTATGCTTCTTAAATGCATCACGTGGCGTTAGGGTATGTACCCTAAATACATCTCACCTCGCGATGGCGCATGGTGTCGCGCCGCGAGTGAAAAAAAAAGAAGCGACGACGAATAGTCTCCTAATCCACAACTACAATGGCTAGAGGTCCCAAGAAGCACTTGAAGAGATTGGCAGCTCCTTCTCACTGGATGTTGGACAAGTTGTCCGGCACCTACGCCCCCAGACCTTCGCAAGGTCCCCACAAGTTGAGAGAATCGCTTCCTTTGGTAGTTTTCATCAGAAACAGATTGAAGTATGCGTTGAACGGTAAGGAAGTCAAGGCCATCCTCATGCAAGAACACGTCAAGGTCGATGGTAAGGTTAGAACCGACACCACCTTCCCCGCTGGTTTCATGGACGTCATCTCGCTTGAAGCCACCAACGAAAACTTCAGATTGATCTACGATGTGAAGGGGAGATTCGCTGTCCACAGAATCACCGCCGAAGAAGCTTCGTACAAGTTGGGTAAGGTTAAGTCCGTCCAATTGGGTAAGAGAGGTATTCCTTACGCCGTCACCCACGACGGGAGAACTATCAGATACCCCGACCCCTTGGTCAGAGTCAACGACACTGTCAAGATTGACTTGGCCACCGGCAAGATCACCGACTTCATCAAGTTCGAAACCGGTAGATTGGTTATGGTCACTGGTGGTAGAAACATGGGTAGAATCGGTACCATCATCCACCAAGAACACCACAGAGGTGGCTTCAACTTGGTTCACATCAAGGACGCTAGAGACCACACCTTCGTCACCAGAGAAAACAACGTTTTCGTTATTGGTGAAGAAGCCGGTAAGCCCTGGGTGTCGTTGCCTAAGGGTAAGGGTATCAAGTTGTCGATTGCTGAAGAAAGAGACAGAAGAAGAGCCAACCAAGGTTTGTAAGTCACAAATTGCTAATACATAATATAGACTGATTCAACCTATTCAGAGAAAAATAGAGTTGGCGTTCCGTTTATGTGTACGTCCAACAAGATACAAGTTGTCGCATAGTGGTTGCTACCCATCGAAACGCATACATTCTTCATGATACTCTTATTAGTCTCCGCAATTTTTTTTTCGGTCAATTGAAAGTGTCGAAGCTCAAGATCAGTTATAGTGGTTGATCGTGTGTTAGTATGATTCGTACCTTTGTACGTAACTTATCGCATCTTCCTCCAACTGAACTGAGATTAAAACATTCATTTTGAAACCTGGGTTGGATAACACACCTTGATTGTACAGTTATTGATAGGTATCGGCACTACAAAGCTTGCGATACCAAGGTTACGAAGGCGGAGGGTTGGCTTGACAAAGTAGATATTGCACACAACTTTAGAGTTTCTCAGTGCCGGCTTCATTCTATTTGTTGGTGTCGTCAATTCAAAATCCAGTCGTTTACGGCAAAACTGACTAGTTTATTATCGAATTTTCTTTTTATCAATTTGTTCATTAAAATTGCAGATAGTTCATTCACTGTCTTAAATCGTTGAAAAATGAGTAAGATTATAGTGAGCGAGAAAAGATGACTAACGGAAGAGCGAGATAGAGACCGTCAGAGGAGCCAGACAAGAGTATACAGAAGAACATGACAGAATTGGGTTCTATTACTCGGGTGGATTGGGATTGGCCACCCTGATCCGGTGATAGCGTTACCTGGACATAGTGTGCTGATCATGCACACTATGGCTAACTCATCACAACCTCGCGGGATGTCGAGACTAAAGGAATCATGTACTATCAAGCACAGGTTGCGGGTGTCAACGGGTACCAAGTAAGCTGGAGTGGTTCTGATCTCGACATCCCGCCTTTTTCCGTTGGGTCAATACGTGAGCATGCAGTATCACCCGAGTATTTCATAATAAAAATTTGTATTGGTTCTATAGTGTAGTGGTTATCACTTTCGGTTTTGATCCGAACAACCCCGGTTCGAATCCGGGTAGGACCTTCCATTTTTAGCTTTTTTGAGATTCCACGTGACTGATAGTAACTACTATTTGTTATTAGCCTCTTTTACCGCCGATGTTGTTGTTAGCGATTTTGGCTTTTACTATTGTTTGTCAATGCCAAGAACAAGCCATCAGTAATTGGCATGGACAAGAGGATTCGCCAATCAGGTCGTTAGTGTGGAATGATCTTAACTTCTTGGCTACGACTGACACCCACGCATGGTATTCAGGCCATCACAATCAACCAATATACAACGGAGATTGGGGCGATTTCGTCAATTTTGCATATTTTGCCAGAAAAAATGCCGCTGAACGTGGTCAAGACCTCCTTTTAGTGGATCTGGGCGATCGCCACGATGGGAGTGGGTTGCTGGATTTACTGATCCCAAATGGTATTAATTCTACCACAGTTTTCATTCATCAAGACTACGATATAGTCACTCTTGGTAACCATGAACTTTACGAATGGGAGAACCTGAAAATGGAATACGAGACTGTGGCGCCTCAATACGAGGGCTACGTATGCTCTAATGTTGAGTATTGGGATAACGACAAATGGAAGCAAATTGGACGTCGGTATCGGTTTTTTGAAACGCCAGTGAATAAATACAAGGTGCTTTCATTCGGTTTCCTCTTTGATTTTAGGCGTTTCAATAATGGAACTAAGGTGACACCCCTTCGGGAGGTTGTCGATAATGAAAGTTGGTTTAGTGAAGCTTTACAAAACTATGAACCAGATATTATTGTGGTGGTTGGTCATATACCCGTTCTGCGCGATTGGTCAGAGTTGGCGTATCTTCACCGGCATATCAGAAAGTTCCATAAACACATTCCCATTCAGTACTTCGGTGGCCATAGTCATATCAGGGACTTCATTGTTTTTGATGAAAACTCTACTGCACTCCAGGCTGGTCGCTTTTGCGAAACAATTGGGTTTGCCCTGGTGAACATGCTGAAACGAGAACTAACAGTACGTGAACGCTTCCACCGGAGTTACATTGATTTTAATAGGCGCCTGTTTGCTTACCATGTGGGTTGCCCTAATCGTGACAAGTGCTTGGAACACGAACATGGCACAAAAGTGAAAGAGCTCATTAAACTGATTCGGACTGAATTAGGATTGAATGAAGTCCTCGGTAAGGTTGAGTTGTCCAATTTTTACGTTGATTACGTCCCTCTAGATCACTCGAAAAGTTTGTTCAAATTGTTAAGTGACAAAGTCCTCAAAACTTTACCAGGAGACCCCAACCGAGTGATAATCATCAATACGGGGCTGATAAGGTATGATCTCTATCGTGGAAATTATACCTTGGATTCTCAATTCACTGTCCTGCCTTTTTTAAACGACTGGGTTTCTGTTCGTTTGCCAAAATCTATTGCCTTGCAAGTAGCACCAAAACTCAACGAACAGGATTATATCTCAGGGGCATCATCATCAAACCATTTATTGAAACCACCGCATCACTGGCTGCTAAGCTTTTCCGATCATTTCAGCCTCCAATCGCATGGGGCTCAGCAAATCTTAATGTCTAAATTTGATAAACCGAATCGATTGTCGAAAGGTTATGTGACGACAGATGATTTTGGGAGCGATGGTGATGACACACCGCATAGAGCCGTGGTCAATTTTCCTCTTCCAAACGTTATCCAACTGATCCAGGTGGAGGCTGAAGCCAATGAAGTGGATCTCGTGTTTTATTCCTTCTTGGTACCAAATGTCAAACAGGCCCTTGTAGATCTAGGTGTGACTGACTTTAGCCCCAGTCTCTACTCAAAGTATCACTTGGGGCCTCTTCTCACCCACTACGTCATCGAGGGCAATCTCGAAAAGTAATTTTACGACCATAAATTAGTTTTAGTTAGTATTATAACTGAATCAGTGAATTCAGTGGAATCATAGTAATGCGATAGTCCAACAGCGTGATTGCAGGTGAGTTTTCATTGGTTAACACAGATTGATCGCAAATGATTGTCAACGATACCCCAAATGGCGATGACCATGATTGGATCCGACTAGTTTGAGGGCGATCAACTGGGACCACGGCGCCCAGATTTCCCAGTCGACTTAGGCCCAGTTCATCAAATTTCACCTTGGCTAATGTTGAGATGATCAAGGTGCTGGTTCCAGGAATAGCGTGACAGTCGAACAGTGTCAACAGGTGGTTCGTCCCTGGGCTGTCCAGCCACTGTTTTTGAAACTCAAAGCGAGCGTCGGAAGCTGTTGGGACAACGGGGTTGCCGTTTATTATGATAGCAGCATTAGAGGATAGTTGAGGTGCAAGCTGTTGGGTATAGACTTCGAACAGAGCATGGAACTGGGGGTCGAATTGCGCGTCAAGGGATTTGAAAAAACTCTTGAGGAACGGTTCAACTTGTCGGGCTCACTCGTTAGTATCCTTATAAATGGTTATCGTCGTCAAACTTACTTGAGTCGAGCATGCCGAAGGCACCTAGTTTTTCGATGTGGATTTTTCTTTCAACGCGAACAACGAAAGCTAACGGGACGTCTACAATGGAAATCTCTTTACGAAAAGCAAACGTTAATGATACGACAATAGTGCCACAAGATATCACCAACCTCCAGGAAGAAAGGTTATGCCAGATTTTATCAAAAGCTAGTGTTGAACTTTATTGTCACTCATGGAAGCTGGATTACTTGTCATCAGCGATAATCACGGGTCGCCAGCCACAGGCTAGATTGCGTCGGCGGTGTTACCGTAATTATGATTCCTAAATGCTTGAAATCATGCAGGGGAAGTGCCAAATCCGACTTGGTTGTTCACACAAGTGGCTGGCTACCGCGAAACGCGCTGATATGGAACAACAGCCAACCAGCGAAGATGGGGACGTTGCGAAATTATAGCACAGTCTCGTAAGAGGCAGTCAAAAATGCTTCTGAGGCTTGTACAACCTCGTTCGTGTCGTTCACGACCGACGGCTCCTTGCTCTTTCGTCGTATCCTACAAGGAATTAGGCCTATAACTAAGTAAGGCAATCGTAAATACCAACAGTAATTAAATGACGTACACATTCGAAGTAGCAATGAAGTCGATACCCCAAAACAGATCAAACACCGGTTTTGGATCGCGGTGCTGACGGTGCTGGCTGATCCCGATCTTTACACTGTTTCTCGCGCGCTAATAAAAAAATATTCCTTGGTATTGTTGACCTTTAGCATGCATGGCTGGCTGGCTGAATACACAATACGCTGGTTACTTGTCAGCTATATTAATTGAAAAGCCGGTAGGATCACTACAAGTTTTTTGATCCTTCTCCTCCGAGGAAATTTTGAATCACATCCTCCGCTCAAAATCGGTGGGCCATAATATCACTTCCTCCCGACTTGGTTTTGCCAAAAGGCTCCCACACTCCATCTCCCATTACTGGTACCCGAGACCATCCTCCAATTATGAGCTTGATGGAACCAGCAATGTACCCAAACAGTTTTGCTTCGGGCCATTCGAGATCGCGGCTGTACAATGAGTTGCTTCTTAATTGTCCCCCCCTGACAAGGGCGCTGGTTGCAGCGCCCCCTCCTACTACCCACCTGGCATTACCTCTGTTATCGTATACCCAGCAAAATATCCGGAAACGACCTATCCGTGACGAAGCTATTGCTGGGACTGTCGCCGCTACCAAAAGATCACGAACGGCTCCGCCGCTGCCGCCTTATGACACTCTGCCCAATACACTGTTTCGACTGCGATCACTTAGTCCTAATAAGAAGTTTGCTGATCCACTCATTTCGCCGTCGCATTCACCCAACACTCTGCCAATTCTGTCGCCTCCCAAGCTTCATTTGCCTCACAAAAGACGACAGCCTGTACGACTTCCTCCCATTGCTTCGGCCCTAAGCTCGGCACCAATCACGCCAAGAGCACCAATCAAACTCAAACCCATCACTCCAACCGTGAGCTTGGACTATTTTGACACTTACAAACCTAATGATGAACAATGGCGTTGCGAAATTTTGGATACAATCAAGGGTAATGAATCGCAATTTTCAAGCCAGTATGGTTCGGGGTTGAAACCAAAGTTCGACCTGCGGATTCTGCTGAAGTTGACAATGCTCCATCCGAGTACATCGCATACTCCATACGTTGAAGCTCGTAAGATCAATTATCCCTATGAGCTGAATTATACTTACTTGAACGGACTGTACCTTAAAGACGTGGAGAACTTTCCCGAATGGCGAGAGGCAGCACAACTGCTTATTCAATTGTCACAGCCACAACAACAATCAGCTGCGACATCTTCACAGCCGTTACCTTCGACCTCAGCTGGCACCGCATTACCACTGATGTATACCCTTGCCGGATATACGTATGCTTCAGTACCCCCAGGGGCTTTGCCACAACAGAGCTATCAGATGTGTTCCAAACCACCTACAACTGCAGCGCCTGCTCCAACATTGGCTCCAATGATGCTGGCGCCTTCGCTATCCGCAGCAGCCTCTGCCCTGACTCCCCAGATAAACCATGCATCAGAAGTCGAATCCAAACTGCATAAATTCATTCCCATAACTCCTCCCACCAAATCAAAACCTCGTGTGGAGCTGACACGGCTGCCACCGAAGCACCTGTTGCATCGTGTTTGTATTCTGTGTGGACTGGATCAGCTGCCATGTTGGCGACCTTCTTGGCTGATCAAAGAAGGTCAGTTATGCAACCTGTGTGGGCTTCGCTACAAAAAGACCCTGGCTAGATGTCTTAACATGCAGTGCAAGAAGATTCCAGCCAAGGGGGAATGGCTGCTAATGCAAGGCAAGGGTAAGGTACAATTTGAGGATGGGATCGAAGGGTACTCATGTCTAGAGTGTGGCTGGCGAGTCGAGGTCAAAAAATGACTCTCGCAATTTGCCATCACGTCTAACAGCATCTGAACGAAAATACCTTGATCCTTGATATAATTTTTACACGTTTCATTGATCTCGTTGCCTTAACTTCATAAGTGCGAGGAGAAATGTACTAAACGTGATTCCCTGTATTGCATATCCTAGCATAGCGGCTTTTAGCGTCAATATTTAGTAATGTTAAAGTTAATGTGAAGCCCGTGCAAAACGAACTTCTACTCACAACTAATTCTCAATTACTTTTCTTTCACTGATTTAATTGTAAGCTATCACCGCCTCAGTCAGATCTACTATTCGTTCGCGCGTGACATGTAGTTGATTCAATACAGTAATTGATACGACGTGAAGCCTATCTGCTTGAATATCTCTACCAGCATATTTTTACGTAGACCACTTGATATCTGCTCGCCTCGTTTGCAAGATTTTATCGTGGAGCCAACATTGCTCACGAGTTGCCTTGTGCCTTTCTGAGTTCAACGCCACTCGCACGGTGCGATTTTTATAAGTTACCCATCCTTGTTCGTTGTGATCTCAAATGATTGACGTGATTATCAAGTCCCTGGGGGATACCAAGTACGAGCTCTCGATTGATCCTACAATCACCGTTGCAGAATTAAAGCAGCAGATAGCGGAAAAGTCAGGCGTTGCTGCTAATGAGCAACGTTTGATTTACCTGGGTAAGGTATTAAAAGATGACCAACTCGTGGAATTTTACAAGGTACAATCGGGCCATGCTATCCATATGGTGAAAAGTGCCAACAAAAAAGCTTCGTCAGCTCCAACCCAGGCGCCTGCTGCCTCTGGACCAACGACGTCGGGCGCTCCAACGAATATTGCCACCGGCACGGGTGCGCACAACCCTTTGAACGACTTGACCGGCGCTCGCTATGCCGGCATGGGTCTTAACTTGCCGTCAGCTCTGATGTTTGGCCCCGACGGTGGTATGACACTGGCTATGCCTGACCCCGAGCAGTTGAGTCTGATGATGTCTCTGCCAATGTTCCAAGAACAGATGAACGCCATGCTCAATGATCCGCAAATGATGGAGTTCTTGTTTCAGCAAAACCCCCAGTTACGTTCCATGGCACCCCAAATGCGTGACATGATGCAATCTCCTCTCTTTAGACAAATAATGCTTAATCCCGAACTCTTGCGACTGATGATGGAGATGAACCGAGGTTCGGGATTGGGAGGCAGTATGTTTGGCGGACCTTCTGCGGGTGCAAACCCGGGTAGCTTTCCTGCCCCTGGTTCTCCAGAAGTAAACGTTACAAACAGGGACACCAGTGTATCTGGGGGTACTGGCGACACCGGCTCTACTACTTCTACAAATCCCCCGTTTAACCCATTCGCGCTGTTATTCCCTGGGGGCCTCGGTGCCTTTGGTGGCATGCAAGGCTTTGGAGAATCCCCAGCGCCCACTGACACCCGTCCTCCTGAAGAGCGTTATGAATCACAATTGAGGCAACTCAATGACATGGGATTTGTCGACTTTGACGCAAACATTCGTGCTCTTCAACGCTGTGGTGGGTCCGTTCAAGGTGCTATTGAACAGTTGTTAAGTGGCAACAACTAAGGTTAGTACAATCTTTTCTCACGTAACAACGATAAGTATCCAACTTTTCCACGCACTTAAATAGGCTCAATAGTTTAGATGGTATCAAATGTAAGCAATTTTCATGAGGAACACCTTGATATTTCCAATATGACTTTTTGGTGACCTCCTTGAGTGATATCATATTCGCAAATCGTTAAAGTGTCATCAAGTTGTAAGAGCTGCAAACATATCACTTATGGCTGGAGTGAGATTCGCGTTATTCGTACAAACTCAGCTCAAACTAACATTTTTGTTTGGTAGCGCGACCCTTCATCCACCATGCAAATACTTGAGTCGGAGTTGCAGGATAGGGCTCAACAGGCGGCCAAAGTGGAGAGGATATCCAAGGTTGAAACTGATCCTGGTGATGAAGCTGTTGCCTTCCAGCTTAAGAAAAGCATTGCCGTTCACCTCAAATCGCGTGGTCGCTCTTTCTTTACACAGCAATTTCTCGACATGTTGGCGTCACTTGCAACTGAATATCTTCACAATCTATGTGTGGGTCTCCGTACCGATATGGAGCTTCAAAGGCGTCACCTTCCTTCGTTGTCGGACATCGAAGTGTTGTTCCGTTGTCAGGGTATAAGGACGCTCTCCATCTATGAAGAAGCTCTGCTCACAAAGAAGATCTACCGATACATCAAATACGATGTAGACCGCATCAGCAAGGAAACCCAGCAAATCATGACCAAGCTCAATGACGGGGATTATCACGTTGAAGAAAGTGACCCATCATATCTTTTCTTCACTAATGAATGCTATGAAATTGCCCTGTTAGTTCCTACACAAACCAGGAGACCATCATACATTCCGGAATATTTTCCTGAACTACCACCCGACTACACATTTCAACACACACCTGAGTACTTGAGTACCATTACAGACCTAAAGCGATTACGAATCAATCTCGTAGAGGAGAGTCGCGTAGCGGAAAAGCTGTTGTACAATTTAATCGAGGATGATGACACCAGATGGAAAACACAATTGGAAGGTGATTTGGTTCAGCCGAATGTACAACGGGAGCTGGAAGCAGATCGTAAAGCCACTTCAATTGCATCGGCTGCAAGGAACGTTGAACCCAATGATGATGTTGTGGAACTGGAATCAGGAAAAGAAAGAGTTTCCTCAGATACTACAATAGATCCCTTGGAAGGGACTGTCAACTCACAAACGTTCGACATTGTCAAATATGCTAAGCTACGTCATCTGATTCATGAAAGAAGACGAACTAAAATTGAAGAGCGTCGTGGTCAGCGTCAAAAAAACCCATTCATGAACATGGAAAAATACTACCTGCCATATGCCGTGTACTCACATACTCCTGAGACCGCAGCAAAATTTGATGAGTTGGTGATCACAGGCTTCAAAGAAGTGATAAGTCAAGTCCGAACACATCACTCGTTACAACGCAAACAACTTGAAAAGGTGATGGCGGAGAGAGACCGAATTGTACAACAACGACAGGCGGAACGGGACAAGTTGGATTTTGCATTTAATTTCCAGAACAATGGATACCACCTGCTGGATCTGGAGGATGAATTTGCTGACTACTTTGAAAAAGTAGCTCTGGAGAGTTCTCATGATCGTCAAAATGCCCCACAGGTAACAATTGATGATAAGCCACAATCACCAAGTAAGATGTCAGTATCGGCGCAAGATCAAATGGAATCGTCTACAATGGAAAACCAGGAACCCATTGATTACCAAGAATCGGATGCAATTGTAGAAAATTTATTTTAATGAATCATGATGATTTTGATCATTATTTCCCGTACGTTGATATATGGTGACGCAGCGCGGAATAATCGAACTTTCGCAATGCGCCGGACTCTATATACAGGACGCCCGCAATCATATGGTGAGGCTATAACCAAATACGCGAACCACTCTCAACTAAGTTATACACAGCATACTTTTTTTCCCATTATTCAGCGGATAATGGCCGTTATAATTGCTTCAGTGTTCGTATTCGCCGAGTTTGATTGGTGCCTGGTTCATCAGAAATTGTTTCATACTAACACGCTAGGTTTCTCCCTTACACCGTTAAGTTTGAAGTGGAGTCAATTGAAGATGATGTCGAGATCGAGGATGTCACCCCCACTGTCACCAAGCAATCAATCTTACCTACTTTGGGTCAGGGTCCTCCAGTAATGGGTAGGTCCCCTTCTACTCCTGGAGTAGCAACTTCACTTTTTTCCAAGGAGGAGGGCTTGAGGCCAACACTTTACAGAAAACGAACATTACAAGATGATAACAATCATCAATTTGCTGAGTCTTCCAAAAGTCGTACACCTCCCCCTCCTGCAGGAAGAGTGAAGTTGATTCAGCCGCAAAGTCGGGCTCAATTTTTGTACCCCGTTAAGGTAGTCGAAGAAAAGATCGAAAAGGATCTTGGGATGGCTCAGTTGAAGATTCGACTGAGCACAAACTTAACCCAACTTTCCCCCAATTGGTCACTGACTGCGCTCTCGCAATTGCGTCCGGGTACCACAAACCCGTACCTCTCACCTAATGTGTCTCTGCAATCCGGATTTTTTACCTTGGATAACGGCCTGGGCGTGAGCATTGCAAATTCTGATGGTGAAGTTGATGATGAAAGTGACGCAAGAATGGCTCCTTATGGAGGGTTTCTGGATGCTCAAGGAGTTGACAACGTTTTAAACCACGTGTTTGATACTGCCCCGTGGCAATTCGAATTTACTTCGAAAGGGAATGTGTCGTTGACTAAAGCAGTACAATGCGCCAAAGAAGAAAAGGTTGTGAAGAATATCAGGTGGGTGGGTGTGATGGCAATGCCATCGGATGAAGTACTGCAAAAAGTCCTCGATGAAATTACAATAAAGTTGGACGCTAAGAATTGTGACGCTGTATGGCCACTGGATTTGACATTTTCAGGAGCCTATTTACAATTTTGTAAGCAAATTTTGTGGCCAACCTTACACTATCAAATTCCCGACGATCCTAAATCCAAAGCTTTTGAGGATCATCTGTGGAAGTATTACAGGGATTTTAACCAAATGGTGGCCGACAAAGCTGTTGAGCTGTTTTTGAAGACAAACGGTGATAATTTTGATTCCCCGGACTCCATTATTTGGGTGCATGATTATCACTTGTTGTTAGTACCCCAAATGGTTCGGGAGAAGTTGCCAAATGTCAAGATAGGCTTGTTCCTTCATGTATCATTTCCACTGAGCGAGGTGTTCCGTTGTTTTGCTTATCGAAATGAAATATTGGAAGGAATGTTAGGGGCCAATGTCATCACATTTCAGTCGCAAGAGTACGTTCGTCACTTCTTACAAACTTGTAACCGGCTCCTACTTGCTGATGTGACTGCAAATGGCCTTACCTTTGGCGGCAAGTTTATTACTACAAACACAATTCCCGTGGGCATCGATGAAAAGCCTTTGGTGGACTTGGTCAGACTGGAGGACATTCATGAGTGGCGAACATTGATTCGTGAAAAATACGGTGATAAAAAAATCATTCTATCGAGGGATAAGGTGGACAAGTTGAGGGGGATCAAACAAAAGTTCTTGGCTTATGAAAAGTTTCTCAAAAGTAACCCCGAGATGTTAGAGTCGACTGTTTTTATTCAAATCTTGATGGGCACCGTTGCCGATTCAGCTTACGAGCTGGAAATCATGAAAATTGCCCTGCGAATCAATCTGATGAGTGAAAACATTTCCAACATTACTCCTTTAGTCTTGCTCAAGACTGACCTTGAGTTTGAGCAGTACGTGGCACTTCAATGTGAAGCCGATTTGTTCATTGTACTGTCAATGCGTGAAGGTCTCAACTTAACATGCCATGAGTTCATTTGTGCAACTCACGACAAAAAAAGTCCTCTTATGTTGAGTGAGTTTACGGGAAGCGCTCAACTATTATATTGCAGCAATAAGGGGGCGTTACTCATTAATCCATGGGATATAGGTGGTTTTGCTAACACTATTCAACGTTGTCTTCAAATGTCGCCTAAGGAAAAGATTGAACGTTGGCAAAATCAGTACAATGTCGTGAAAACTAGGGACTCAAGTGACTGGGTAAGACGATGCTTAACGTCTATCAATCAATCGTGGTCCAACGACCAAAGTCGAAAGGCGATAAACTCAACGCGTTTCACCCATGAGGTACTTACGGAACATCTTGATCAGGCTGGCGCAGGTACCAAGTTATTTGTTCTTAATTTTGAGCTGCCTAACACGGTAATGGAGTTAGACACCTCTAATAACACCATTTCTGACAAGACGTTCGGAACCAACCCTTCTCGCTTTATGCTGTACGTTCTTCCTTTGTTGGAAGACAAGCTGGTACGATTCTTTATCGTTCTGTACCAAGAGCGGGAGGTTCTTAACCTTCTCTACGCTCGGTACCCTCAAGTTGGTATCGTTGCCGAGAATGGTGGATTTATTAAGTTTCCTGAACTGAACAAGTGGATATCTTTAGTTGATGAGCATGATCGAATCTGGATTACACAATGCGTTCAGCTCATGGATTCAAAGGTTGAAAGGTTACCAGGTCTGTCGGTAAAAGCTGGTGAATGCACAGTAACGTTTCATCCTGGAACGGCTCTCGTCGATGACCGCGATCGAGCACTTGATGCTATGGGTGACTGTATTCAGCACATAAACGAGGTTTTCAGTGAAGTGGAAGGCTTGCATGCCAGTTTGTTGAGAAACGTTGTCGTTGTGCAAAATGATCAATTGACACTCCGAGCCGCACTGTTTTTGTTGGATTACTACGCACAAGTCTACTCGATCGATGAATTAGTGGATATTTATCACATCAAGGGTGAACATCCAGAATGCATCCTTGAACAACAGCTCACCGACAAGCTTTCATTTGCCAGTTTCACCGGAGGTGTTTCGCAAATTGACGAGCCCATTTATGAGTACATGAACGAGTGGGATGGTATCGAGACAAAGTGTACCGTGTCGGTTATCAATACTCGGCGTGATGAACGTACTCTGGCTCATTATGTTGTTAATGGGAGAAGTGAGTTTTTGTCCACACTCCTGGGTTGATATATGTAACCTTTAAAAATTTGACAAGTATGAATCGAGTTTTCAGTGTGTAGCGTCATCCTGGACGACTTGCTTGTCTTTATAACTTCTGGCTGCAGTCTCATTACAGTCCTTCAAATTATCAAGAAGAACCCCAAATTGCTTATCTTCTAGCTTGTGGATCTTTGAATAATAGTATTGGAAAAACTCATCCTCCAGTAAATAGCTTACTTCTTTCGGCCTATCCACATGCCACAATAACTCTTTCAGACGCTTATGACTCTCACGATCATCTTCCATTCGGTTCAAAACTTGCTTTTTCAGCAACCCCGTCTTATTATTAGTGTCGAATTTTGATTTCAAATCAAACATTTCATCTTCATCAATATTTTTGTCACACGCTTCGCCGTTCTTGAGTCTCCGTTGCCATTCATATTGACTTTGCTTTTTCTTCTGTATTAAAAATTTCCAAGCTGTCTCCATCAGGTCAGAATTATCAACCTCATCCAACTCGACTTCAGGATACGGAATGTCGTTTTTGATGTTTTCGAAATCGCTGTCCTCTAGCAAATTACTATTGAACAACTGAACGTAGTTCAGGCAGTCGCTTTTGAATACCGTGGCCAATGATTCAAGTACCGAGAACACGTTATATAAGTTTGTGTTTGCATTGTGGGGCACGACCAACGTAACAATAGTTGGTAGATTCGCCCGAACATTATCAACGAAGGGATATGCGTATTTTCCTTGAGCCGAATAAATACATGATTCATTCACCAATACCTCAATGAATTGGAAAACAATGTTCTTTTGGTTTAACTCAACCTCTGGATCTTTCAAGATATTCATTATCAGTGGAAAAAGATAATCCTCATGAATGAAATTGCGAAGAGCAAAGTGGGCGGCTTTTGTAATCTGAGCAATTTGGGGGTTTAGACCTCGAAGTGTCTGACTGAGCTGACTAGCCGCTTCAAAGGGATCCATAGCGATGGCAAGTAATTTTCGAAGTTGTGCGGCTCAACATGTGCGAGTGTACATGTACTACACTATTGTCTACAAGAAGATTAAGTCTACAGTTAAAATGAAGTGGCTCGCCATTCGGTCTCATTGAATTGCTATGGAATGTATACCTATTTGGACTCTGAAATTATTCCAGCATTCAATTGCTAGGGTAGAGACGCCGCTGTTCACCCACTCATAGGTCAAACACTGTTGAAATTTGACAGCTGTGGCTTCATTGGATGTAGCTATCTTTCTTGTTCATCATGATGATTACAACGTAAATAGCGATGACGTTTACGAGATATTCAACGACTAACTGAGAAACTACGAATTAATTTGTGTAGGCCATCAGGAGCATAGATTCTTCAACAATAGTATAATTCAGTTTTTACCAGCCATTAGCGGTTGTCTCCTTGTTTGGGGTTGCAAGCTTTTAAGCTTTATCTTTTTACTTATTCTTATGTATTGATAATTATCTGTAAGAACCTATATGGGTCACTTGGAGTCTCCTCAAATGTCTTCCTTATACCTAAAACACCAGTATAGGCATCTGTAGATTAAGATATAACAAACATATGCTGTCTCTACACCAGGAGGTGTGGTTTAAATCAGGAAGGTCGTTGTTTAGCCGGAGAGTAGTGTCTCTCCCATGCCCACAGGGAATCAAACCCTGTTCCTCACATAGGTTTGTGTTAACCATTTATGCCATACCATGAATGCACAGCCGCTCCCAAACTGATATACCCCTTGAAATAACAGATTTTTTAAGTAGGTCACTTTACATTTTGATTAATGTATTTAAGCAAGCAAGGCTGTGTTGTATAAGAAATCGCTTGTGGCCATGAGGTCACGTGCGTCCCTAACTGGACAGGGTTGCCCGGTTCCACTGGACCCCAACAGCCTCCGTTGGAGCGTGCCCGTCGAGGCTGGAGGGCT
>JAKTSL010000007.1:0-295323 GCA_030580175.1 Diutina pseudorugosa | reverse complement strand
AACTGGATTCAAGTGTTGAGCTGGCTGTTGGGCCGTCAGAGTCCCAACTTGCTGAGCTCAACAGTCCGGGTAACCCTGACCTGTCAGCTCTAGACGGTCCTCGGACATATAGGTCCTAACAGATGTGCGGCGCGCTGTTGATCACACGCCCAGTATCCCTTGTTCGAGCTGACCTCAAAATACACAGATGATAGATTACGTGAGTGATGTCCCATTGAAACCAACCAAAAAAACCTTTTACGATCCACCGGAACAAATCGACGATGTGAATCTTGAAGAGTTGGTGCTTGATTTAAGACTTGGTAGTCGAGAGTCAAGTAGTATCCAGCTTTTTGAAGCAATCAAAATATTGGGTCAGATGTTAACCGATATCATTCAGCTACAGAAAAATCCAGAATTGTTTCAAGCTTTCCGTACTCAAATTTTCGAGGAATTGCACCTATCACTCTCTGAAACACTGAACACTCAGTCCAATCTTCGACCGG
Source organism: Diutina pseudorugosa (assembly GCA_030580175.1). Lineage (NCBI taxonomy): Eukaryota > Fungi > Ascomycota > Pichiomycetes > Serinales > Debaryomycetaceae > Diutina > Diutina pseudorugosa. The sequence continues at coordinate 294,838 of JAKTSL010000007.1, read as the reverse complement.
ATTCCAGCGAACTTGAAAACCACCTGCATAATAACCAAATTGACTCATCGAAACATCTGACTTATATTCCAATTGATGTCCTTATTGCTAACACGAACTTATCTGAGGAAGCCAAGGTGCTTCATCCGATCACCGAGCCATACCCCAACCGTTTGCAGAAAGAGTACGAAAACAACCATATTCAGTCACCTCAACTTTTGAAAATATTCAATCTTGTGTCCCGTCCACCTATAAGCATAGAGGAATTTTTATTACGGATTATGACGTATTCACCGCTGGTGTCAGCACTGCTGTACTTGCATTCGGCATACATGTTATTCAACTTGAGTGTTTTGTTTAATGTGGTTCCGTTGAACCATTTCAATGTTTATCGACTCATTCTTGGGTCAATTCGATGTCTGACGAAATGCTTGGAAGATATTTTCCAAAGGCAAAAACTGTTTGCCACTGTTGGAGGAGTTTCATTGAAAGATTTGTTCAAGATAGAGGTTGGATTTCTATACCTTGTAAAATTCAAGTTGGTTATTGGATCTGGTATTCTAGACGAGTTCTTACGAAAGCAATGGTTGGAACTTAGAACATTTTGTCAAGAAAACATCACTGACCAAGATCTCGAATGAAAAACTCAGGCGAGGTCTTATTCACAACTTTGCTGGACGGTAATCCACAACGCGTCATACTTAATAATGCCGTCATCACTTCATACGCTAGTTTCGAATAATGGAGTTTTCAAAAAGATCTATCCTAGACTTAGCCATATGATTCGAATATACAAGCGAATACAGCAAATTGTATTTGCTCGATTGTAAAATTGACCTCCTAAGTTATCTATAGTTGATACAATCATAATGTGTCTCCAAAGGTTACACGTCTCAAATATGGTTGAATTGTGCAATATGTCAAAGACTACTTACATTGTGAAATAACCCTCGTATTTTCAAACTTTCATTAACACACGTATCATAAATGATTGAATGTGGGAACATCCCATGCTAGCCCGGCGTCAAGTGATTAGACTGAACCATAAAATGTAGTAGAAAACCAAAGGAACGACAGCTAAATTGATTGCACATTATTGGTTTTCATCAAATTCCCAAAACCTAGCTTACAAGATAGCCACACATCCCTACACCATAATGAGTACCTCCAAGTGGCCACATTAGGCGTGGCCATTGCCGTCAGAATCCACCATTAAATTCAGGTTGCGTAACGGTGCACGAAGCAGTAAATATATCCATCACAAGCGACCTTAGCGGTAGCAGGCGGACCGTTCTCGATGCGGTACTAGTGTCTTTTGACCCTTGATGCCGTGAACGCGTTTCGTGCCTTGGCTAGCGTGCCGTTTGATCTTCATATCTGTATACAAAAACGTGTTTGCTTACTACCGGTCACAAATCAACCGACAGTAAGCGTGACTATTTGATTCTGCTTCACGTTAAAATGGGATTAAATAGGTTTGGGCTTGACAACAGCTATCGGTGACTTTCAATGCCAACTTACAAAAGCTATAAAATTTGAGATTATATTGTTGAATTTGAACGATTGGTTGTGAAGATGAAATAGGGAATGAAGGAAAAGCTTGGGATGAGGTGGTTGATGCCTAACTGACAAGTGTCGCGACATGAACAATTTGCTTACTCTTTACTCCCGGCAATTTTCGGTATCAAGAGTAAATCTCTTCCGGCGGCGGCGTCAACCGTTCGTTGACCATAGCACCGATGTTCAAACCTTTAAATGTCATCAGCCCTCCCTTTTGTTGACTTGGCTTTCCCGATCGTTGGAGATCCCCACAAGAACGAAAGGGCCTTGTCGTCCATTGTCACTTTCACTGACTTGGCTCCCCAGATCGTTGAAGATCTTCAAAGCACTAAAAAATAAACCGTCATGTTATCAACCCTATAACAGGTTGATTATTGCCAAACTTTACACCAAAAAAATCGCCAAAAGTAGGCTCACTGGTTTCTACCGGTCACGTAGTCACTAAATCATAACAATTTTTTTTTTTTTTTTTTTTCATTTTTTTGATGTTTGACATCGAAGGCTTGAGTTATGGGGTTTTCCTTTCATCCTCGCAACCGAGTCAACTTTCTGTGGCAAGCCTTAGTCAAATTATATTGCAGAACCTCAGCTCCCAGCTCAAAGGCATAGTTATCAATATCTTCATGGGTCAAGTCCTGGTTGTAAGCGTCAATTATGCCGTCCATCAATTCACTCACTTCTCCAGCAAAATATCCAACATTTCCTCACCAACATGTCGAAGTACACATCGGTAAACTCGCCATTAAGAGCTTGGTCAAGACCGGCTTGCAAGTTGCCCAGCATGTAGTTGATACACTTATCAGCCCCAAGCAGTTCCATTAACTTACACTTGTCACCGGAACCAATGGCCGATACAGGCAGATCGTCAGTGGCCGATGCTGGCAGATTGGTAGTGACTATGAAGGCTAATTGTTAGGGGTCGATACAGGCCAAATGTTGTCACATGATAGCGCCGTCTTTTGAAACAAACGCTTGCAGAAGCAGCGAGTCAGCTTTGATCACGCTTTCTCTTACGTCGATATTCAAATAAGTCAAATGGTTTGAGTATTCCACTTCCAAAAGTAAGGTAGGCGAGGCAACCTCAACAAGTCAGCATAGGGCTTTTGCGCAATTAGGGCCTGTGTCACGCACTGATCTTGGGCGTTGCCATCTTCAGTGTCCCCTCGGGCGGACTCCGTATATAGTTGCACCCGTCTTTAGCATCCACTAGCAAAATCATTTATTGCGGAACTGAAAATCCTTTGCGAAACTGTCGATATACACAAATGTATGGCAGATTCGTGACAAGCACTAAGTACTCGTCAAGTTAAGAGACAAGTAGTGATGACAACCTTAACTAACCAACGGACGAACTTTGGAATTTCGTGTTGATGATGGTATTGTTCAGCAAATGCTAGGTTTGAGAAGTAAATTTTGTTGAATTGAGAAGTAAACCACTCATATTTATACTAAAACCTGAACAATGAGCCTCGCCCGAGGTAGTTAACCAAAGTGTTGAGCTATTGACTAATCGGTAACCCCAACCTGTTTATAATTTTTTATGACCTAATGCTCATCAGTTCTTGACGGTTCTCGGACGTGTCTATCCTAACATAGGGAGAGTGTTAGGTTTGAGACGTAGATTCTGTTTTATAAGGAGGTTTCTAAGCAGTAATTTAGGTAAAGTTGTGGTGCTTATTCAGCAGTGATAGTACAACGGGTACAAGGTATACAATGTACCCTATGCAATATCGTCGTTGAGTTAGTCTTGACGGGAAGAAAGGCGGTCCTTACAAGGTGCGAGAAACCCGAACTCCTAACGAAGAGTGAAAAAAGATGCGAATTTTGTGGATCGAACACAAGACCTCCAGATTTCGGGACCGAAGTTTACTTCAGTCTGGCGCTCTCCCAACTGAGCTAAATCCGCATTTTTGAAAAATGAAGAGCGTGATTGATACTGAGTTTATGGCTTTGTTACAATACTTCGGAATTTACCTGTACTCAACGTTCTGAACCCAAATTTGAATCTTATATCTAATGTATCCAGAACTTTGATACTTGGTCTCAATTTTTCAGCTACTGATTGATTATTATCAGCACAGGTGTTTGACTCCTTTCAAAATTTTGTAATTACATTTTTAAAGATAGTGTCGTAATTCAATCGAGGCCTTTTTCAGCTCAAACCGAGGACTCATCAGGAATGAACGCGATTAATCAACAGTGGGCTTTATGAAGTATCAACAATCGTATACTTCAAATGTGCGTGAGTCATATGTGCGACGCGACGTATAGCCCAACACTTACGCATAGGTTGCTCAGAACTTGCAAAATACAGAAGAAACCAGTAGCGTTTTTTTCTAAGACTTTTAGACTTAACTTTTGTTCTCTTAAAATATTGTTTTAGCTAATGTTTGGCTTGTTAGTTTTTTCAAATGTTTGATTACGTGTTTCAATATGCACCAAGACCCCTCTTCTCGCGTATTGTGCATACGTGTGTCTCACAGTAAAAATATAGATTCAGCCTTATATCCAAGCGAGATAAAGACCCAAACACTACCACCTCATAATTCTTGTTGAACAGATTGCATTTGGCCTAGAGCGAAATAAAATCATCTTTGGAGCTTTTTTTGTGTTTGCTTCATAACTGCGCCCCCTTCATCATAGCCACAAGGGGCCTGGCTAGCCGGCAGCATCGCAAATATGTGAATATGCGACTAGCCCCTTGTTAGATCAACCATCTCACTTTAATCATTGCAAGCTGTGAAAAAAGACGTGGTCATGAATGAAACGTAAATTATTTAAGAGTGTATTTGGAACGTCACCACTAAAGCCTGAGACTTCGTGATTTGGTATTTGGATATGGGTTATCTTAAGACGGGGAAAATTAGAGTAAGACATAATTTTTGCTTCTAAGAATCATCATGAAAAGAAACAATTTGTTTACTATCATCGTTCCTCGAGCACAACCCTTATAATCGTAACAATTGCTTTACGGATCCTATATATAGCCTGGGGACTACATACAGGACGACGACTCGGTGCGCAAGAAATTTTATTGAAGTGAATCGCCTTGCAACACCGCCCCACCACAATAATGATATGGTCTAAACCAGCGTTCCTCTGGATCCTATGGATTCAAAGTGCGGTGGCAACGCGGATTCTTCTGGCGAGTTCACTCACCACATGTATGGAGAACTCGCAGATTCTGCCGACATACTTTAATGTTACCTTCAATGCTAACGACAGACTGGCACATTATCTGATCGATTTGACGACTGAACTTAACACATACGTGTATGGTGTGGTTAATGTGTATGCATATGGGTTTTTGATCATGGATCCGATTACCGTTGATCTTTGCAAGATTGGTTGGAAACAGTTTTGTCCCATTTTTCCTGGCTCTTTACAAATAGACTCGATTGTTTATTTGGACAAGAAATGGGTTGACAAAGTTCCTGGAATTGCGTACACAGTTCCCGACATCGATGTGATAGTGAAAATTGAGGTTTTCGATCTGTACACGAACGAGAAATTGTCTTGCATCCAGCTGAGTTTCACTAACGGCAAAACTGTTGCACAAACCGGAGCTAAGTGGGCTACGGCCGTTGTAGCCGGGTTAGGGCTCATCGTTGCGGCTTTGATGCTGACATTCGGAAACTCAAACGCGGCTTCGCATGTTGCAGCGAACGCTGTTGCGTTGTTTCTTTACTTCCAACTGGTTGTCATTGTGGCAATGCAGCTGGTGGAACGTGTACCGCCTATTGCTGCCGCGTGGCTGGAAAATCTCGCGTGGCTGATGGGCTTCATTCGAATTCAATTCATGCAAGATGTCTTTCGTTGGTATGTACAAGCCACAGGTGGTACTCCCACCACTTATATGATTCATACGACCAAGCAAGTGTTAGTTGAAAGAGCTCAAACCCATTTGAGTAATCTTGCGAAGTTTGGCAGAAGAATGTTGGGATTGGACTCAAGTGACTATCAACTGGATTTGGTTTCTACCATTGGCAATCGTGATCTTGATTACGGTCTTGAATCAAATCGAAACTTAGTTGTTTTGCGCGGTATCGAGCGTATGGGTTTCAAACTGGGCATCGAGCCGACGCTGATCGCCGTGACGGGCTTTACTTGGTTCGTGCTTATCGCTTACGTTCTTGTGGGTATACTACTTGTTTGCAAGCTTTTTTCAATAATATTGAAGAAGAAGAATAAGAAGCCAACTAAGCATTTCTATGCTATTCGAACACAGTTTGCGCTGATCTTGAAGGGTCTGATCTTGAGATACATTTACATTGGATTTTCTCAGTTGATGATTTTGTCTTTATGGGAGTTTACTGTTCACGACTCAGCTGCCGTGATTGTCCTAGCAGTTATCTTCCTTATTGTGCCATTGGCAGTGATCTGCTACCTGTACATTCGAGTGTTCCAGTATGCCCGAAAATCGATTCGGGAATTTAATAATCCGGCTGCTATCCTATATGGAGATTCTAAGGTTCTTGACAAATTTGGGTTTTGTTATACCATGTTCCATGCCAACAAATACTGGTTTGGAATGGTCGTGATTGCTTACAACTTTGTTCGTGCGCTTTTCATTGGGTTATGTCAAAGCAGTGGTAAGGCTTCGTCTTTGGTATTATGGATCATGGACATGATTTACATGGTTGTTCTATTTTGGCAAAAGCCGTACCTTAACAAACCCACCAATATCATCAACTATTGCATTGCCATTGTTTGCACCATCAATTCATTCTTATTCACCTTCTTTTCGGGCGTGTATGGTCAACCGGCACGAGTGTCACTGGTAATGGCATGGGTGTTCTTCATTCTCAATGCTGCTTTTTCTCTCATCTTGTTGTTGATGATTTTAGTCTTTACGGTGATGGCAGTCATGTCTAAAAATCCTGATGCTCGATTTGCCCCTGCCAAAGATGATCGATTTTCGTTCCAGCGTCGCGGTAAAAACGCCACCCATGTTATGGAAAAGCTGCTGGATTTGCTGGACCTTAATGATACTGAAGATAACACCGAGTTATCAGCATTGGGAATGGCAGCACAAGACCATCAGGCTAATTGGGAACTGGAAATGTACCATATGCAAGACCAGAAACAACAAGAGATTTACACTCCCACAATCCCTCAAGACTCCCAGTTTTCTAATGACAATTTGCTTGACCTGAAAAAGGACTACCAACTGTCACTGGAAGAAAACTTGTCACTGAAAATAAAGAGCATCGGCCGCAAGTTTTCCAAAAAGCACCTGAGGCGCAAGACTACCCGTATGAGTGATACTTTACTTGATGAACTGAGAGATGCATTAGCACCCGAAATGGGTATTGGTGCGCCCAAGAACAAACAACATCTGCGGCACGAACTGATGATGCTGCTGAATCTCTCAGTCAACAACACTCCAACGCAAAGCCAAGGCTTTTTGTAGTGTTTCGACTCGGTCTAAATTTAAGGATATGTATACTAGGAAATTCAAAATTGATGATTATCGTAACTTTTCGCAACAAGCGTTCTCTATGATTTTATAATCGAATGCTTTCCGAAATGAACAAAATCGGTTTGTTGCCACTTGAACAAGGAAAGCAGTTGGGACGGTTTATCGAATTTCGTCACTTGAAAACTTCTCACCCATAGTTTCCTTATGTAATCACTCGCACTTACATCTCATCTCATCGCATTATTTGGCTTAGAGCCGACCCCATGGAAGGAAATCAAGCAAATAAAGCCCATCGACAGGGGCTGACTCGCAAGCCTGCCAAGGCGAAACTCCATCAAAATGGTCATAATGCTAAGGCTTTTGCTGTGAGTGCTCCCGGCAAGCTTCAACGTCAAGCTGCAAGACTGGGTGAAATCAAAGAGAGAGCTCTTCATGTACCTATGGTCGATCGGACCCCTGATGACGACCCGCCGCCTGTGATTATTGCAGTTGTGGGTCCCCCAGGTACCGGTAAGACCACGCTTATTAAGTCTTTGGTTCGCCATCTTACAAAAACAACCCTTACTGAAGTCAAAGGTCCTATTACTGTTGTATCGGGGAAACGCCGAAGGGTGACTTTCATGGAAGTGGCAAATGACTTGAACTCCATGATTGATGCCGCCAAGGTTGCTGACTTGGTTTTACTATTGATTGATGGTAACTTTGGATTGGAGATGGAGACAATGGAATTTCTTAATATTGCTCAACATCATGGTATGCCACGGGTTTTGGGTGTGGCAACTCATTTGGATTTATTCAAGCTGGCACTGTCGTTAAGAACCGCGAAAAAGCGTTTGAAACACCGGCTTTGGACAGAAGTGTATCAAGGCGCTAAATTGTTCTACCTTTCGGGGGTTCTCAATGGGCGTTATCCAGACCGTGAAACTCTCAACTTGCTGAGGTTTATTTCGGTTATGAAGTTCAGACCCCTTAAGTGGAGAAACGAACATCCCTATTTGCTTGCTGATCGTGTGACAGATTTGACGCACCCCCAAACCATTGCTGAAAATCACAAATGTGATCGTACGGTGGCAGTTTATGGGTATCTTCACGGAACGCCTCTTGCTTACAAGGACGCATCGGTGCATATAGCTGGTGCTGGCGATTTTGTTGTCCTGCAAGTAGAGAAACTTCCCGATCCTTGTCCAACTCCATACTACGAGCAGAAGCTCGAGGAAATTGAACGGGAGAAGATTAAGGCCGCGGCGGAGCTGGGTGAACCAATTGCTAAGACGACACGTCGGCGTAAACGACTTGATGATAAGCAAAAAATTATTTATGCACCCATGTCGGATGTCGGTGGTTTACTTATGGACAAAGATGCTGTTTACATCGATGTTGGTCTGGAGGCATTTTCGAAGGATAACGCCGATGCAGGAGAAGGGGAAATGATGGTGACCAACCTCCAAGAAGTCACAAAATCCATGGCTGAAAGATTTGAAGATGATCCAGGACTTCAACTTTTCACGGATGGCACTACTTTGCAACGTGATGAATTAGAAGAAAATCAAGAACAGCGAGGTCTTTTAGACGAAGCTGAAGAGGCCGAAGTTCTTCAAAACACTGGTCGTACTAAACTCAGAAAGCCAAGATTAGCCGGCAAGAAAATTACCGAAGACGCTGAATTCGACGAGGCTGAGCTGGGCGACGAAGATGCTGAAATTGAGCACAATCAAGTTGCCATAGATTTAGGTGAGCGCTATAACGAAGACGAGCTTGAGTTTGCTGAGGATTCGGAACTTGATGATGACAATTTGGCCATTGCTCAACGCTTAAGAGGGCTGGGAACTAGAGTTTGGGATCTTAATAAGATCATTTACTCCTCAATGTCACCCGGCGAAGTTCTCCAACGTTGGAGGGGGGAGGAAGTTGAAGAGGACATTGAAGAGGATGATGAAGAATTTTTCAAAAAGAAGGCGATTGACGAAGCTTTCAAGTTGTCGAAACCGGAGTTTCCTGAACTTGAGCAATTAAAAGCATTGTTTTGCAATGCTGGCGATCAAGATGAGCCTACGAGCGCTTTTGAAACTTTGAATGAGAGGTTTCTTATTGCACCGAATCTCAGCGATAAAGGTCATGAGGATGATGAAGAGCATGAAGATATTGATGGCGATTTTGAAGATTTAGAAGCCGATAACGAAGATTTTGAATCGAAGGACGAAAACAACAAAGTTAGCCAACTGGATGCTGGTGACGATTTTGCCGATTTCGAGGAGGAGGAGAAAAAGGCTGAATTAGAGGAGACTCCAGCTCTCACGACTGAGCAGAAACGTCAGCTTGCAGCTGAAAAGAAGGCAAAACTTAAGTTGCAGTTCGAAGAGGAGGAAGAACAAGACTTTGGTGCTGACAAATTTGACAATGATGCCGATAATTGGTATGAATTTCAAAAAGCGAAAATGGCCAAGCAGCTAGAAATCAACAAAGCTGAATTCGAATCCATGGATCCTGCAACAAGATTGAAGATTGAAGGTTATCGTGCAGGTTCGTATGTCAAGCTTGTTTTCAAGGATGTGCCTTGTGAGTTTATCGAAAATTTTTCCCCAGAATATCCCATTGTTGTTGGAGGGTTACTTCCCACTGAGATGAGATTTGGAGTAATGAACTCACGTATTAGACGTCATCGTTGGCACAAGAAAATTCTCAAGTCGCTGGATCCACTTATTCTTTCTCTTGGTTGGCGGAGATTCCAAACCTTGCCCATTTACACCACATCGGACTCACGGACACGTAACCGTATGTTGAAGTACACCCCAGAGCATGCTTATTGTTTTGCACTGTTTTATGGTCCTTTGGTTGCCCCAAATACTCCTTTTATTGGTTTCAACATTCTTGATGATAAAAACACGACTGGTCTGTTTAGAGTTGCAGCTACTGGTATCATCCAAGATCTCAACTCACTGGTTGAAATCGTCAAAAAGTTGAAGCTTGTTGGGTACCCCTACAAAATTTTCCGCAACACGGCTTTCATTAAAGATATGTTTTCGAACTCGTTGGAGGTGGCGAAGTTTGAAGGTGCTCAAATCAAGACTGTCTCAGGTATTCGAGGTGAAATCAAGCGAGCTCTATCGAAACCAGAGGGTCATTTCCGTGCAACTTTTGAGGATAAGATCTTGATGTCAGACACGATCTTTTTGAAGACCTGGTATCCTGTGAAAATCAAGCACTTTTACAATCCAGTTACTTCACTTCTTATGAGCAACAAGGGTGAATGGCAAGGTATGAGATTAACCGGCAAAATTCGTCATGATCAGAAAATGGAAACACCGTTGCGCGAGGACTCTTCTTACAAGCCTGTCGAACGCAAGGAACGCCACTTCAACCCTCTTAAGGTTCCACGGTCTCTTAAGGCTCAATTGCCTTTCAAGGCCCAAATCACTGAAAGAAAACCCCGAAAGAAGCAAACTTACATGGCTAAGCGAGCAGTGGTATTGAGCGGAGAGGAAAAGAAAGCCCGGGACTTGCTAGAAAAGATAGACTCGATTCGGAAGGAGAAGGAGCTTAAGAGAAAATCCAAAAAGCAAGAAAAACTGAAAGAGAGATTAAAAGAATTGGCAAAGAAAGCTGAATTCCGCAAGGAAAAGGAGATGGAACGAAAGAAGGAATACTTTCAAAAGATCGGTAAACGTGGAAGCCTGCAAGGTGGTGGTGGCGGCGGCGGAAAACGTCAAAAACGATAGAGTTTCTATAAAGCTATTAAGAAGTTTATTCATAGTTAAGGAATTTAGCGAGGTGTATGACAATGTAATGTGGACAATTAGATTAGCAGTTGAAAGTGCTTAAACGTCGATTGGTGTTTCGTTAAAGCATTTGAGACAAATTCTGTCACTAATTATTCATCTAGTTTTGCCTCTCAAGTAGGTCTTCGCAATAATCACTTCTTATGTTGTGATTATTATGATTTTATCTGTATACTTCAGTGAGTGGACCGTCAGATTTACTAGACGCGGGACTGTAACAACTTCGCACCATCGGATTTTTTTTCAACAAAGGATCACCCTGAAGTTCAATTAGACAGATGTCTCAACTATATTACAAGATCACACAGATTCGTTCTATTATTGGGATGCCCCCATTAGTGAAGAAGAATTTGCGTGCTCTTGGTTTAACCCGCCGGTTCCAAACAGTATACCAGCAGGTTTCCCCATCTGCTGCAAATCGTTTGGTGAAATGCAAAGAGTTGGTAACCGTTCAACTCGTCAACGAAAAGAAGCTGCCTCAAGAAATGAATGAAGAACGCAAGTTCCCCAAAGGATTTAAACTAGTCAAAGCAACCCTGAGCTTGTGACCTTACTACTTGTATATAGATAATACGATTTTCACGATGCCCGACACCTTATTCAAAGATGACGAAAAATACGCTGCGGTACCTGACAAATCACCTCCAATCTTATCATAGTCAGTGTATTCACAAGGGGAGGATGATGCCATGGTTTGCAATGTGAGTACCACTATACCCGCTAATGCATTTTCGTATCTTGATTTTTAGTTCAAAAGACTTTTCTGATGCTATAGTAGGATTGACAGCACAAAAATTGTATATCATTAAAACGGGCTGTACCGTTGAATTGATCGAATCTAATGAAAATTCTGAATCCAATCCTGATTTCGTGGTGGCATCGGCAATTGTCGCTGTGCGAAACGTGCCTCACCTCATTGGCTCGAGATTTGAAAAATATCAAACTCCATCACCTTTTCTCATCTGCCCATGCTCAACTACATCAAAGCTACACAAAGAAATCGGTTTACGCTGTCGTTGTTTCTGTCAACATTTGCCATTTGCTTTCTACTCGTTGGCGCCAACTCGGTTTTGCCTTGCCCGATCGACAATGTCCATGGAAATGAGCTGGTGATGGACCAAAAGAAGCAGCAGCAAAAGGTGCAAGAACTTGAAGACTGAAGCATGAAACGTCACATTTGTCAAACAGCATACAATGTCATTACTTCCGAGTCGGTCTTACGGAAGGGTCAAGAATGGTAATCGTCAGTTTAATTCAGCAACAATTCCCAGTGACGAAGACCGATCGTGTACATAGCTTCCAGAGGGTATATTAAGAGACACGAATTGAAATCAACCAGAGATCATCGTGGTTTGAGGTTCCATATACTTCTCCAATACAAAATAGTCAATGAATTCGCGCGGGGTTTGAAAATTTTCAAAATTCCTTACACCAGAAGCAGTCTACACGTATAGTCGTGTTCTTCCCACAACAAGAACTTTTCACACACAAACAATTATGTATGAGTCTAAAGGTGGTTACGAAATCATGGGTTATCAACGCGTTATGAATTGACGGTTAATTGGATAGGTGAACTCCACTTTATATGCTTGCTGAAAGGAAGATTTTCAGGCCGTAATCAAAACCTCTGAGCAATATGTTTTATTATTATTAGTGTGAAAGCGACGCTTCGACATCCCTGTGAAATTGACGCTGTACTAATGTCAAACTTAATCCGTGTATTACACGAGACCTCCAACTGATGATTTACTTGAAGTAGTCTGAAAGATGACGAAATTCACAACAAGAAAAGAATAAGCAGCTTTGATCGATGCAAGTGTAGCATGAAAGAAGTCAAATGTAATTTATCCTAATACAATGTCTTTACGCAAAACTTCCGTCATTCGGTAAATGATATATACTCTTTGTGTGACAGCAAACGCATCAAGTAGATATACATGAAGCACTCGACAAATGGAGCTCCACATCGTCAATGGTCGTTGAGCTTAATCATAATTGATAGCGGCTTTGAGAGTTGCATCATGTTTTCAATCTGATTTATGGCTTGGTTTCCCAAAACAGATAGAACATAAACAGAAGTGCGCGGATGAACTGCCTTAAAAACAGGGAGTCTTGCTTGGTGTATATTGAACAATGCATTCTTTCCACCACCAGGTGTCTCCAGAATACTCCCTCCCTACGCCCCATCTTGATAAACCGCTGACACTTCCTCGAGAAGTTCAACTAATTCGAAATCTAAAGATTTCGGGGGAACCTCAATCCAAAAAGCCAACTTATACCAACACGCCTATCAAACCCCTGGCACACAAGTTGATCGATTATGATGAACCGTTGGCAGATATTCTTTTTGAGTCAAGACGATTAATCGAAAATCATAACTTGCAGCTGATACCAATGGCTTCTTCTACGGTGCCGAAACGGCGTAGGAGCATTCGTATCGAAAATGATGAACTTCTGATTAACGACACTCCCATACCTAATAAAACGGTTGTTTTTGGACCAAGAGTCCGTCATCATGCATCTTCGACTCCACAAGCTTTATCGAAAGAAGCTCAGCTCAAAAAACATCAGCTGTTCCTGAACTTATTGAAATCGAAGCGTCTGTTACGTTTCGACAACGGTATTAACGACGAACTGATAAACTATGACGACTTAGCCTGTCATGTTCTGGGAATTTTGAAAATGGCGGTTGATCTGACGATGTTGGACGGTCTGTTTCTGTTAAACGAATCTTCATTTTTTCATGGTAGAGTTCAAGGTGAAGACAGTGTTTTGGCAAGTCTGCGGAAGGGCCCGTCTAGAGTTGAGATTACTACGGCCGACATCACCGCAGCAGTCGAAGGGTAACCTAAAATTGGTGTCGAAAGAAATATATGTACTCAAATGCACTTAATAAAAATGTAACGCAAACTCTCGTAATCCCTTTTGTCATAAGTTGCAAAGTACTTACGAGGATTTTTAGCGTCATCGCCTTGTGCGATACAGCTTTCGTCTCTGTTAAGTCTGTGGTCTCTCCAAAAGTCGTCTAAGTTGCCGGGAACTGCTCCCGTTTTGATGCAATGAAGAAGCTGCCTCGTACCTTCGTTGTCAAATTCGAAATCAGAAGTAATTCCACCAACTAGTACTTTTAACCTTTGGTCCACTTGATAGGCAAGTAGATACTGATAAATCCAAAACTGAAGACCTCGGTGAATCTCACCCCTAAGACTTGAAATGATGCAATTTGCTAATCGTTTGGCGGATAGCGGTTTTGAGGGAGATAACTTTGATAGTGCTAAGCAACATAACTTGGCTCCCAGATTACCAGCCAGCATAAACATTATATCCCAAGAGTCTTCGTCAAGCCATTTCGTAAAATTTGGCTCGATTCGGTGAATCACCGAGAGCGCTTTGACAATAGCCGAAAAATTCTGGTTCTCCGCTAAGTGAAGTAGAAGACTGTTGAGGATTATGCGTATAGCCTTGATATCTTTATCCTTCAAATACAAAAATATCTCCTCGGTAATAGTCTCCAACACAGTTATATTGTTCAAAGCATTACCCTTCACCAAACTATGACCTTTTTTCCACACGGATTCATCATTGGTCGAGCGATTTATATCCACATGCATTCGTTGATTGATTTTCAGTAAAGCAACATTATCTGAAATTCCACGATAATGGTGAAGCTTATGGCTCACTTGTTGAGAGATATCACGATAGGTCATCTTTGCGTCACCTTTTGAAAGGGTCACAATTGCATCCAAAACTGGAATCAAAGATGTATCGTCCTTATGATGACAATATGCACTAATGATGTATGATCGTAATTGGGTTGTCAACCCGCGTTCACCCTTAGCCAGTTTGTGAAGGAAATAAGTTTCCACAACTTGCATCACATATTCAACATCACCATGTAGTGAGAGACATTGTAGAAGTCTTTCCAACATACTATTGGTCAAATTGGGAGCTTTAAACCCTTGTAAAACCATAGTCGATGATGTAATTAACTTTTTTGGACCAAACCATTCATCAAAACAAAATTTCACTAGTTCATAGTGATTGTTTGTCAATCCAAGCTCTAGTATTGCAATCCATTGATAAGACTGAAGACCGTATTCCCGAGCGCTCATAGCTTTAAGCAAGCTGAATAGCTCTGACGTATTTCGTGACGTTAACAATTGCAGTATAAGCTTCAGAGTAACCACAGAATCAAAAATTGGATACTCCCACCACAAATCTAAAGCTTGATTTAGGCAATCACTGCTAAGCAAAATGTGAAGCTTAGCTAAACGATGCGCAATCAGTTTGTCAGGCCCAATAACCATCAAATGCGAAGGATCATTCAGATGCCTCATGGCTTGTAGGAAGCTCCCTTCGATAGCTTTCCGTTCACTCTTTGTTGATCCCAAGTCCTTCATCATTTGGTTGTTAGCTTCGCAATACAACTTAACAGCGGTATTTGCTTGATGCAGCTGATCAATTCCTTGAAGAAGCGAAATGTACGTTGAATATAACGGTTTGTCACCAGCTTTCTTGACTCTTCGGGCTATTCGAAAAGCATCTCTGGTTTTGCTTTCAGATACCAACAATGGTATACTTGTCTGCCACAGATAAAATCGTCGAAGGAACGTCATGAAAATGGTGCGATGAGAATATTTTCACTATAATGAAAATCTCCCCGGCCTCGTATATTATGGAGAAAAGCTATAAAAGGATACAGTAGGTATACCAACCTCTGTAAACTATTATAGTGTTGGTCTTACATAAATTTCCCCAAGTGCGGCCGAAATGTTCGCACGGCAAAGGGCAATACCGAGACCAATGCTACCTCGAATCACACGTCGGCTAGCCACAGCGGCACAAGGAAAGTCCCAATTCAATGTGTTTGATCGAAAAGCTAAGCTACTTCACAAACAATGGCCTGCAATGACTGATCCTGCTCGACTGCGCACTAAGGATTACCTTCGAGATGAGGTCGCTGCTAGAACGATTGAGCGTCTAGCATTTATCACGAGGGGGCTTGATCGTGTCCTTGATTTCGGTAGTGGCGCTGGAAATTTCTTGCAGCAGCTTTGCACAACTTCTAACGTTCCTCCTGGAGGAGATGAGGCTGAAGTTAAAATGACAGCACAACTCAATGCTGATAAGGAAACTATTAGACTGAAGATCAAAGAGTTGGTACTTTTGGAAGGCAGCAAAGCCCGATTAGAGCGTGACGAGTCTCAGAAAGTCGATCATCCATTCCCTGGTCGTGTTCTTCGCGTATGTACTGATGAAGAGCAATTTCGGAACGAGCTGTTGGCAGAAAATCTGTATGACGCCGTGATCTCAAATTTACTGTTACATTGGATCAATGATTTACCTGCAACGTTAGAAAAAATCAACAAAGTTCTCAAACCGGATGGATTGTTTATGGCTACTTTAGTTGGAGGTGATACGCTTTATGAGCTCAGAACACTGTTACAACTAGCCGAGCTTGAACGTCGTGGGGGTATGGCTTCGCGTGTGAGCCCATTAGTCCACCTTAATGATATTTCGTCCCTTCTCAATCGTGCTGGATTCAGTATGTTAACGATTGATCAAGAAGAAGTTGTCATCGGAGGCTTCCCTGACATTGTACTGATCATGGATGACTTACAGTGGATGGGCGAGCAGAACGCCGTTAACACTCGAGAACTGTATTTACCGAAAGATGTTCTTCTTGCTGCCAACGAAATATACAAGCTGTTGCATGGTGAGGTTGGTCCCAATGGCGTTACCACTCTTCCGGTGACAGTTGATATCATTTTCATGATTGGCTGGAAGAAGAGTGATGAACAACCGAAGCCTCTAGCTCGTGGTTCTGGGCAAATAAAATTGAAAGATGCCTTAAAAGTTGAATAGATAAGCCATCAAGACGTATTCCGCCGCCCTTTCCTGCTTATAACTGGTATGACCAATCCTATCGAAAATCGAAGCGCGCGGAACGACAATTGCAGATCTTTCGGCAAATCGATTGGAATAAATACAGTTTAGCTTGTAAGTTCTGTCGTTGGATTGCTAATCAGTATAAAATATACTCAAATATTTAAACTAATGTAGCACAAGCAATAAATTTTTTTTTTGCTGAACGTCATTTTAGCATCTTTGGAAACAAATCAAACGGGTGGCAAATCATAGACGTCTACAGGTTACGAGCACATGAGTAAATCTCACTACTCGAATCACATGGAACTATTAATCCGTCATGAAAAAGATAAGTCAAATTCAAGGAATTTAATGGAATAGGAATTTACGAAATAAAGATTTATCCGACGCTGTAGAGTTAACGTCATGACTATTTTGCAAGGAAGTCGAGAACGTTTCTTTTTATCGGTTGCTGTACATTTCCATATGCGCGCGCAGTATATATATCATTCTATCTACCCCACAAACCCCACACTGGCATGCTGAAATCTGAACGAGTGGTTCTTCCACTGTACACACTTGACTCGAACCTTGTATTCATTCCTGGTATAATTTACAATGTTACGTTTCTGCGGTTTAAAGCAGCTGCATTGTTGAACCGTTTCCGTTCCCAATTACCAGACGTGGCTTTAGTGTCAAGTTTGCTTCAAGAATTTGATTTCAGTCAGGCTCATGGTAGTCAGGAGGATTCTAAGATTTCACCGGAAGCTGCTAATGGTATTATTGATATCTATCGGCGGGAACACGGTAAGAAGTCCGGAACGATCAACCTGAATGACTTTGATTGGCTTACCCTTGCTATACGCCCCAACGAAACCAAAATTGTCTATCCAAAGGAAGCACCGAACTACAATATTAAGGTTGCTGTGATAGTGCGTGTTATTGGAATTACGGATGATACAACCAACATCAGACTTACGCTTCAGGCTATTACGCGTGGGTTTGTCATTGAACATACACCCACCTTGAAGCACAATGAAGTTATGGTGAATGTGCAATTTGATACCGACATTGCTGATCCCACCGGGCAATTTGCCATTATCCGTAAATCGGTCTACAATCTTTTCAAAGTGATTGACGAATTTGTCGTAAATTATCGAAGGGTGATGAGCTCGTCGACTCCAAAGGGAGCTTTGGTGTTGAAAAAACCATCAGAGAATGATCCAACATCCGATGAACGCAGTGGCGATCTCATTACGCTAAACCCAGTGGCCAACGCTCTCTATCTTCAGCTTGTTGGGAACAAAGATTTTGCTAAGGCCTTCACGCTGTTGCAGAAGCTCTACGGACAATATAGCCTGGACAATCAAAATTACGTTGTTGATTCCAAGTCCCTCCTTCGCTTGATTGATTTAACGGTTGGTGTTTGCCCCTTTCCAAACTATGAAAAGTTGAGTTTCCTCAATATCGAAAAGCCCAAGAAGCGAGTTGATGAGTTGGTTTTTATGGTCAAGCGATTGGAAAAGGTATTTTTGTCGGTTGATTCCAACAACTCTTACCTCAATCAATGGTTTAATCACGAGGCACTGAATATTCAAAAAGCTACCGTGGTTGCTAATCAATTGAAGCTGATCAGATTGGTCCTTGAGGGGATGACTAACAACAAAAATTCCCAACAAAAGTCTTCTGCTACTCGCAATCAAGGCAAATTACCAAGTTCGGGCGGAGGAAGTTCGGGTATTCCAATTGATGAGGATGATCTGGATGACGATGACGATGACTTGAAACAAATAACGCAGTTTGTTAAAAATCAACTTCCTAAGATTCAACTGCTTTCACCTGAATCGAAAAGATTAATTGTCAAGGACTATAAACGAATCAAGCTGAACGGCAATCAGCCAGGGGGCGGCAACCTGGATTTTCATGTTATCAGGAATTATCTCGAAATTGTATCGGATATACCTTGGGATCGCTACGTTACTAAATTCAAACTGAACAAGGACATCGATTTGACTGTTGCCAAACAACAATTGGATGACGACCACTACGGCTTGGAGCATGTCAAAAAACGTTTAATCCAATACCTTGTGGTTCTTAAACTTTTAGCTATTAACGCTGAAAAGGTTCTGCATGTCAAGCCACTCTCAAGTGTTCCCCGCGAAGAACATAATGATGCTTTCATGATCGCTAATCTGGATGAAAGTCTGGACGCTCGTAAGCAAGCGCAAAATCTGATCGAAAACAGTTCAAAGCAGCTTGGGGATAGTAAGGAGTCAATCGAAGTTTCGAAGTTGAATAAATCGCCAATCATCATGTTGGCTGGCCCCCCAGGTACAGGTAAAACTTCGTTGGCTAAGCTGATTGCACAGACTTTGGGGAGAAACTTCCAACGGATTTCACTTGGTGGGGTGAAAGATGAGAGCGAAATAAGAGGTCATCGTCGGACATATGTGGGGGCCATGCCCGGTCTTATCATCCAGGCTCTTCGCAAGGCTCGTCTGATGAACCCAGTTATTTTACTTGACGAGATTGACAAAGTTGTCGGAGGCAACAACTCGCCTGCTTCGAAGTATAACGGTGACCCACTGGCAGCCCTTTTGGAAGTTTTGGACCCAGAGCAAAATACACTGTTCATTGACCATTATCTTGGATTTCCCGTGGATTTATCACAGGTCATTTTTGTTTGTACCGCAAACGAGCCCTACCAAATGAGTCGTCCACTCCTTGACCGTCTTGAAATGATTGATATCGGCGCTTATGATTACCTGGAGAAATTGGTAATTGGCCGGAAGTACCTCTTGCCTCGCCAATTGCGTCGAAATGGGTTTCCATTAGGTCAAGATGAAGATGTTGAACAATTTGTTAATATTTCAGACGATGCTATGAAACAAGTCATAATTGACTATACCCGTGAAGCGGGTGTTCGCAATTTTGAACGGAGACTTGGAACTATTTGCAGATTTAAAGCTGTGGAGTATTGTGAGGCGTTAGGTTTGGATGGGAACGTCTCGGGCTATGACTCGACAGTTTTGGCAACTGACTTACCGAAATATTTGGGTGTTCCCTATTCATCTGGGAACTTGTCGGCTGAAGTCACCACAAGCACAGCTTCACGTGTGGGTATCGTTAATGGTTTGTCCTATAATTCCGAAGGGCTGGGACTGGTGCTTGTGTTCGAGCTGATTGGAATTGACAAGCGCATCTCCAACCCGGACGTCAAGAACACGGGCTGCTCTCTTTCAATGACGGGGAGCCTTGGCGACGTGTTAATGGAGAGTGGGAAAATTGGCCTTACTTTTGTCAAACTGTTGATTTACAAAGGTTTACTCCTGAGTGATATTGGTAGCCAACGAGAGTTAATTGAGAAGATCAACAATTTGGAAATCAACCTTCATGTTCCTATGGGTCTGATTCAGAAAGACGGTCCTCTGGCCGGGGTTACGATGGCATTACTGTTTTTATCGCTCATCATGGATAAAGCAGTACCTGCGGATATCGCGATGACAGGCGAAATCACTTTGAGAGGTCTTATTCTTCCAATTGGGGGTGTAAAGGAGAAATTATTGGGCGCCCATCTCACTGGTCAAATTCGCCGTATGATTATTCCTCGTGAAAACCGCAAGGATTTGATTGAAGAGTACTTGAGAGATATGGAAGAAGAAGGTAAAAGTCAATCGCTGGCTGAAATGAATGCTTTACTTAAAGACAACGAAGCTACTAAATTTACTATGACTGAGGTTGAAGAGTTTTATCAGCAGAAGTACGGCATTCAAATGTACTACGCCCGAGAGTTTTTGGACGTTATGAAATTGGTTTGGCCTGATGACGAAGTTGTCAAAGCCGGTGAACGCATGATTGAGTATCATTTGTAAAGTAATTCATATTTGAATGTATATTTATAAGGGAGCAGTCAGAAATTACTCGATTTTTCGCACGAAACGTATTATTCGATGTAAGACTTGATTTACACCCATTGCATTCTTGTCAGGATACCAAAAGTTGTTTCATGTTTACTGAAATAAGTTACGAAACAGCCAACATTGCTGGAGTTTTGTGGTTATACTCTATTATACAAGGAATTTCTCTCATATTGTTTTATGCATTGGAATCTATATGTAAAAAAAAAAAAAAATACAGGCCACTTAGAGTCTCCTCAAGTGTCTTCCTTATACGTAAAACACCAAGATAGAGATCTGCAGATTTGAAGATGGCAAACAATTGCTACTAGGAGGTGTGGTTTATATCATGAAGATAGTTGTTCAGCTTTTTTGATCTATAATATGCAGTAATATCTATTTGTAAAAGTCTATTCACTTCACTTAGAGGGTAATCTCAAGTGTTGTCCTTATACGCAAATATCAGAGTAGATATCTGCAGAGTGAAGATACAAGAAACGACATGTGTTGTGCTCTTGTGAAGAGGTTGTATAATGGTCGAGGAGTTTCGTCAATCAGCCAAAAATTAACCCAGATTGCAAACTATTTAATTTATCAAATATGCCTTTGAGGCTTTGGCCGCCGTATAAGGTCCCTTGGCCCAGTTGGTTAAGGCGTGGTGCTAATAACGCCAAGATCAGCGGTTCGATCCCGCTAGGGACCATTTCAAATTTTTGCTTTTTGAAGCATAACTATTATCCTAACTTATCAAATAGGGGACAACAAAATCAGGACAAGCAAGTAATGATTATCGGATTGTTTTTCACTAAATACATATACTCATCTTCACATTGTTGTGCCTTTCATCTACTTTCTGACAAAAAAGTCTGAAGAAGAGAAGTAGGCCACCGACCAATCATAAATGGTGTCACCAAATTTGAGGTACTTCTCGGTGTAATCCTTGATGGTGTCGTTCTGAATTTTTTCTGTGTTAGGCATAAGACCAGTGTTTCTCTTGATTCCTGCAAGAAAGCCCAGGAGAAGCGCAAGGTCAAGCCCTATATGGGCAGCTTTCGAAATCTTTGGTTAGTTTCAAGGTCGCTTGAGTAGTATTCAACTTGATAGACGTGGTTCAATTGTGATTAAACTTACGGTTCCCATATTTTTGTATGACACTTGAGATCAAATTTTACTCCTCAATGTGATGTGGAAAAGCGCGGGGGGCGAATTTGAAAGGGAATAGAATGATTTCAACGACAGCAAGAAAATACAGATTTTAAAGATGCCATTAAAATACTAACATCAAGATAAGGTGGCATTGCCTTTTCAGGTGAGTCTTCTGTATTCCAAAGTTTTAGAAAACGTTGGCTCACGCGTATACTTAGAAACTGTGGTAGTGTGCGAGGCAAAGTTTTTTTTTCTTTAAAAAATTACCTCCTTCGCCATCGAGGTCCCTATACCATATTGAACTTGATTAAGCTCAAAAGAGCCATTTGTTTCTATGCTGGATTGTAGACCAAGCCAGCTGGAAGCCCCATGAGTTGCCTTTTGTCGCTAATGTCGTGAAATGTGTCGGCTTCCCCCGTGTGGTTACCAAAGCTAGAGCTGGCATGGACGACGTGATATCGTCATTGTGTATGGTTATGCGAACAGCTCATTGAACGATTCACAAAGACTAAAACACTTGTCGGACTCGTGTCTACGAGTTATTCCAGTTGTAGAATATCTGGTTTAATTTGTTTTTCAGATCCACCAAACCAACCAAAAACGTGTCGTTTCCCGAACAAAAACCGTACTCTTTATGCTACGGGGGAAAAACTCATTCAAGAAAGAGACTTACGGGAAAGACGATGTCAGGCTTCGCAAGTTTCATAAGTGTTGTTTGAATTCATTTTACTAGGGCATCTTTTCGCGCGCAAATTTCTTTACCGCCACTTACCCCATGTCTGACCGCTATCGCCCACTGGGCCCTCGTGGTTCACAGCGTCAGGACCAAGACAGTCAGGCTCCTTCAAGACATTATAAGGGTTCATATCTGTCGCAGCGGGACAGCTATACACCACAGCGTGACTATCCAAGTCAGACTGATCATCGCAGTTATAACTCGCGGGATAACTATCGCCAGGGAGGGAGCAGTAGTTATCGAAACGGCAGTTATCGTGAACTGTACCAACCAAGAGAACTGTACGAGAGTTACAAGCGTCACCATCGCAATGTAATGGACAATGACGAGACGCCTCCGCCAAAGCGACCACCGCCGCCGGGGCCTGCTGCTCAAAAACAATTACAACCTTCTCAGCGCTTACGGAGCACGGCATATCGCAATTCGCAGAAGCCGAATGGCCCTAAAGGGAAACCTCAAGGTCCGGGAAAGCCTTCAGGCCTGCCATTTCATCGTCGTCGCCCGCCTCGAAAGTTGATGCCGCACCAACTCTATCTGGTAAGGTATAGGGCTACTGATGCGTACAAACGCATCAAGCTTGTTGGCGAAGGTACTTATGGTAAGGTTTACAAAGCGGTCAATGAAGTTACCCAGGAGCCTGTTGCATTAAAGCGATTACGTCTCGAAAGTGAACGCGAAGGGTTTCCAATCACAGCAATACGTGAAATCAAACTTTTACAACTGTTTGATCATGAGAACATCGTTTCTCTTTACGAAATCATGGTTGAACATCATCAAGTGTACATGATTTTTGACTATACTGAACATGACCTTTTAGGTTTACTTCGTATTCCTAATGTTGAACTCTCCGAGGGCCACCGCAAGTTTCTTTTTCATCAATTGATGCTGGGACTTCTGTATCTTCATCTGAAGCAAGTCATTCATCGAGATATCAAGGGACTGAATATATTGGTTGATTGCAAGGGTAAGCTCAAGATTGCTGATTTTGGATTGGCCCGTACAATGAAGGTTGTTCAAGATGGCGAGTCACCTGATTATACTAACAGAGTCATAACTATTTGGTATCGTCCTCCTGAATTACTACTTGGGGCTACAAATTATGGTCGTGAAGTTGATGTTTGGGGCGTTGGTTGCTTGCTTCTTGAACTATACGTCAAGATGGCGGCATTTCAAGGAATTGACGAAGTGCAACAGCTATGCAAGATTTACAACGTCATGGGGACGCCCGACCCCGAGAACTGGCCAGAAATCACGCAACTTCCATGGTTTGATATGTTAACCCCACGAGTTGTTAAGCCTTCACGTTTTTCGGAACTTTATGCACCAAAGATGAGTGAGCTAGGGTTTGATTTAGCCAGTCAACTCTTACAGATGAACCCACGTAAGCGTGTTACTGCCAACGAAGCTTTAAAGCACCCATGGTTCACACTGGAACCGTTACCGGAGCCCCTTGATTTTTTGCAAAGCATTGATGGGGAATGGCATGAATATGAGCTGAAGAAATTCCGTCGGAGAGAAAAGAAGCGCGTTGAGGAGGAGGCACGTCAAAAACTGGTACACCCGGATCTCGCTCCGTTGACAGAAAAACTGGAGCCACCACTGGAATCCTCCGTTGCACCCAAACTGGGTGACGTGAATATGGAATCAAACCAAACTTGAGGTCGATAATACTGTCCATTATTACATACAATAGTGAGTTTGATACGTTTCTTTAGGTAAGTGACCATTGGACGCAAACTTGTAATAAACTATCGACTCGGCATCCGATTGATTTACTTGACCAAAAGTCATATGCATTTGACACTTCATACGTTACATGTATTATCAAACTTGGCTTATCGACACATGTGGTGGCATATATCCTATAATTCTTCGATTACAGATTGAAAAACGCAGGTGAAGCAATTTCACCGTTGATCACATTTTCACGTTCATTTATAGCATTAATTTCATCCTCTATTCGACCGTCACGGACTTTGCCAAATTTCTGGGAAAGTCGACATCCTCACCTCTATTCACTGCCAACCAGTAACTCATCAATTGCATGGGAATGACGTTAAGCAAACCTTGTAAGCAATCAACAGTCTCCGGAACCTCAAGGGTAGCAAAAATTTTGGGATCTTGCGTAATCAGGTCACCCTTGTTGCAAACAACAATGGGTCTACCGTCTCTAGCAGTAACCTGTTGGATGGCAGAAACGACTTTAGGGAACAATGAATCTCTAGTTGCAAAGGCAATGATAGGCAATTGATCATCAACCAAAGCCAATACACCGTGCTTCAATTCACCTGCGAGAACACCCTCAGAGTGGATATACGAAATTTCTTTGATTTTAAGGGCACCTTCAAGGGCCGTAGCATGTTGATAGCCACGACCAAGAATCAACAACGACTTTTGGTCATTGAGAGTGGAATCGCACAACTGCTTGATCTTGTCTTCAAGCTTCAAAACCTCCTTGATTTGATCGGGAATCTTTTGTAAACCAGCGATGATTTCCTTATGACGATCAATACGAGAAATGGAATCGTTGGAAAGAGAAAGCGCAACCATAACAAGAGCAATAAACTGGGAGGTATACGCTTTTGTCGACGCAACACCAATTTCAGGACCAGCATTGATATGGACACCACAGTGAGTTTGTCTCGACATCAGCGAACCCACAGAATTCACAATCCCAATAGTGAGCGCGCCCCGCTCGAGACAGTATTGCAAGGCCAAGATAGAGTCAGCGGTTTCCCCCGATTGGGATACGAACACGCAAACATCATCTCTAAAAACAGGCGATTTGCGGTCCAAGAAATCAGAAGCCAACTCCACCAGAACGGGAATCTCAGTGAGCTCTTCGAAGATCGATCTGGTAGCGAGGCATGAGTGATAGGACGTACCGCAAGCAATCATAATGATTCTGCGACAACGACGGATTGTAGGAAGGAATTGCTTAAGTCCTCCAAGTGTAACCACTGAGTTCTCAAAGTCAATACGACCTCTCATGGTATTGAATGTCGAGTCCGGTTGTTCAAAGATTTCCTTCTGCATGAAGTGCTTGTAAGGCCCCTTCATGATTTGATCCAATTCCATTTCGAGAGTTTGAATTTGGCGCAGAGCCAGCTCACCAGCCAGCTTCTTCGTGGCACGATGAATATGCAATTCACCATCGTAGATATGCGCAATATCGTCATCTTCGAGGAACAAGACCTTTTTGGTATGTTGCACAACGGAGGCGGGGTCTGAGGAGAAGAAGAATTCTACTGGCATGGGGACGCCATCATCAGCCAAAAAAGCACGCAGTTGTGAAGTCCGCAAGGCTTCTTGAGTGGGCACAACAAGAGAAGCAGGAGCAATTTCAGTAGGCCCCTCAGGGAATTCAACGTCGACAAAGTCTACCTTGAGTTTCTTTTCAGTGCGGACACCAACAAGCAAAGGCGAACCCTTTCTGGTACCACATACTTCACCAGGATAGTGAGTAGATTTCACCAATAAACCATACAGACCTTCCAATTCACGTAGAACCTGTTTAGTTAAGTCATTAAAATCAAGAGAAATCCCTGCAGCTTCGTTGGTGTCGTAAATGTGCTTGAACAACTTGGCGATGCACTCAGTATCGGTATCCAGTTCAAACTTGAACCCCTTTGCTAACAATAAGGTCTTGAGAGCATTGAAGTTTGTAATGATACCATTGTGAACAACCACGAATTCGCCACTAGGGTCCAGGCGGTGGGGGTGGCAGTTTTGTTCCAACGGCTGACCGTGAGTAGCCCAACGAGTGTGTGCAATCCCAACATGGTCGTTAAACACAGTATCACGATTAACCTTATCATCAATAATCTTTTGTTTCAAAACCTTGACCTTACCGGGCGTTTTAATGATGATATTTTCGCCTTTCACATCGCCGTCGACAGCAAGCCCAGCCGAGTCATACCCACGATACTCGAGTCTTTGCAACCCTTCGATAAGATAATCGATGACTTCACCGCGTGATTTATCAACAAGGTAGTTCACGTAACCAAAGATGCCACTGTAATGTTAGTTGACACGTTGTGCTAGTTGAACACGACGCTTGTAAAGAACACGCCAACAAGTATTCCAGAATCTCCAGAGTTAGCTCTGAATTAGACCAGTATTCCCGTTAGCCTTCACTCACACACATCATGTCCTGATTCACATACCACATGTTTATTAGCGGAAAAAAAAACTTATTCTGTCGACACGCCTTTAATATAATTTTCCTTTGCGCAGGCTCCTTTAATTACTGTACCTGATTCGGCAAAACATAAACAGTGCGGAAACAGGGTGCAACTGATGGAAACAATACAAGAGATAAATGACTAACCGGCCAAATAAAAGGTCATGTTTTCACTCAGCGCTCACTTGGGTGAACTCGAGCGAGCTATCAAATCCTAAAAACTTCCATAGAACTAGCACAGTTCTAAATATAGCAGACGCAGGTTATGCGTCGAATTGAAGGCAGTGCTGACCGGAAGCTCCTAGAACCTACGACTACATCCATCGACAGACCATAACCGAGCATCGTAAATTGAGTGAAAAATTATCGTACATTTTTGTGAAATCTGGTTACACACGGCTCGACGACAACAGTATGATACGGGCGCTAAGTCAATGCCTGGCGCTAGCTTCAGAAGTTTCGAAGGCATGCGGTGTAGAGGGCAAGGTTTAGTAGACAACAACACAACACACGCAACTACTCGGGCAATGCGATGAGAAAGATGCTTCAAGGTGATTTCAGTGTTAAGTATTTTGCTCTCACATACGATATGAGTCCGCTTGTTGATGGACTCATTTCATATACATCCTTGGCGAGTTCACCTTCTACTTCAACTTCGGTGAGATGCGTCGCGGTTTACGAATGTGAGAGGGGGTAATTTTTTCCCTGGGGGTGCGCATCTTGGTCAATCACCACTTTCGATCATGTTCCGGTGGCGACAACTGATAGTGCGAGGATTCATTCGGCGTGCCTCGAAAAAACTGGCTCAACACCACCTTCGCCGGAGACCAGACCCGCGAAGTGCTATTCTGTTACTAAAGTTATTACCCAAAGACAATGATGTAACGATCCCCAAGCAGATCGAGAAGCTTTTGAAACCGGTAACCGCCGTGACCATCGGAGAGCTGATTGATTTGAAGCGAGCGGCGGAAGCATTCAAATGCTACAAATACGAAGAAATTATACCAGATGAAGTGATCAATGTAAATATTAATCAGCTGACCGATTTGATGGTTTTATCTAATGGCACATTGGTTGGATGGAATTTGAGTGAAGAGATTATCGTTCACAATTACGCCAAAAAACTTGCCCCTGCAATTGATGAACTCTATGTTCCTGAAGCAGATGTAATGGACTGGATTGGAGTTACGGGTGACGCTGATGGGCTGTACGTACAAGGAGAAATCTTGGTGGTTGATGAGGATAACGTTAACCAAGCATTATTGGAGAAGGCAGCATTTGCAATCGGGTTTCTGAGGTCTACTCGACTCTCCATATTGGAAAACGCGTTGGATAAATATTTACAGCGAGCTAAAGACCAGTCACGATTCCTAGCTACTGGTAAAATAATGACAACGGAGCACCAATTATTGCAGTTGACGGGAAAGCTTTTTCAATTGCGAGCAAAGTTGAATTTGTATCTGGAGCTCATTGAGACCCCTGACTTATATTGGGAGGAGCCTCTGTTAGAACGCATTTACACTTCAGTTTCACGAGCTCTTGACATCAATCCCCGTATATCAATTTTGAACCGAAAGTTAGATTATGCCACCGACGAGCTGAGAGCATTTTTACTGGTTCTCAACGAAAAGAAAAGTACGCGGCTAGAATGGATCATCATTCTATTGATTACTGTCGAGGTCATATTTGAATTACGCCAATTTTGGTTGGAATACCATCAAACTGCAAAGACGGAATCCGACGTACATAGTGGGGCTTGATTGTCTTTTCCTCTACTTGTAAATAAATTGAATCAGAGGTGTGGGTCTCGGAGTTGAGTCATGCCGAATATGATTAATGGCAATCTTCGCGTGCATAAGGATATATTGGGGGCGAGTGGGGGCGCGCGATGAGCACAGCCTCGAATAGTGAGCAAGACAACCAAAGCGAGGGACTCCGGGTTGGCGTCATCGAAGTCTAGGAAAACCATCCGGAAATAACCGTACCTAATACTGCATCCTTGACGTGAAGTAGAATGCTGCTGTCAGAAAACGCCTATAGCCGCATCGCCCGGTGAGACCCGGAAAAAAACACCATGCGTGATAAGCTTGAGCTCTCCAATCAGGATTAAGCACAGCGATGAGAAGTCATGGAAGATGAACGGATTGGTGTCCGGTAAAACACTTGTCCCAAACCCTCCAAGTATTCACCAGGTATGGGCTGGTTGATGAAGTAAAGATGGCACTGTTGTTATCACGACCATTTAATTGGTCCGTCACCACCTTGACATGTGTCGTGAAACGGTTGTACTTGTTCCGTATTTTCCCGTTACTATGCAGGCGGGCTCGAGACTTGACGCCGTGCTAATTCTTCCGATGACATGCCCACGCTAATGATATAGATTTGAAAAAATCGCCATCGGTTTCATGGCAAAAGGTTTTATACTTCTCCAGTAGTTATCTAGCGGTTGGGGTGGGACAAAAATACGATGCTTATCTTTTATCTTAGATGCTTATTGGGTCCACGATCCGAGCGCAGTTTTCCATTGCGCACTGATAAGGGTTGCCACTGATAAGCCTTCGCGGTGCCCATCAGGCATGTATGCAGCAATAAATATGGCGAAGGCCCCATAGCCTATCCAAACGGGATCACGTACATACATCGAGTCAAACCACCATAATGTATGGCCGTCTAACCCGAGATCTCTATCCCCAAGATGAGAAGTACAACCCGCTGACGTTGATCATATTATTGGTGGGGCTGAATGTCATCTGGATTATGATTTCCGGGCTTGCCTTCTTGTACCTGGGGTTGAGCCGACGGAAGCTGGCGTTATCTTTGATCTGGATTGTGATTGTGCTGTCGTTCATTGGCATTTTTCAGTGGTATTTTTGGGGCTATTCCCTTGGGTTTTCCGAAACAGCACACAATGGTTTTATTGGAAATCTTCATAATTTCGGCTTTCAAAATTTACTTCAAGGTGACAATTACCCTAAAATGGCGTATGCCGTGTTCCAAATGCAATTCATGTTGGTGACGCTAGCCATCCTTGCTGGGGGTTGCGTGGCCGAACGGGGTCGGTTTTTACCAGCAATGGTTTTTCTCTTTTGCTGGGCCACTATCGTTTATTGTCCGGTGGTGTATTGGATTTGGGGTGGCGGCTGGGCTGCTACGTGGAAGCTGGGGGTTTTGGATTATGCTGGCGGTGGGCCCGTGGAGATCCTTTCCGGGGTGTCGGCGTTTGTGTATTCCGCCTTCCTTGGTCGACGCAATAAAACATTGATGGTTCTGTACCGTGCCCACAACATCACCAATGTGTTCTTGGGGACGGTATTGCTTTACTTTGGGTGGTTGTTCTTTAACGGGTTTTCCTGTGCAAACGCCTCACTCAAAGCCATCTACTCGACGATGAATACTCACTTGTGTGCTGCATTTGGTGCCGCCACGTGGTTATTGTTGGATTTCCGTCTAGAACAAAAGTGGCTGATGGTGGCGGCGTGTTCGGGGTGCATATCGGGGCTTGTGGCCGCTACGCCATCGTCGGGGGTGATTCCCTTATGGGCCCTGGTCATTTTGGGGGTGGTCGCCGGTACTGTTTGTAATTTTTCCACCAAAATCAAGTACCTTTTGCATGTGGACGACTCCCTTGATGTATTAGCAGAACACGGCATCGCTGGCGTTGTCGGCTTAATTTTCAATGCTCTTTTCGGCAGTTCTGACGTTATCGGATACGACAACGTTACTGTTCACGAAGGGGGATGGTTGGACCATAACTATAAGCAATTGTACATTCAGATTGCTTACATTTTAGCCTGTACTGGTTACCTGGCTGTGGTTACTGCCATCCTTTGCTTCGTCATCAACAATATCCCGGGGCTTCACCTTCGGGTCGATTACGACGCCGAAGAAGCAGGGTTGGATGAAGATCAAATTGGTGAGTTCGCCTACGATTACATTGAGGTACGGCGGGACTTTTTGGCATGGGGAAACCCTGGCCAGACCACCGGTGTTCACTCGGAGCATCATCTGGAGCTTCACCAAGAAGTGCTGCATTCGAGCGACCCCAAGATGCCCCACATGATGGATCATCTGCTACACGATGGTACTACAAACGAAAGCAAGCCTCATCTGAGTCTGATTTACGAACATCACCTTGACTCTCTGGCTCTGTCGGCAGTGCCTCCGCCAGAAGATCTTGTGGTCCGAAATCATCTGGGATTCACAAGAGAAAAACAAGTTTAACCAACTTCATGATTGATTTATAGGAGTTACAAGAAAGGTAATAGATTATACTCGCCAATTAACGCGCTTCATTATGGCCAAAACGCCTATTTCTTTCTTTTACATGCCATAGTTGGTCTACCCCCATTTTTACGTGGACAACCTATAGCCTCACACAAGCAATAAATATTATTTTTCCTCCACTCCTGATCGAGGCGGATCTTAGTCTCCGTGCAGAACGATCACGTGCAAGGTTGAGTCATCGACCGAGAAAGTATACTCAATCGCGGGACCCCGGTGACGGCCTTCATCGCAAATTCCTAACGGTGTGTCAGCTAACAGCACTATAGTGAGTACCGTTACGTTGTGCATGACTAGGAGGGGGGGCCATCGGGAATTTCTTTTGTGGGCCATTATCCGGTCGCCCGAAAAATCCGGGGCATTTTTTTTCATGGTACGCATTATATGCAGAATGGGACTGAGGCCGGAACCGGGCCTCTGAGTCACCATATATATCTTTCTGACTGCTGCGAAAATTTAAAGATCCCCGATTAAAGATGCTCAGAGCTGTTCGCCGTACACCGGCGCTTGCCAAGGGGCTCAAGGTGGTTGCCACCGCCCGATTTGCCACCGCTGCTGCTAGCCCAAATACCACGGCCACCAGACCGTCGCCGGCACCTCTGTTCCAAACTCAACCCGACACCCCTTTGACTCGTCAAATCAAGAAAACCGACATGGATGACTCGTTCATAGGTCTTACTGGGGGGGAAATTTTCCACGAAATGATGTTGCGCCATAACGTCGACACCATCTTTGGTTACGCTGGGGGTGCCATCTTGCCCGTGTTCGACGCCATCTACAACTCCGATAAGTTCAAGTTCGTGTTGCCTCGTCACGAACAAGGTGCCGGCCACATGGCTGAAGGTTACGCTAGAGCGCTGGGGAAGCCCGGGGTGGTGTTGGTGACCTCGGGTCCTGGTGCCACCAACGTCATCACTCCGATGGCCGACGCCTTGATGGATGGTGTTCCTCTTGTGGTGTTTACTGGTCAAGTGCCCACCACCGCCATTGGTTCTGATGCCTTCCAGGAAGCTGACGTCGTCGGTATTTCGCGTTCGTGCACCAAGTGGAACGTCATGGTTAAAAACGTTGCCGAATTGCCCAGAAGAATCAACGAAGCGTTCGAAATTGCCAACCTGGGACGTCCCGGCCCGGTGTTAGTCGACCTTCCTAAGGATGTCACCGCGTCCATCTTGAGACACGCCATTCCCATCAACTCGACGCTTCCGTCGCTGACACTTTCCCAAATCACTCGGCAAGCCACCACCGAGTTCACCAAGGAAGCCATTCGCAGACTGGCCGAACTTGTCAATAAGGCCAAGAGACCTATCCTCTACGTGGGTGCCGGGATTTTGAACAATCCCGATGGACCCAAGTTGTTGAAGGAATTAGCCGACAAGGCGTCGATTCCCGTCACCACTACCATCCAGGGGTTGGGGGCTTTTGACCAAAGAGACCCCAAGTCGTTGGATTTCCTTGGTATGCACGGTCTGGCGGCCGCCAACACCGCCATGCAAAATGCTGACTTAATCATTGCCCTCGGGGCTCGTTTCGATGACAGAGTCACCGGTAACGTCACCAAATTTGCTCCGGCTGCTAAGATTGCCGCTGCCGAAGGCCGCGGCGGTATCATTCATTTCGAAATCTCTCCCAAGAACATTAATAAGGTGGTCGAAGCCACCGAGGCGGTTGAAGGTGATGTCACTGACAACTTGAGAGAGTTCATTCCTTTAGTCAAGCCCGTCAGCGAACGTAAGGAGTGGTTCGCCGAAGTTGATGGCTGGAAGAAGAAGTACCCTTACGCTTACCAAACCGAAACTCCAGGGTCTCTCGTCAAGCCCCAAACTTTGATCAAAGAAATTGACGCTCAATTACAGGAATCAGGTAAAGATTTCATTATCACCACCGGTGTCGGTCAGCATCAAATGTGGGCTGCTCAACACTTCACTTGGACTAAACCAAGAACCATGATCACTTCGGGTGGTTTGGGGACGATGGGCTACGGGTTGCCCGCTGCCATTGGTGCCCAAGTGGCCAAGCCTGACACCATTGTCATCGACATCGATGGTGACGCCTCCTTCAATATGACTTTGACCGAATTGCTGTCCGCCGTGCAAGCGGGCGCCCCCGTTAAGATCTGTGTTCTTAATAACGAAGAACAAGGGATGGTGACTCAATGGCAATCATTATTTTACGAGCATCGTTACGCCCACACCCATCAAACCAACCCCGACTTCATGAAGTTGGCCGAAGCGATGGGGGTTAAGGGTATTCGCATCAGCACCCAAGAACAAATGAAGGAAGGGGTAAAGGAGTTCCTTGATTGCAAGGAACCGGTGTTGTTGGAGGTGATTGTCGATAAGAAGGTACCCGTTCTTCCCATGGTCCCTGGTGGTAATGCCTTGGACGACTTTATCGTTTGGGACCCCGAAGTCGAAAAAGAACAGAACGAGTTGAGAAAGAAGAGAACTGGCGGCAAGTTTTAATTCCTTTTATAGTCATTTTATTTATTCAAAATTTTGTTGAAACGTCACGATCTACTTAAGATTATTCATTTGCGCTTGGTATACCGGACCCGTCTGGGGAATGCTGGGCTTAGGTTCCTTGACTTCGGCATGGTGGTCATGGTGGTCATGGTGGTGGGAGTTATGAGGGTGCAAGATCTTGTCAATGGCTTCGCCAATCTTGGTGTGGTGGTGGTGGTGTTCCTCAACTCTGTGGGTGGCTTCGTCCTTGTGGCTGTGAATTTCAGCCACAGATCCACCCACCATGCCCCCTCCGTGGACACCGGTGCCGTAAGCGGCGCCTTCAGCTTCCCAATTGACATCGTCAGGGTTTTGGTCGCGTCCAAACACCTTGTCCCCCAAGGACGAGTGCGATTTCTTGACATTTGAGGTGTCGTTCGACGGGTTAGACTGGTTGGAATGGCTCATGATTAATGATAATTAGCCACGATTACATCGTCGTTTATATACTCCGTGCGATTTATGGGGTGACCCGCATGACACAAAGCAACCCCGAGCCGTACGAGGATTGGGCCGCATGTAGCCACTGATTTATCGAGTTTAAGTTGATCACAAAGAACTAGCGCCACTCATAGAGGTATATATGGATAAATTGTGTCACCAAGATACCCCGGAATCGTCAAAAAAGCGAAGTTATGGCCGGCATTAATATGGCGCCAGTTTTGACTACGACCAATCAGCTTGAATTATGACACGATTGATAATTTGTAACGCCGAACCAACATGAAACAATGATACGTTACAGTGTTACGCAATACAACCAAACTTGAGCGTGCCACACGACGTTTCGCGCGTACACCCTGGGTGCGGGCAATCGCCGTTCTTATCCATTTTACCGAGTGCGGTCATTCACAACTTCCTTTCACCCGGAAAGCGCCGTTTTTCATGCACCAGCCGTGACTTCCCCCACAAATCAACTGATGACTAATTAGTCGATCACGATCAAAGAAGAGGCTGGATTAGAACAATAACACCTACTACGGCAACAGCTCTATGAGAATTTTCGACCGCTGAATTCCCACAAGTCTTGTAGCTACTGCAAAACTGTAGTCGACACATGTGACAAGTAAAACTATATGCCGGACCAACACTTGGTTATGTCCTCGGGAAATCGATCCAAAATACCACACACGGATGCTGCCACTAGGCACCAATGAGAAAGGTGCTCTGAATTTGAAGCTCATCAACACTCTGCTGGGCCCGCGCGTGTCACAGGCTTGTGATCGATGCCGTTCAAGAAAAGTCAAGTGCGATGGGGCCCAACCACTGTGTGGAAATTGTACCAAAGCCGGTTTGGAATGCAAGATACTGGATAAGTTGAGCCGTCGAGCATTCCCCAAGGGATACACGGAAAACCTTGAAAAGCGGGTTCGAGAGTTGGAAGCCGAGTTGAGAATCGCTAAGGAAGGGAGCAACCATGGGTCCAAAGAAACTTCAACAAATCCCCCTCGAGAGCGTGCCCCTAACGTGCCGGCAAACCCCATTGATCAAATTTTCAATTTGGACAATAAGGGCGTGATTATCGGTAACGACAATTTGAATTTCGAACTGCAATTCAACCACTTGCTCATAAACTTGAACTTGCCGTTTTTGAAGATAACAAACAGTCACAACTATCTTGTAAATGATCCGAACCTGTTTTTGTATCATCCACTGTTTTCAGATTATAATGAGTTTCAAAATCGTGACTTGGCTATGATTTATAACCCGATCGCAGGTGGTGATCAGACTATGCCTCGAGATGTCTATCAACTATTTATCCAATTGGTGAATAACTTCAAGACGTTGTTTGCTAATAAGCGCGAGTTGGATAACCAAATCAAGCTATTTTTCTTGCATTATAACGTCTTCATCCCGATTTTTGACTTTCAACAGTTTTGGAACGCCTACGAGCAATTCCACACAATGTATCCGTTTATGTTCACGTATGACGATTCAACGTTGAACGGATTCAACTTAGGACGAAATGACTACACCGTTGTCAATCAATATTTTGTGATTGTTGTGCAAATTTACGCAATGTTGATGATAAACGATCCCACGATCAACCTCAACTTGCTATTGAATCACACAGAGCCAAGGTACAGTCTTAAAAAGGGTCCAGGTGAGCTGGTGGTCAAACTGTTGTATGACTTCTTGCCGTATTTTAACGTCTTCAACGTCCTGAGAGACCAGTTACAGGCTTATCTCATTTTCTTGTATTATTCATTGTTGACAAACAACAAGGAAAAGCTGCTGGTTCTAGCCGGAATGGTAAATCTGTTCATTGGTATCTTGGGTGTCAATTTGAACTCCAAGAATTTATTTTTCAATGATCTTAGTTTGCCCATTGCGGAACGAACCAACAGAGTGAAAAATTTTTGGGCTTTCAAGATATTACTCAAATGCTTCAATCTTAAGTTTGGTTTCAAGCCAAGTTTGAACACTACCGTCATTAATCCGGTAACTATTGATCGTTACTTCCAATTGACACCGGAAAAACTCCTGAGTTTGTTGAATGGTGACGATCTGTTATTTGACACTCTCTTGAAACCCCTGGTTGAGTTTTTGAATTTGATGAATATTGTCATTCCTCTGTCATTCTCACCCAACTACTACCAATACTTGAAGAAGAAAGATCCGAACAAAAAACGAGACCATCCAAAACACCTAGATTGGATTTTAAACGACGATGATGGCGATGGAAATGACGGGAACTTGAATTACAACTTTAATCAATTTTTGGTGATCGACAAAAATTTACGTGATTGGCGACAAGGTCTCAAAGAGGAGAGAATTTCATTGAGGCCGCTTAGTAACGGGATGAAGCTTCCTCCCTCTGTGTCGACACTGAATGACTTGTATCATGATTTGATCAATAAGGAAGTCAATTATGGTACCGTCGGTATTTCGCAGGAAGGATTGGTAGAGTTTTACAAAAGCGGCTTGCCTGACGCACATATGGCACTGCAGTTGATTAAAATTCAGCTCAACTTTCATTATTCATTGATCAGGAGTATGAATTATCTCAATTTCATCGTTGATAAGGAGCTCACCCCTGAGCACTACATCACTATCAGTGAAATTCTGAGTGAGGTGTTGAATTACTTTGTACTATTTTTCAGACATGTGGCAGAGCTGGAGGTTGTACTGCACAAACGAAGTAATCCCGTGATGGAGCTGCTTGGATTGGATGTAGACGAGGATGGCTTTGTTATAAACGACTTCAGTGTTAAAAGAAGGCGCACTCAACAACCCAAAAAAGCCACTCTTTTGAAAGAGATTCCAGCTCTGCCATTCAACTCCTTGTTCAATAGTCTTCTGATGACCATCATTAACTTGAAGAAGCTGATAATTTTGCAGATGCTATATTTGCTTATTTGTTTGTTGAAATTTTACAAGAGAGGGGAATATGGAAACATACCATCATTTGTTGAATTATTAGGGAGCAGCGTTCAACTCTTTTTTAGAGTCTTCATCAGTTATAAGCCTGAACTCTCAACGAAACCGAAGGAGGCACAAATATTTGTGAAATTGTTGAACGATCTGTTAAAGGAAGACATCCTTAAGGATGACGAGGATGAAGAAGAGGATGATTATTATAATCTGATTGATTGGGATCACGAGGAGTTGGACGAGGACATCAAGATTCTACGAATACTTAAGACCATACAGTACAAGAGCGAGAGAATTCTTGAAAAGACCCAAGCAAAGCGCCAATTACCACTCCCAAAGACATACTCATTGCTGAAAGTTCCAAGTATACTGAGTTTTCTTCTCGATGGCGATGAAATTGCAAAGAAGGAAAAGTTGGTAATTAATGATTTATTGAGTATGAGTCGAGGTGATTGGCATCATTGATTACCAGTGATTTAGCATTGGTTGACCCTGACTATACAGACTTTTAAGGATCACTCTACTTCAACATCTAGGAAACGAAATTCCGCTCCTACACACTCAATTAACTTGAACATACCCTTGTAAGGATTAGGTCAGGTTAATTGGTTTGGCAGCACAATTAATAATTGTGCTGATGACAGCTTATGACAGTCTTTCATAGTTTAAGTCAAGTTTAATTGGTAAGAAGTTTTTATTGGAATATGAGCAAACGTTACGATATCCGTGGTATATGTAATCATAGTTGGGTATCGTTAAAATTCGAAGTACTTTGGGTACAGTAACCTCATAAGAAGCCAATATCTGTTCGATTATACCCAAAAGCAAAATCGACCCCATTGACGACCTCGGCAAATGACGATGAAAATCTCTATTTATTTCTTTGAAGCTACTGTATAGACAATTCCTTTGGAGTCTTTACTACGATTTGTCAGGATTTTTATTTTGTTAGGACCGTTGTTTTAATTTGTCGGCATCTTCATCCGATTCGTTAGTATCTTCTATTTGACAGGTTTTTCAGTTTGACAGATTTTTCAGACTGATTCGTTGGGTTCTTCAGTTTGACAGCTTTTTCAGACTGATTCGGTGGGATCTACAGTTTGACAGCTTTTTCAGACTGATTCGGTGGGATCTACAGTTTGACAGCTTTTTCAGACAGATTCTTTTTGATTTTTTTTCTCTTTTTTTTTTTTTTGGGACGTCGTTTCAATGAAATGAAGAAACTGATCTTGGAAAAAGATTTCCCCACATTTGCCAAACTCACCATGCAAGACGCCAACTCGTTCTATCTTCTTTGGTAGAAACGTCGACTTGTTCTAATATCACACGTATATTTCCATAATCTTCCCACGACCCATGACTGTTGTGACTAGATCAAAATATATGTTGTTTGTACTGCATAGGGCCAATCGCGTGGCATCGCCCGGAGGACCCCGGAAGGACCCCGGGGGATTCCGGAGGCCGAAAACCGGGTCAAGCTTTTTAGGGTGTCCCACTGTTAAGACTCGCCGCATCTCAAAAATGTAAACCTCAAAATAACGAGCTCAATGCCAATGGATGCATACAAGTGATACTCAGCTATTGTAGATCACACTGCTGGCTTCTTGCCAGGTGGCTTTGATTTTCGTTAGCCCTTGTCCAGACTGAATAAATCGCAGTTTTCGCTTTTTGGAGAAAAAATGCAAAACTGAGAACTAAAATGACGACAAAAAGTCGAAATTTCAAAAAAGTGAAAATAAACATTTTTGATATTGAGGCTTCTTATTGCTTTACTATAAAGCACCAGGATATACACAACAACCACGTAGCGGCGACCACGGTAACTACCCCCGCCGTGGGATTTGATGTGGTTTGGGTAAAACTGTTTGTGCTGCGCACGACTCTCACTAAGGGCGTATAGGGTTTCATGATAGCCGATACAGCCAGACTGGTAGTGATAATAACGGCCAATTGTCAACGGCCGATACAGGCAGATCGCTAGTGGCCGATACAGGCTAATTGGTAGTGACTATAAAGGCTACTGGCAATTGCTCATACCGCTGATTATCATTATTCTTTATTACATATTATATCGTCGTAAGGCTAATTACGCCTGCTCCAAGAACTGCAACACCTTGTCCGTGCCCTTGAGCTGGAGCAACTTTTTGATCTTGATGAGCTCAGTCACTTCGTCGCTGGTGACCACCGGCTCCGTCACTTCCGGTGTCGCGTGGTGCCCCGCCACCTCCACGAGCTCATCCAATGCTTGTTTAGACCTTGGGTGGTGGCTTCGTGGGCGTTTTCGTGAGCAAAACTGGGGATAATGCACGATGGTTATGAGATTATCACACCCCGCACTTTGCATCACGTGATACATTAAATATATATTGTGACTCCAAATCTCAAAAATACATTAATGTCGTTTGAATTCATCCGTCGCTTATCCGAGTCTGGCAAGCTGGTGCCGAGCGAAACATCAAACCCGACTTCAGGGGAGTTGCTGGCAGCTTCCAAAGTCGATACCCTGAAAATTCCTAAGCATAATCCCCTCACGCTGCTTGTTGAGCAACAGCGTTACCACCAGCTGAGCGATAACTTACATGTAAGTTTATAAGGAATGAAATATTAATAGTTGGCCTTCACCAATAGGTACCTTAATTGATCAAGCTGTTCCGACAGAGGAGTAGATTGGTTAATCTGGTCCAAAATTGTGGCGGTTCCTTCATGATTGATGACAATTTCAGCAAGGGTATCATTAACGCAAGCACGAATTCGTGACTGTCGATGGTGAAGTAAAACTAGAAGTCTTTCAACCACTTTTTCTCTCACATAACCATCTTTGACGAATAAAAGCTTGCCAAAAAGACGAATAGCCGCTTCAACTCTCATCCACTCTCGAGTATTTATATGTAGGTTGTATACGTCCTTCAATAATGGCCTCCATTCGAATGACTTAGGAATGGGTAAACCAGCTTCCAACAAACGCCTCCAGGTTGAGAGTGCGGCCACAATTCGACTACGAGGTTCAAGTTGATATGGCCCCAATTCC
This sequence comes from Diutina pseudorugosa, assembly GCA_030580175.1. NCBI lineage: Eukaryota > Fungi > Ascomycota > Pichiomycetes > Serinales > Debaryomycetaceae > Diutina > Diutina pseudorugosa. The sequence goes on along the minus strand of JAKTSL010000007.1, from coordinate 255,084 downwards.
AGTAAATACTGAAGAATTTCCCACTGGAACTCAGATAAGTATAGATCAAAGAATTTGTTGAGGTTATCGTTGACTGTCTTGGATGCCACCGAATACCCCCCTATGCTCATAATCATCCCCTTCCAAAATTCAAGCTTCTCGCTGCTTGTCATAATGGAGTAGTGCCCCCAAACATCGTCAAAACAAAGAAGTGACTTGGCAAGTTTGGCAACCTTGTCAACGGGCTCACACATCAAACGGATCAAACGACCTCTCGTTGACTCCGTAAAATTGTCATATTCCTTTTTAAGTCTTAGTAAGATAGCAGCGCGAAGTTTTTGACCAACATCACCATGGATAGTCGTGGTGTAATCATCGAGTAGATTAGTGTAATCAGATATCCAAGGAGAAGCCAGAGCTATTGCTACTCGAACATCGATATCCATTTTAGTGTCAAATGCCAATTTCATTACATTTTCCATGGTTGTTGGTGACATCTCTGTTTCAAAAATTACCCGAGCCAAGACTGGCAGAAAAGGTATGAGCGATATCATTTCGGAAAGCAGAGTCTTTGACAATACACAGCAAAAGGTCCTCAAGCAGTCCTCAATTTCGTGTGCTTTTGATGAAGACACAATTGACCTTATTTCCTCGAGATCATACGTTTTACGTAAGATACACCAACTTAAGTACCCAGCAGCCTGTGATACCGAATCACCATCAAATTTGAACAGCATTCCTAGTTTATCAATTGCAGCATTAGGTTGAGTAACTCCCAACACTCGTAAACCATAACACACGCAATAAAGATTATCGCGGTCATAGCGAATATTCTTCACTACCAGATGATCCCAAGTAATGTAGCATGAAGCTAGCTTTTGTTGACGCCAATCGACATTAGGTTGCATCTTTTCGAGAAGGATATTTTGAAACGAATAACCAATAGATTCAAGATATGGAATCAACTTGTACAGCGAACCCAAAGTCAGTACCGCCAGGGTATTGACTTTTTCAACAATTTCAATGACTAATTCACCCAATTTATCTGAGGGAACGTCTAAAATACGTGACCCTGAACGACCCAACATCTCTTGTACCACCGCAATGGCTCCACGACGAACCATTAACTCAGAGTCGGTAACAGATACCCGGATGAGGTCTTCAAAGGCATCTTTGAGTTGCCCTGATGAAATCAATTTTTGATTTCTTACACGGGAGATAGCCCAAAGAATAAAATTCAGCGCATCTCGGATTATTGTCCCAACATTGGATCGAAAGAAGTGTCGTTCAAAGTATAGGTACTTCTGTGCAATTTTGATTAAGTGGCCCATCCATGAACCAGGTAGTACATTTTCAAGAGTCAAAAATCCAAAGTAAAGCAATATTGCATGAAGCTTTTGAATTGGAATTGAACCAGTGGACAGTTCTGACGGTAATTGAACGTAAATATGTTGAATCAACTGATCTTGGTAGTTTGAAGCCATCTTGCCGAGTTCCTGAGTATACATAGCGAGTCCCTTTGCCCATGCATATCGTGAGTTTTCGTCCAAGTAATCAACGTTATTGAGAATTTCTGTTAAATCATTAGTGATTTCGGATACCGCTTCATAGTCTTTTTGTCGGGTGTGAATAACTGCCAACTGTGTTAGAATTTTAGTCCTAAAGAGTTGGAATAGATTGGATGGCGCCTCTTTCAAATCAACTTTGATGAAACTAGACACCGTCAAACACAAATCTGAAGTAACCGATTCTTTCAATACTCGATTCAAAACCATATAATGGCCAATCTTCACGTCGGATCTAAAGGCTGACCATTCATCCACTAAATACGAAAGGTAACGAGGAAGTAACGTCTCGATAGTATCAAATCGTCGAAGGAGACGAGCCATCATTATCAGTATAATCTTTTGGAGAGCCAGCCCCGGTGGAGTATTGTTGATTACGCTGGTTGCAATATTGTAGAGTTCAGTAACCATATTAGCTTTCAACGTTGACAAGTCGAAAGGCACCATGACTAAATTGCATATCCACATGAAGGGAACCACAAGGGCATTTGGTGATGGCCCGGTTGTCACGTAATCGACAAGGCATTCCAATTGGTAAACATCAGCACTGAAATAAGGAATTAAAGCCACATAACCTCGAACATTTGCGAACATCACAAGAACTGCCCCAATGGCTTCATAGATAACTTTCAGAGAAGACCGGTTGGCCTTTGCTCTTTGAAACGTGTCACATAGTGTATGAACATAACTAGCTAGATGTGGATCCAAAAGCAGTGGTTGAAGTTCGAATGCTGTGATGAGTGTTGCAAGGATATCAATAGCCTGGGCGGTATCTTTCTCGATATTGTTGAGATGAAAAGATATGCTTTGGTGTAGCTCTTCGGAGTCATGGGTGAGTTTCACGAGTGCTTCACTCATACTCAGTCACGGCAACATGGGCTCGCACCGACGTAAAACGCATTATGCCATGGGCCGGTGACGAACTTGATGTGATTAATATTGCCAGTGGGGACCTAATAACTGACACCAAGCTACATAGCGAACTTCATTCATTCAAATTGCTATTTACGATACTTACAGCATGCCATAACTTGTTGTTCTACTTCAGGCCTGATTCGCTTTGTCCTACATAATGTTTGCTTTAGACGAATGCGTTAGATGCGTACAACAGCAATTCACGCCTATTGAACTCACTGTACTTTTACCACTTCGCCTACAATCGCAATGATCATATGCGTGTTCTGAAATTAGACGTTGCACTTTTAAGTTGTATAATTCACGTTCGCAACGCATCTGAGATCCATTCTCGTGTACTCGCGTTGTCGATTTTGCTTTATACAGGCCACCACCTCACAACAACAAATCCTCGACACCATGGGGTTGTGCAGTTCTAAGGAGCCCAAACCTGATACTCCTGTTGTTAATGGGGCTCCCAAAAGACAGGCAGCTCAACAGGAGGTGTCCAAGCTGGTGCAGACCACGGAAGTCACTCAACCAAAAGCACCTGAGGTAGTGGGCCCCACGGATTCCTCAAACGACAGCAGTAAAGAAATCAAAGTTTTGTTATTGGGACTGGGAGAACTGGGGAAGCTGACTATCGTCAAACAAATGAAAATCTTGCATCAAGGGGGTTATTCTCGCGAGGAACTCGTGGAGTATACCCCTTTTGTCTACAAAAATGTATTGGATTGTATCAAACTGGTCATTAATGCAATCATTGATTTGGAGCCAGACTTGATTGCAAAAGGGCTGGATCAACCAGCAGGCCCAGGTACCCCACAACTCGATGGACTGATCATGCGTTCACACGTATTGAACTATGATGACTTAAATGCCATTTTAGACTATGAGATTGCCATTGACTCGAAGGAGTCGTTTTCTCCTACCATTGCGGCCAAAATAAAAAAGTTGTACTCCACACCGGAAGTTATTCTGTTTATGAAATTGAATCAGGGGCGATTCTACCTCATTGATCTGACACAATACTTTATGGCAAACATAGATCGTATTGCCGCGCCGGGTTACGTTCCTCTGACGGATGATATCTTGAGAACCCGTAAAAAGACGTCGGGTATTTATGATTTTCACTTTCAAATGGGTCTGGGGCTCAAAATTCATATGTACGACGTGGGTGGTCAACGAAGTGAGAGAAAGAAGTGGATTCATTGCTTTGATAATGTTACTCTCATCATATTTTGCGTTGCACTTTCAGAATACGATCAAGTCCTTCTTGAAGAAAATTCCCAAAATCGATTGGAGGAGCTGTTAACACTTTTCGATTCAGTGGTCAATCTGCGTTGGTTTGCGCGTACCCTGATTGTGTTGTTCCTTAACAAGATTGATGTTTTTGCTGAAAAGTTAAAGTACTCACCGTTAGAAAACCATTTCCCTGACTACACTGGTGGCGATAATATTAACAAGGCCGCCAAGTATATCCTTTGGCGCTTTACCCAAAAAAATCGTTCACTGCTTAACATCTTTCCTCATGTCACGCAAGCTACCGATACCCTGAACATTCAACTTGTTTTTGCTGCAGTCAAAGAAACAATCTTGGAAAATCTGCTTAAAGATAGTGGGTTACTCTGAAGACTTAGCATATTTATTCACTTCCCGACGATGGATGCGTCATATTGAGTTAATTTATGTATTGTATGGGCAGTCTTGCGCCCAAATTTACCCTAAAACATTGGCGCAAGTTTTTTACATCTAAATGTATAAGGAGATGCTAAATTGTGGCAAAACATCAATATTAACTTGGTGAGCTAGCTTTATCATTAGAAATTGATGTAGGAGGGGCCGCACTGAAATCCACTTTCGTGCGCTCGTCTCCTTGTCCTTCGGCTTGGGACCCTTGAGATCCGTGAGAGCGGCGCTTTCCCCCGCGCCGATTGCGTCTTCCCAGTCCGTCGCCACCTTCCTTCTTGTCCAGTGACCCTCGGCGCGGTTTTTCAGGATGGTTTCGGTTCAATTCGGTTGGCTCGGAATTAACAGCGGAGTTATCGAGCACTTTAGCCGTTACGTCACCAGCAGACTTGTTACCACCTTTATCCGAGCGTCTCCGGTCATCTCGACGACGCCGAGGGCGTTGGTCCCGTGGATGAGAGCCTGTATTCGCGTGGTCTTTCTTAGATTGGTCGCCAATTTGGGCACCCCCTCCAGGAGCGTTGTCTTTCAACGCATCTTGCACTTTATCACCCCCCCGATCGCGACTTCCTCGTGAACGTCTCAGACCGCCTCGGCGTTCACCTCTACGCCGATTTTTATCTGCACTAGACTCAGTATTTGTACCTGCCAAATCGCCTTTTGATGAGTGCAATGCTGCCGATGAATTTTCGGTTTGATGCTTAGACGAATCCTTCACTGACGCGGAAGATTCCTCTTGGGTTAGTTTCGTATTATCGCTTTCATTCGATTTGGAGGTTGATAAACGTCTTTCAGTGTTTGATTCATCTGGTTCACACGACCGCGACTTTGTAATCTTGTTTGAGTCGTGTCGATTTTTTGGTAGATCATCAGTTGCTTTATCTTCCAAGCGAGCAACCTCGGGCGACCCTCCAGCGGCCGTCAGTGGAGTTGGTTGAGCAGATGACGGGGCTTCCGAGGCTTGCTCTACCAGCAGCCGTCGACTGTTATCTAGGCTTTTGGGGGAAGCCTTTGATCCATCTCTCTTTAAAATTGAAATCAGTCCCCGGCGTTCCAGTCCCCGCCGACCACGCCAGTTGCGCAAAATTTCTTTCGGATCTTCTCCATCACCGACGGTCAAAGTTGTTGTTTCATTAACTTTGATCAATCGCTTCTGAATTTCCTTCTCCTTAGTGAGAGTGTCAACTGGCTTAGCATTACCAAATGGGTTGGGTTTGGGTTTGGGTTTAACGGGGGGTGGCAGCGGTGGGGTAGCTGCTAATAGACTTCTGTTCTGCGTCGGGGAGCCGATTGATCCTCCACGTTCCCACCGGTTGGCTTTAGGAGCAGGTTTGTGAGACAATGACGCTAATTCGTCGGCATGCTCAGAATTAAAGCGCATAGTATCTTGAAAATCATTAAAATTAGCTGGGTCAATCATCACACGTCTGCCTGGTTGATAATAACAATCGTGCCACTTAAGGACCTTCTGATAGTCTGCTGCTGAGTGTAATTCCACAAAGGCAACTTTTTTGACGATATGAGAAGTTAAGGGTGACAGCAGAGGATCGTAAACAACCTTAACCTTCACAACCGGTGTATAACGCAGCTTGAATAAGTCCTCAATAAACATGTCGTCTGCATCCGGTGGTAGTTGTAAGAGCTTCACGATATATGGGGGTCCCAGAACACTAGAGGATGCACCACCTCCCAGAAAGTTTCCGTAGCCCCCTCTATGCCCACCATAACCACCGCCATAACCACCGCCGTAACCACCGCCATAACCACCACTCGAACCTCCAATTCGTACGGCAATCAGCGCCATGTCAAAGTCGGAGTCAGCCCAGCTGCCGCCATAAGCTAATTGTTAGTATCGTGTCATCTCGCAGATCTATGGTACCACTGACCATTCAATGCCACTTACAGTCGTCTTGGATGAATTCTTGCAAACTCAATTTCTTCTTCAGTGCTTATTATGTTAGTATTAGTTATAGTATGGGAACAGTAAGGCAATGTCGAGACGTACACATTTGTTGGTCTGCGGCCACGCTTTCCTCGCTTGAATTGTGGGTGTATGACAAAAGACTGCATATAAGAAATGCTGCGATCATTCATTATACTAAGTACTCGAAAAGACAACGGCTATCACATTGTTATCGCAATTGTTGTGTTGTTTTATGCTGGAACGTAGTTCAACGATAGCTTGTTGACGAGTTGTATATTGTTGGGATTTTGTTCTGTATCATTAATTTGGAAACAGCTGCAATTTTACCCACAACAGCAGTTTCAATGAAGGCAAGATCACACCCACCTTGGAACTTTCCCAGCAAATTTTTAGTTAGTTTGTCAATTCTGAGCTATTTACAAGTTGAACTAGAACCATTCTATTGGAAATGGATTGTCATATCCCTCACTTCAAGCTCTAATTCAGGGGACGCTGCTTGGCGAAAGTAGCCGCCACAATCAACGGCAAAACAAGCAGAGCTTCGGCATAAACTTTCACCAGCTTTGCTTCAGCTTTGATTTTACCCCAACTGACAGCTTCATCGGGACGAGCACCAGCATCAGAACCATCGTATTCTTGACCGGTGTTGATATACACGGCATAATCGGCACCGTTTCGCATCAAACAGGCATTACAGATATGATGCTTAATAAGACCACCACCAAGAATGAGCATACCCGCACGAGAAGCATCCATACTCATCGAGTTGATGCGGCGGATATCCGCAACGATGTCTAATCTCAATTGATGGGGCAGTGCCTTAAATGTGTGGAAAAACAACATGTCACCAATCGAACCATCCGTCAAGGCCGGGCAAAAGATGGGTATATCATTCTTATACGCCCAGTACAACACGGAGGTTTCGTCGTTGATTTCCTTACCAAGACGGGCAATCAATTTGGATGGAGTCCAACAAGCATCCGAGCCGTAGTCAAGAGCATCACTGCCTAATTTCTGAAGAGCCTCTTGTTGCTCTTCTAAGCATTTGTCCAAGATGGGAACAATCCACTCTTCGAATTTGCAGTAGTTGTCATTAGGGACCAATAAATTTCCAATCCGATTCATACCCTTGTCTCTAAGTCCTTTACCGGGAAGAGTAAAGTCCCCCATATACGTGGGTGCCAAACATTTGATCAAATCCTCTTCGACACCGCCAGCAGAAGCGACGATGGCCAGCACCTTTTTGTGCTGGACGAGATAGCGTAGGGTGTCCCTTAACCCCAGCGAAATAAGATTTGAGGTGAAACCCATGAAAATTGTTGTGCGTTGGTATCCTTCATCATCGAATGTACCCTTTCGTTTGTGCTCCTCAAGTGAATCACGATGGACGCCCTTCCAACTGGTCATTTCATCGATGATCGAGCAAGCCTGGGAAAGGGCCAGAGCCTGGAACCCCATATTACGCATCAGAGAAATGAGGTTCAGGGCCAGCATGTCATAAGCCGAATCTTTGGAGTAGTCGATCCCACTGACTTCAACGAAGTCTTCGGGGACGGGCTCAGACTTAACTAACACGGCATCAGCTGCAATCGATGGCTTCGACATCTTAGGTTGTACGAAAAGTATCTTCAGTGCGACCAGACATGTAAACCAGCTAATCTTGGCACAATCACAGAATATGGGTTCATTCGCTGTCGACGGCAGAACAATCAGATGTCAATGTGCTTGGTTTGGTTCAGGAATGCCCATATATATGTCCTGTGTAAATACTTGTATCACACAAAAGGACTTTTGGGTGTACTCAAATTGATAAGCATAACTCTTGTACTACCGCTGAAACTGAAACAGGTTTATCTCTTAAGACTCGTTATTCATAAATGTATTGAAGGCCTATATGACAACAATCTTATTCGCAATCCTATGAATGGACTCGTCACTGTTTTATACTTTCACCTTAGCGTCATAGCCTCCAAAGCATGCTTTATACAATAAGCGGCATAACAAAAGTAGGACCACCACACTCATATACAACACGACAAGAGCGACTCGAAGTTCTCGTTTGGCGGCTAAGTAATCGGCCTGCTTCTCGCACATCTCACACCATATACGTGTACTGAACCACCAAAATCAGAACAAACAACAAGAGGTTGAAGTGTAGTATTAGCTTTGCTAGTTTGTACACTTGAATGGAGCGCTCCAAAATCTGGGAAGTGGTGTCAAGCTCCATTTTTCATTTTCAGAACAAACTGAGAGATTTAAATAAGGAGGGGTTTGAAAACCTAAAAAATATTTGTGGGATTGGTTACTCGAAACACAACGACTTGAATGAGAAGGCAATCCCCTGTAGATTAATCAAATATTATCGGAACTTTCGACATAAATTTGCTATTCTTTGGTCTATCAATACGTAATTGCTACAAGAATTGGTTCATCCAGCCCATCTCAGAATTGACATATTTCGCATTTCCATCCCCTCCTTCGTTCAGTTACGAATAGCAACAATGGTCGATTGTTGTAGGAGAGGAAACGTAAAAATAACAAACATGGTAACATGGAAGAGCAGAGGAACTAATGTACTGTTTAAGCCGTTCATAACATATCTCATACGTTGAAGGGAATTGCAATGTATTTTCTCGTGACCATCGTAACCCGATGAAAGCAACGAGCACATCGATGTGTTCGGTTAGATGTCCAGGAATCTTGTGTTTACAATCATGACTTTAAGTTAAAGTACGGGCTTGTTTCGTATTGTTTTTCCGTTTCTGAAAATCTCGTTATAGATGGCCCTTGCTGCACCTCAAGAGACTTTGAAAACGTTAAATTCATGAAATTTTGTATTGGTCCATTTGAAGTGGATATCAAGCTGATGTGTATGAGAGACGCAACTCATCCCCTCTTTCGTTCTTCAATGTTTACCTATTAGAATACGAAGCTTGACCTCAACAATAGCCATGCCCGCAAAGCATGCACAGCCGCAATCGAGCACGTCTGAATGCCATCATGACGCCAATATTCGGGGGCGTACACAATGGCTGTCATGATGAAGTACATACTTTCTGACACCTACTAAGAACATTTCCTCATATAGAACTAGTAGTGTGGGTCCGCAGGTCGTACACGGATTGAAAACTCAGACCTAGACCATTCCCAATGTGCAGGTGACGATAAGCATGCTATAACTTACCAGGCTATGCTCCGTATATTCATATGAACCTAATGTATTACGCTGTTGCCAAAAGGTTTTGGATTTCAAGTTGAACAACCAACGTAGCTTTTGATAACCAAGTTGCCAATTCACGTGAACACTAAATAGCCGCGTTGACAGCTTGTCTCGGTTAACTCTGAGTCCTGTATATTACACCCCCATTTTCCAAAGTGTACGTGTCGACTCGCGACATAATTGATAGATTTGATAGAGTTCTACGGAAGAACAGATAAAGTAATCTACTAGGGTGACAACATTTATCATTATATTCATCAACCTTGAAGCAAAGCGGCTTTGCACTCGTAGGTCCTTATGGCTTTTAAGTGTCGTCTAAATTGACGTTGACGCGATCCGCATTCTTTTTTACAAAACAAACACCAGCTCCATACCAATGACTGATTCGCCCATGTTAGCATCCAGTGCTTTGCGGAAGCGCAAAATCCTCAAGAAGTCGATCAATTTCTCAGTCATGATCATTGGTCAGTCGGGTCTGGGGCGGCTGACGCTCATTAACACTCTTTGTGGTGGTAATCAGATTGTCCCCACATCTTCCACCGTGTCTCAAGACCCCTTTACAAAGAAGTTGACTCTCCGCCACGAGAATGTCGAGCTTGAGGATAACGAAGGCCACAAGATTTCACTCAATATCATTGACACCCCCAACTTTGCCAACTCTATCAACTGCGACGAGGATTTCAAAATTATTGTTGATTTCATTCGCCATCAGTACGATGAAGTGTTATTGGAGGAACTGAGAGTTAAGAGAAACCCTAGGTTTAAGGATGGCCGAATTCATGCCTTGATTTACATGATCAACCCGACTGGTCATGGTTTACTGGAGGTGGATGTCAAGTTCATGTTGCACATTAATAACTTAGTCAACATCATCCCGGTTATTGCTAAAGCCGACTCTCTCACACCAAGAGAACTTGCTTTGAATAAGCAGTTTATTCTTGAAGACTTGAACAATTACGGCATCAACTATTACAGATTTAACGAGTATGAGCACGAGCAGGACTACATCGATGACGAGATCATCGAGTACAACAAATACTTGAATCTGTTGATCCCTTTTGCCGTCATTGGCGCGAATGAATACCAAGAGCTGACCGAAGCTGATGATGATACCCTCAAGTTAAGAGTACTTAATCCTGCTTGGGCTAAACCTATCAATGTCGAGAACAGCGACATCAACGATTTCACGATCTTGAAAAATGTTCTATTGATCACACACTTGAACGAATTTAAGGAGTTGACGCACGATTTGATTTACGAAAACTACCGGACTGAAGCTTTATCTGGTAAACAATTTCAATACATCAGTGAAGGCGAGCGTGACCGTACAACTGCTTCACCGCTGGAAGAGCCTCAAGACTCCAGTTACTTAGTGAAGGAAGAGCAAATCAAATTGGAAGAAGAACGCTTGCGGAAGTTTGAAGAACGTGTCCACCAAGACTTGATCAACAAGCGTCGTGAATTGTTGGAAAAAGAAAACGAATTGAAAGAAATTGAGAAGAGATTATTGGCTGAAGGCTTGAAGCTCAACGAAGATGGTGAAGTAGTGGAAGCAAACTAGTTAATGTGAATTTATGTTATGTCATTTTGTAATACTCAGGCATATTTCGCGACTATTCCATCAAACAACTTGCTCTTCTCCTCTAAGTCTGTTAACCGGTGGTGACTATCCTGAAGCAGATGTAACTTTGACAATAAATCAGGCACATTCGCTCCAAAGTTCACTAAGTAGTCATAAGCAATTTGATTAGCGATGAAATCGCCGGTCACCTCAGGTTTGAGAGCCTCAATTTGCGACAACAACTCTGAAGCTTCAGGATAGTGTTGCAATTGTAAAGTAAGCACAAATAACACGTTGAGAATTCTAAACTTCAGTTGATTATCGTCTTCAAAGTCTGTCAGCAACAACTCATCGTAGAAGTAGAATGAGTTGTTTATGTTCTCGGATTCACCACGCAATGAGTTGATCCATGACTCTATAACCGAATAAACAATATCGTCACTCATGTTGAACTTTTTGAGCTCATTGAAAGTCTTATTGGCTGCGACCAAATCAACTTGCACGAGGTGCAATTGGACAAGCAAGAGGTAGGGTTCGAATTCGGGCGTTCCTTTAGCGATGTAAGAATTCAAGACCTTAGTAGCTTGCTCGAAATCTTTTTCATACTTTACCAAGTAAAGTGCAGTGAGCACTGCTTCCAACTCGAACAGCGCGTCCTTCACGTCGTCAAAATAGGTCAGATTGTCGGTACCGAAAGAAGACAAATCGTTGTAAGCCTCCAACAACTGGAAAAATCCATCATTATCAGGGAACCTTGATTTACCCGCTGAGATCATCTGGCTAGCGTCTTCGCCGAGGGCAATCGACAGTCTAATTTGAAACTCAAGAACTTTAAGCTGGTTTTCGGCCGAAAAGGAATCAAGCAGATAGTTCTTCACCCTGTTATGTTGGTTGGTGTAGAATTCATTGCGTATGGAGTACAATTCTCCCGAATCGGTGAAGGCGTCCATGATGTTGTACTGTCTCGATACGTGTTCTTCCGTCGCTTTGAGCGCGCGACAAAAAGTGAACTAGGTGTGAATTGTACATACATTCGTGTAAATAGATAATCATACTCAGTTGTCTTGGTTTTTGGGTCTGGATGTTTGCGTGACGTCAACACCAGCATTAGCCCGAATCATATCCCATTGACTGGGCACCTTAGGGTGCAACGCGTTGGCAAAGTGCTCACCTCCCTTAGTGATCCCTTCATGGACGTTTTCTCGAGTGAAACCTCTGGGGTCTCTCACCTGGTACAGAGCATCGACAGCGGTACGCTTGTAGTACATGTAGAACATACCCGCTTGGCGGTAGTCCATTGAGTCCCAAACACGGCGCTCAACCGGATCGGTGATGCTTTCTCTCTTGTTGTTGAAAGTGTACTTGCCAACCACTTGAGCCAGTACCAACAAAGTGGCCAACCCAATGAAGAACCCGAGGAATGGTCTTCTAATCATCGAGTTCAAGGGGTTCGGTACCTTCTTGAACCCACCATCATTGGTGGGCACAATGGTAGGAGGATACTTGGGCCCCCAAAAGTGGTAGTAGATAGTTGGGGTAAAGAAACCAACGGTGGCAAGACCATACGAAATAAAAGATGTCTTCTTAAGAACAGGCTTCAATTGATCAGCAATATCATCACGATCCTTGGGAGTAAGCTCTTGATCAGCATCATAAAACCGGCATGCGGCATCAAATTGCTGAGGAGAAAGTTTAGCCTTGAGAGGATTTTCGTTCAAAGAAGCTTGTCTCACTGAGTCCCGGTCTGACATGGTCGATTATTTGCGAGTAAGGGATTTGATGTGAGCCTTTATATGTTCTCGTCGCATACGCAGGTAGCAGCAATCGAAGCCCGGGACAGCCACGCATAAAAAAACGGAGAATCTGAAGTTAGGAAAGCTCGGATCAAGAAACAAGCACAAAGAATTAGAAGAGAAGTAATTGTCAAGTCCAATTGAATTTCGAGTTAGACGTCGAATCTGCTTCCGAACTTTCCGAATCAGAGTCGACGCACTACCGCTTGCGCAGCACGGAATATTCCTGCGTACTATTCGAGAGACCAATTATCATCGAAGTAAAGCTGCTTCGTCTTCGTACAGAGAAAAATAACGGCGAACCTGCGTGCAAGAACATATTTATACCATTTCGATTTATTGCATCATTGTCCACCAATCGCAAACGTAATGACATCGTCCATTTAACACCCGTCAAAAACTTTATCTAAATACGCCTCCTAATTCAATACATTATCCGATCTCTTTTCGTCTCTCAACTTGATCAATTGTTGCACAACGCTGTCGAAGGGCACGGCTTCACCCTTGGTTTGCTCTTCAGGGAAGTCACGGTTTCTGATATTCACCGAGTTATTCTTCATTTCATCATCACCCACGATGAAAATGAAGTTGTACTTGAGCAATTGACCAGATCTGACCTTCTTGGGCAAGGTGTTACCCGAGACGTCAACGTCACAGTAGAAGAAGTACTTGTCGTTCAATTCTTTTTGCAACTTTTGAGCGTAATCGTAGAACTTGGGACCAATGGGTACAATCAAAATTTGTCTGGGAGAAAGCCAAAACGGCCACTTACCCTTGAAGTGCTCCGTCAAAATAGCTGTCATTCTTTCGACCGAGCCCAAAATGGCACGGTGAATCATGACGGGGCGATGAACTTGACCCTTTTCGTTGGTCTCACCCTTGAACTCCAATTCAAATCTGTTGGGCAATTGGAAATCCAATTGAATGGTGGCACATTGGAACCAACGGTTAAGAGCATCAGAAATCATGATATCGATCTTAGGCCCGTAGAAGGCACCATCACCAGGGTTCAATTCCCATTTGCCCTCGCCCAAAAACTTGTTAAGAGCGCCCTCCAACTTGGCTTCAGCAGCATTCCACGTTTCCAAGTCACCAACATACTTTTCGGGACGGGTCGACAACTCCATCTTGAAGTCAAAACCAAAGATACCGTAGACCTTTTGCAAGAAATCAAACACGCCGGCAATTTCATCACCAATTTGATCTTGAGTGCAGAAAATGTGGGCATCATCTTGTTGGAATCTGCGAACCCGAGTCAACCCGGAAAGGGCACCAGAGAATTCATTACGATGAATCACACCAAAGTCAGCAACACGCCAGGGCAATTCACGGTAGGATCTCTCACGAGACTTGAAAATCATGCAGTGACCCGGACAGTTCATAGGCTTAAGACCAAAGGTTTCTTTTTCCACTTCAAAGGTAAACATGTTCTCCTTGTAGTTACCCCAATGACCAGAGGTTTCCCACAACTTGGAGTTGTACATGTTGGGAGTGATGACTTCTTCGTAGCCACGCGTTTTGTACTCTTTTCTCAACATTTCACAGAGGGTGTTGTAAATACGAGTACCATGAGGCAACCAGAAAGCCGACCCAGGAGACATATCGTTGAAGAAAAACAATTCTTGTTCACGACCGATCTTACGGTGATCACGTTCAGCAGCTTCTTGCAAGAACTTAAGATGCGCTTGCATCAACTTCTTATCGGGGAACGAGATACCGTACACACGTTGAAGTGAGTCGTTGGCGGCATCACCAAGGAAGTAAGACGAGGAATTCTTCAAAACCTTGAAAGCCTTGATTTTCCCAGAGTGGGGAATATGAGGACCAACGCAAAGATCGATCAACGGACCACATCTGTACACCGTGGTGGAGGTCCCGTCGGGGATCTTGTCTTGAATGAACTTGACCTTGTATTTGTTGTAGTTAAACATCTTGAGCAACTCTTCCTTAGTCATTTCCAATCTTTCGAACTTTTGTTTCTCCTTGATAGCCTTGGTAGCAACTTGCTCCAAGTTAGAGAAATCACTTTGAGCAACGGTGGTTTCACCATTGTTGATCAGCATATCATAGAAAAACCCATCATCGGTGGGGGGACCATGAGACAAGTGGCATCCGTAATGACATTCGCAAGCCTCACCCAAAATGTGGGCCGAAGAATGCCAAAAGACGCTCCGCCCTTCAGGGTGCTCGAAGTCTAATAACTCCAAGTCGGCATCGCCTTCCAAAGGACGAGGCAAGTCCCACAATTGGCCATTGACCTTGGCAATTACCATGCGGTCAGCAAACCCGGAACCAATCTCCTTGGCAATGTCCAAGGGAGAGGTTTCCCAAGCCGTACCAACTTTCATGGTGCCATCCTTGAGAGTGATGTTGATTGGAGATCTTTCTTTGGCGGCAATCTCAGCATCGTACTTCGCCTTGAGCTCGTCAAACATCTTGATACGCTCATCGATGAATTCGGGTTGGGGTTCCAAGTAAAGCGGTTGCTTGGGGCCCGAGTCCTTCTTCTTCTCTTTCTTGGGCTTACCCTCCTTGTTGGCACCCTTTTTGATGTCCGCAGTGGAAGCTTCGGGTGCTTTTTCGGCAACCAGGAGCTTTTCAACCTCAGGTAACGACATTGACGTGGATAGTGAAGAGCGAAAAATTCAGCTCGTCATCCCAAGAGCGCATTCTGGAAATCATGCAACCAAGACACGAAGCGACAAATACATAGCGGTCTTGTCACGTCGTTTACGAACAAGCTACATTTTCTTTGTGTTTCTGTTAGTTAACTTTGATCAATTTCTTGATTTTTATACTAGTTTTGTACATGTCGTCCCGAGCGTGTCGTAAAGACACGCGATCGCGGCTGGGACCAATTGAATCTAGAGTGAAAAGTTTTTCAATATTAGGGACGATAACCACTATGGGGCTGAAATCCCTTTGAATGGGCTTCTAGTACTTCAATGTTTTATTATTTACTGCTGGATTAGACATGATAAACCTTTGCAAGTGAAAATCTGCTGAAAGATATTCGTTAGATGAGTCAGCGGTGCTCTTTGGGATTTGACATATAACCCTTGTGCCACTTATAATGCCATCTAATCTGATAAGGTTTTCTTTTAATGTGGTGAAAGGAATAAAAGATCCATAATAAATTATCTAACTGCCCATTCGAGTATCCAATTCCGTCGTAAAAATTTTGTGGGGTTACTCAATACAGTACTACATGAAAGCCATATAAAATGCTCGCCATATCCTTAAAATCGATAAACCATGCAGCAAGTTACCTGGAACCAAATTGGAGTCAAAGAAGGCAATAAGTTATTGTCGCCTGCCTATAAGTCCAACGGGCTTGTCTTCACCCTGGGCAATGTTGGCAATGACAAATCCGGTCAATTCCCGGACGATGTCGCTGAGCAAACCAAGTTGGCAATTGAAAACTTGGCTAACACTTTGAAGAACCTGAACTCGGGTTTGGAAAAGGTGTTAAAGGTTTTGTTGTTTATCTCCAATGGTGACGACGCTAGCAAGGTTAACGAAGTGTACAGCAAGTACTTCCCCCACCAACCTGCGAGATCTTGCGTGATTGTCCAATTCCCCAACAAATCGATTAAAGTCGAATTGGAATGTGTCGCCGAGGAAAACAACTAAATAGTGTTTGAAATATCACTATTATTTTTTTTTTCTTTACCAAAAGATATGAGGTATTGATGGATATATCCCCACAACATAGCGAATTAGCTTACTCAATTGTTTCCATATATTCATAAAATCATCATAATCCTCGACTCAAAGCCAGTTGTTCGATAAAGTAATTAACGTCATTTTGATTGATGACAACACCTTTCTCGGAGCACTTGGCCTTAGCTTTGAGCTCACTACATAATCCATCAATATCAAGTTCCGAGTATTTGGGATGCAGGGTGATACGCTCCCAAATCTCGCTGCATTGCATACCTTTCGGCAGAGCTGGCACCATAGTGTTCTCGTCAGTATTATCACTTATCAGAGACTTGACAAATTCGTTGAAGCTGAAATCGATGTTAACTTCCTTATTAGAACCGGGCGTTGCGCTCAGAGTAACTGTGGTCGGGGTCGTATGGGAGTTCGGGGTGGTTTCCATTGTTCCGCTTCCTAACGGATCATATATCAGCTCTTGGTTTGTCAAAAGATCAAGTGTTTCATCATTAATCGGTTCTTCAGCTTTGCTAATGAGTGCAGGGGGGTTTTTGAACGCAAGGTTGAAATCGAAATTGGCGTCGTTCAAAAATGAAAGTGGATCACCGGACAGTGCAGTTAAAAAGGCCTCCGTCGAAGTTTCCTCTGCTTCTTGTGGCGTCACCAACGCCGAAAATGGCGACGAATACTCGAATCTTTTATCCTTGGGTAAGGGCGAATCCTTTGTGCCACACGCTTCGTTGAGCTTTGAACAGAACGTATTAACTTGTTCATCGAAATTCGCAGCAACACCCAAGTTTTCCGTAGTTAAGTCCAAGTTGGTGGGTGCTTGTGCTGGTTCATTGGCCAATGGCAGCTTGAAGAGAGTGGAACCAAGATTTTCAACGACGTTCTCTTTTTCAGGTTGCCATGCGTAATCCACGGTGAAATCGGGCAGCTTCCTTTGAGCTTCCAGAAGCGACAAGTGGTCACTTTTTGCCAGTGACGACACCAGAGAACCATGGCGCTGTGGTGAGGTTGAGGATTGGGTATGTTTCAGGGGTATCGGTGAAACATTAGGGAAATGTGGGACATAACCACCAGTTTGTGGATGGCTTAAATGACCAACGGAAGTGGGGAGGTTCAAGTCGCTAAAGTCTGCACTGCCCCGATAACGAGCTAATTCTTGTTTTAAAACATCAATTTGGGCTCTTAAAAAGTCGCTTTCGGTGGCAGCTCGTACGTTTTCATTCTCTAGCAACTTAACCTTTTCTTCCAAATCCTTCATCTTCTTTTCCTTACGTTCCCGATAAGCCCTCTGAGCAGCCCGATTTTGAGCAGTTCGCTTCAGTTTGGGTTCCGTATCAATAGGTTTGCGGCCTGGTTTGGCATGGGGCTTCTTGTCGGGAGGTCCCTCCGTTGACAGAACTTCCGAGATGTTTCGTTTAACCTCACTCATCCTGGTGGCAAACTTATCGAGGCTGAATTAGTCAGACATGGAAATTTTGTTCGCGGACTTTAGGGAGTGATTCATGTAAACATCCCTATACAGGATGATAACTATAAGTTACAGCTAATTTCTTTTCTAAATCAAAAAGCATCGCCACACAATCTCGAGAATGACCGAGGGGGTTGATAGGGACGGCTAATCAAGCGTAGAGATAGAGCTTCTTCCCAAAGTGCGCGGGAATCATCATTGGGGTAACCTAGTGATTACTAATAGGGTAGCGAGCACCGCAGTGCCGTGCATTCACTATCTCGATAAGGTGTTAAACACAGTCATCATGATAAACTGAAGTAGCCTTGCCCACAAACATGCGTTATGTGTCACAGGGCGAGGCTGTTAACTTCTCTATTTCCGTGCACATGCGTGTTTCTGTTCATAGATGAAATGTTGAAATTGTGGGATTACCTAAATTGGACAATCTTCCCTGAAAAAAAATGGAAGTAATCTATTTGGATCTACGTTACATGGTTGTGAATACAGTACAACAGATCAAGCATCGATTGGATGTACTTGTGGTCAAGGAATGAGCGAAAGCTATCGGAACCCTAGCGTAGCATCATTATAGCCGAGCTTACAAGGTCCGTAGACTTCATCGTACGCATTCTTCAACCTTCATAATAGTCGTCACAAAATTTCTTACTAACGTACAACTTGATCGATAGATCGGTTATGAAATGTTATATTAGGTTGTTGATGCGGCTTTCTCGATGCTTGAACGCGATCGCGCAGCCATCATTCCTCCCGCGAAGATGGACGACTTGGTGGACATCACCGAGGAGATTTTCAAATCTCTTGATGGTCTATCGGAGAATAAGGTGGTCCAAAGTCCGCTATTCAATTTACTAGAGGGAACGAGAGCCATTGAGATCGCAAACCCCAACCTTGACACCGGTTTAATCGATGTCAACGATGATGACATCGCCTTTAATCCTCTGGCGCCTCAACCTGTGGAGCACGTCGTCGGCGTGATGAACAAATTGTTGATTGGATATATGCTGTGGCTCAACAACCTGTCGCTCCCCTTGACAATTTTATCATGTCGATACGTTCAGACGTTGTTACAAAACTACACACTGACCAGAGGAACTTTGCTGCAAAGGTGTAGTTTGGATGATTCAAGGTTATCATCTCAAAATAACGATATCCAATCACTTGGCTATGGGCTAGTCCACAAAGTGTTAAGGCCATTTGTCATGGGACTTTCGAGATTTGTGGGTTTCACCTTGCTGGTTGCCATGGAAGTTCTCTATGAAGAGGAGGATATCACCACCAGGAACATGAACTTGAATTATCTTCAAAATGAACCTATCGAAGTAGTTTTATTTGAACTTGACACCGCCAAGGCTTGGTTATCCACACAAAATTTGGAACAACACAGTCTTAGCAAGTTGACAACCAACTTGAACATGGTCGGCTATCTACTCAAACTCGAGAATCTTTTAGGATTACGCCTAAATTCATTTGTGCCTAATGCGACCGAATACGACCTTCCATTCTTGAATCAAGCGATTGAAGTTGCAAATACCTTGGATTTTCTGGTTATTGATGTTCCATCCGGACTGTTTTCAAAGTTTGTACAATTAGACATGGACAATCGCAATATTCCCCTGGATCTCTACGCTATTGATCCTTCAACTGCAAAGCTGGAATATATTACGACATTCGTGCAAATCAGGGACTTTGTTAATTCGGCTTCGCAAATCAAGAACGTTGCCCAGTTTCTCAACTATATGCGCCATGATGTTACGGCTTCCAGTGACAAATTTAACGCTCTTGTAAAGGGTATCATCAAACTTTTCGTTGTTCGAGATGATAGACTGATTTTAGGATCCTCGCTTCATTTGGACGAATATGTTGGGCAAGCTATCGAGTCGCTCGTGGGTATCAATACAGTCATTCTTAAGCCGATCAACTCTGCTAACTTGAAAGCCGAAACTACACTTTTGGTTCAAAAGAAGATTGCACAACTTCGAACCGACCTCGAACTGAGCGTATATTACAATTTGCTAATCTATGGAAATAATCCTTGTCGGCAACAGCAATTGCGCAGTAAGGGTTTAGTCATTTGGGATACCTTGCAAATTAATAGTGAAACACTCGAAAGTGAGTTGTTCGCTCTTGGAATTGGTGATGAGCTCAAGTCTGGGGAGGCGCTGTTGGCAGTATCACTGTTCATTTTTCATACAAAGTTGTCAGAGATGCTTCAATTGCTAGTTAATGGTATTGACTTGGAGCTCTATAAGGACTACGAAATGTTTTTGATCTACTGGTACGCGCTGTACCTAAGCCAACTATTGTTTGAATTGGATCTGGGTCGCATTTGCGATGTAATCGATGGTAAAATCAATCTCATCAAAACCACAATGCCCAAACGTTTGAAAAAGCTCAAAGGCGAAAAGAAGCAAAAGCTTCGTGATCAACATATTCAGCTTACGGAACAAGTATTGCCTAAGCTTGAAGCTACTTTGCATTACCACCAGCGCTACACATTAGTCAAATTGCGGGCTTATTGCTTATTGTTTGAGGCTGTAAAATCATCTTTAATGATCTTTCACTATATTGGCGCGGCTGACTTTTTGGTATCGGCACCTAAGTCGCTTACTACCTTCGAAAACTATTTCAAATTGCGTCTTAAACCTTGGCTGAGTATTGGGGTGCCTCAGTTGCCAACATTCGAGCAGTATAAGAGATCGTTGGATTGCCCTGACAAACTCGATGTTTCTTACATCAAAGATGTCATTAGCACGACTATTCCCAAGCTTAACGCTTCGAAGAAACTTTTCAAAGACATTCTGATAATGTTACAAGAAGACGAGGGAGTAAGAGTCAATTTTTTGAAGTCATCTGCGACGTATGCCCAAAAACTGTGTGAAAAACTCATCAAAACCCTGATTGTGTATGCTCTCAACCTCACGGAGCTCAAAAGACAACTTGATGAAGACCCTTCAATCCTCGAGAACACCAAATATCACATGAAGATAACTTCCGGAGATCATAAATTTTTTCCCTACATAAACATTGGAAGTCCCAATGCTAAATAAAATTCACTCGCATTTATTAATCATCTTCGTTCTCATTAGATAACTCAATATCGTACTCGATATTCTCTTCTTCTTCAAGCATCTTGTCAATTTCTTTTAATGATTCATCAACGGCTGACTTTTTAGGGCTGGCGTCAGGAGAGGGCTCATTAGCGGCACTTTCATTGATATTACCAATCTTGGAATTGGTTTTATCAAGGGAAGTGGGTTCAGGCGATGCAGACGTTGCTCGACTGCTCGTGACACTGGAGACCCCAGTAGATACCCGGGTTGTGTGAATGATAACCAGATTCTCATGTGCAGTGGCAATCATGCTTTCAAACATTTCAAAATTACGCCATGTCGGCTTGTCAAGGTAAAATTCCGGATCGCTCTTGCGAGCTTCAAGCAATGCTTTCGTATCTCGTATAGCTAATAACAATCCCTCGAGCTCTGTTGGTTGAAGTGACAGCGAAATCAGCATTCTCATCAAGTTGGACAAGATCGCCCTTTTGACGACTTTGGGGGTTTCTTGTTCCACAGCTTGCAAGAAGTAAATAGCCTGCCAAATGTGAGCCATCAGTGACTCCACTTCTTTCGTCTTCACGTTCACCAAGTTGTTAGGATCGCACCAGTAGATAAGCTGCTGAACAACTGTTGAAGCTGGAATTTTTGTACTGTTGATGTTCGATTCCAGCGACGCATATAAGCGAAATAGACAATCACCCAGCACCAGGGCAACCCTGACTTGATGGTTAGGGTGTGAAAAAGCATACACGGGTATACAAAATGCGAGAACTTGCTTAAGCTCAGCATTTTCCATGATTCGGTTGTCGAAAAAACAAAGTAAAAGCGACTCAAAAAGTTCCTTTTCTGAAATTGTGGCATGCTCACATTGACCGGCAAACAAGTCAGCTAAGAGCAATTTACACAAACCTTCAGCTACGGTGCACTGTAATTTGGGGTACCGGTACGAATTCAAGGTCTTGTGGAACATCCGAGCAAATTGAAAAATGTGATTTGGCGAAACAATGCCAAGCCCATGCGTTGCAAATATATCAACCATGACCTGAATCGCGATCAAACAAACCTCTTGGCCGTATCTGTGCATCGCTTTAATGAACGTAAATAATGCAGTTGTTGCAATATTCGCTGATATAAGGGCATAAAGCCCTAGGCATCGGAGTCCTAGAATATGCAAGAGGTATTTACCTTTCTCTTGCAAAGCATAATTAACAATGCCAAAATAAAATGATTCCAACAGTGGATTGTTTTCAAGTGGATCCTCGACCAACTCCAACACGTGTTGAATCATTTGAAGGCATTGGATTATCACTTCATCGGGTGGAAACTTTGAAGCTATCTTCCTCTTCTTGTTCGACTGTTGTGTGTCATCATCCAGAATCTCATCAGCCTCATCATCATCCTCTAATGCCAGCACTGCTGAATGAAATTCGTCTTCTTCTTCATCATCTTCACCTGAATCGCGAATGTCAGTAATGATTTCCGTAGCCAATTGCACGAAATCTTTCTCATTGATTGAAAGCTTGTGAATTACTTCGTAAGCTGCCTTCACAAGGCCGTCACTTAGGTTGTCGTTGGTCAAGCATTTCCTCATCAACAGCATCATTTCACGTCGAGCAAGCTCGTCAGAAAAATCATAGTTTTTTGCAACCTCCAAAAGTTGTTTGATCACAAATTCAAGATCCTTAATATTATCTTCAAGTTCAGTGGCCTCTTTAGGCTTCTCTAGCAATAACTTATATTTTTGCTCCGAAAAAGAATCCACTAGACGTATAGCTTTTTCGTGAATCTCCTTTAGTCTCATGCCGTGAGCGTTCAAATCCTTTTCTTCTTTTCGCATGCTCTTCGCTTTGTCCTTTAACTCTTTATAAGTTTTGATTAACTCATCTTTAGACAACCCCCGAATATGTTTTTTGAACTTCAAAAGCTCCTTGTCAGCAGGAGATGCATCATCGATTGCTTCGTCAAAATCACCATCGGCTTCCAGATCGTCGTCATTCTCATCAACTTCATCAATTTCATCAATTTCATCAATTTCATCAACTTTATCAACTTCATCGTTCTCCTGAAAATCGCCATCATCATCATTTCCGGATGAATATCGACTCTTGTCACCTTCCTCATCCTCTCCGCCTTCTTCTCCGTCTTCTTCCTCTCCCCCCTCAGCATCTTCATCTTCATCATCTTCGTCGTCATCGCTAATCACATTATTCGACTTTTTCCCAGATCTCGGCGCTCGATTCAGCTGTCGGCTTTCCCACTTTTCCAATTGAGTCAAGCGCAACTTGAGAGCTTCAAGTTGAGGCTTGAGCTCTCGAAAGTCGGGAAACGCTTTGAGTTTTTTGTCCAAGACTTCCATATCGTGGCCGCTTTCAACAGTCAAATTCTGGTTGAGGAATATCGCATTATCAATCTCGCGAAGTTTGGCCTCGTAATCACGCAACATATCAGTCAAGGCTTTATCATCCGTTAACATTTGACGGCGTAAAGAAAGATATCGACTTAACGTCTCCAGTAATTCAACAGCATCAGGAAATTTTTGATCGATAACTTCATGCAAATTATTACTGCTGCAAAATTCGTAATACACGCGAAAGAAGAAAGCTTGTTCAATCCCGAGTTGCTGGAGGAATTCACGATTCATCGTTTCGGTTGGTACTAAGTCAGGCCTCATTTTGAAAATGCCTCGAAGTACACGCTCCGCAACCTCACTCGAATCTGGATGTAGCGCCGCTAACAATTCGAACAAATCGCCTTTGCAAGCAACAAGAAAACTGTTGATTATAAGGTTGACAGTTGCGCTCTTCACATGATCATCCCGGTCATTCAAGCCGCTCATCAATAGCAGCTCAATTTGCTTTTCATTAAGACTTGCAAGGCCTAAGTCACGAACGACTCGAGAAAATACTAGCCGCCGGTTAACGGATGACACATCTCGAGTTCGAGCTAACAAAGAAGGTACTGTTGAACTATCTTTCTCCAAATTCAAAAGCACAGCTCGTCTAACTTCTGCGGATTCGTCATTGAGTAGAGCAAGTAGATGCTTCGTGGTATCACCGATGGAGCCATCCTCGCCTTCATATCCTTGGAATCTCAGCAAAGCTTCTACAGCCTGAATTCGAACGATGCTCTCTCTATCCTGAGTTTTTTCAATGAGGGTATCATATAATGAAATGAAGATTTCCGAATCAATCTCGCCCAAAAATTGAACGGTATTAGCAATTAGTTGGATGACCCGATACCGGACATACTTGTTTTTTGAATGAACGCCTCGGATCAAATGCAGCATCAAATAGTTGATCATTTGTATCAGGTCATTTGATTCTTCATCGCGGCTCAACTCGCCAACGAACTGACCAACAAATTTGGCGATTCGATCGGCACTCCTATCACCTCTTTTGCACGGGAGTACGTAGTTGATGAGCTGGGTAAAAAAATGGGTAAACTGACTAGTAGCTGAAAGCTCGAGCAGTTTTTGCCACAAGTGCTTCAAAACCACGATGAGCTTGCGATGACCCAGGGCATTGAATTGCGCATCATTAAACACATGCCTCATCACAGATTTTATCTCCGCGGGATCTGAGATAGCATCTATCGACAGCTTAGTTGGTCGATTAATGATAGGCATGGCGGATTGCGTTTGTAAACAGACGCGTGCGAATGGATCAAGTTTTGACGCACCTTGTTTGAAGGGCGGAAAAAAAAAACACAATAGATGACGTCGGAAGGGTGAATTGTGCTAGTGATAATGAACAGCTATGCCCTATGGACTACAAAAATGAACTGTGCGGGAATCGAACCCACTTCGCTTGCTTGGAAGGCAAGAGTGTTACCAGTACACCAACAGTCCTGGTAAATGAACTGTGCGGGAATCGAACCCACTTCGCTTGCTTGGAAGGCAAGAGTGTTACCAGTACACCAACAGTCCTCGTGCAGAACAAAACGCAATATCCAATACATGACCATTTGCTCGATATAGTACAAGCACTTTGGTCAGAATTGTCATGTTTTCACAAATTGAAAACATGTTTGCTAGTTTTCAACAATATCTCTGGTTGTGAGACTTATCAAAGGGAACAATATCATCAGAATGGCAGTGTCTCAAACTCATAAGGTAAAATTAAACGAAATTTAAATCGCTGCTCGAGTTCTGCTAGATTCGTGAAGTAACCACATCACCTCGCCGAATCGTTATGTAACTATTACTCTGACAAATACGACCTAGGGTAGCACAGTATTTCGTCGTGATATTCGACCTACTTTAACTTCATAAGTGGAAGCAGACAAAACATTTTCGAAATGCCAGTGTCCCATCGTTTGGTCGTCTGATAAGTCGCTGTGCCTACTTATTACTCTCCGTACTGCCGTTAGACAAACTCAAGTAGCATTCTATGGTAGTCTCGACTTTGAGCTTGCAATTGAGATTTCTCTTTTCATGCTTTGAGTAATAATACCCAAAGAGTCGCTTGGTGGTAGCGGCTCAGTATTAAAACAACTAGACTATGTATTGCCATGCCAAAATTCGACCTTTTGTGCAACTTACGAATTTTCTACACAATTCAAAACAAAGTCACACACTATGCGACATAAATTATCCCTGCATATACGTCAACCCTTTGTGAGCATACATCTAGTATAGCCTTGTCGGATCAGACGTGGCCTCCCTTAACATGATGGCCTCCCCATTGGGATTTTATCCCGAACTCCTGCCAGGTCATCTGAGTGGCTATCACAAACAGCAAACTTTGAAGAAAGCCACCCCGTCACAACCCAAAGAGATAGTAACTTACATTTTCCATGATCTCCACGCCGTTGATTACTTTAAAGATGCCTTTGCTGGGGAATTCTACATGATGGAAGAGACCACCGTTAGCGGTATCGATATCTACATGGTCGAACAGTGGGTTATTGACAGAAAGATCGGTACTGTAGTGGCGGCATACACTGGGAATGTTACAAATCGCATCCGAGCCGTGAAGTTTCGGGTTGAGAAGAAACAAAGTCGCCATTATCCGGTCAAATTTCAGGAATATCTCAATTGGTTAGCAGTCAATCATGCGAGAATGAAGCTGATGGAAGAACCGAGGAACGATTCGCAACTGCTGGTGAATCTTGATGAGCATAGTCAAGAAGTGTGCTTTGTTACTAATCTAGCATCGCTTCCACTGTATCTTAACTTGATCCCCATACCTGATGGTGATGTGAGGAAGATCTCAACAAATTTTGTCATCAATTCGAATCTTAAACGTTTTAGATGTGCGGGGCGCCTGATGCTGTTGATTACTCCGAAAATCACCGACGCAAATGTTGACAAGTTTCGACAGATATATCGGATTTGCAACGCGAATATACCATGCCAATTTACCGTTAGAGAATTGGTCAACGTGGTACAAATCTCATTGTGGTACTTTGGCCTTTTGGACATAAATTACGCGGATGGGTTACTTTGTCGCAAGACTGAAGAAGCCATCTCCAATTGGTGGACTAGAGTGGCAATGGTCCATCTTCGCCAAGTCAAGAAGCAACCAGAAAGTGAAGGGATTCTTCCTGCCGATACAGTCGCCGCAATCATAGGGATGGTCTTGCTGTGTCGAATGAGATTGAACATGGTTGGCTGTGATCCACCAAAAGATCCATTCGACTTTGAGAACTTTGTTCACACAGTGACGCAATTTCAAAAGCTGAAAGGTTTGCCCGTGACTAAAAAACTTGATCTGGAAACTTTGCAGAAGTTGTTTGATATGACCAGTACTAAGGTTATTAGTACCAACAAGCCTTTGGTTAGTATTGACGATGAAGAGGAGGAACGGATGCCGTATCTATCGAAGAAGAACCGACATTACTATTCCAAGGAAATTAAGAAGTTTACCAATGTTGTGAAGAATACCGTACAAGATCACATCAATGCAGCTGGTTCTAAAGAGGAAGATATGATCAATCTGAAGTCAGGGGTCATGATTCGAAACAAGATTTCAAAACTTGCCGAGCCAATGAACCCTGCGGACGTGGAGGCTCTCAAATTAGACGCATTGGTGAAAGGCTACTTACCTGGTAAAACTTTGAATCGCTTATTTTTTGGCGTTTCGAAATCCAGTCTCTCTAACTTGCCTATCGATATGAATGGCCACATTCGAGGATCGCAGTTGATGCAACTGAAGAACCCCTATGAATTCGTGTCCTTATACCAAAAGGTACTGCTGTGGGGTCCTTTATTTAGTGAAGGCCAAGCAGGTGATTTGCTGAAATATTCCCGTGGTCTTAAGCGAATGGGCTTGAAAAAGACATCTTCTCTGGTACTTCCTATGGTGACAGAAACCGAATCGAAAACTCAAGAACCAGTCAATAAATCTGTGCCTGATACCGCACAAGATGATGTTGGTGATACAAAGTCTACCACTACCACGGTTTCTTACCGTCCCCTCGCTCACTTCCGCTCTGCCTTGAATCGGCGAAACTCATTCCCTTTTTCAGCTCAAGAAATTAACTTGAACATGTTGGAGCACACAAAGCTCGACGTTAACCATGATGCTAAAGTACTAGATACGCATATTCGGTTGGTACGATCACAGAGTTGTTCAGAGGTTGAAGAATTTATTCTTCGACCAGCCAAATCCACAACAAACACGATGACAAAATTCTCGCTTGATTATTTGAAGAAAGTTGAGTTGTTCATTAGATACCTGTCTCTTCGAAAGTTGTATGACTCTGATTTCAGTGCAGATGCTTGTGCATGCACCACCAATGCAAACGTGGTCAGAAATTTTGGGGTACTCAATCATGACTTGTACCGTCTCCAAACGGCCTACTCCCAAATGAATGCCAACAAGTCCAAGATTCTTGATGACGAATTGCAAGGCAAATTGGAGTACCAAATCAGTCAACTTAATTCAACCGTCGATAGACTCGATTATGAGTTGCGGCTAGTTGATAAGCGAGTTGACGAATTCGAAAAGCTGACGAAAGACTTAGAGATGGTTGTAGCTAATCAGCAAAAGCGATTGACCCATATGGCAGAAGGAGTCGTTAACTCAGAAAGCTTCTTTCAAGTTTGTCCCACTCTCTCCGAACGCCGGGATCTAGAGGTCAAATTGTTGGGAAAACCACGAGATCAATTGGATACCTACACAATGGATGCTGAACCTCAATCAACATGGATTGCGAGCTTGTTTTTAATGGTTTACAATGCTTTTGCATATCTATCACAACTACTTCATTTTGATCGGGCAAATATGAATATTGATCGTATCCGCAAGTCATGGATTAAAGTTGATCCAAACAGAACAATAATCAATCGGGCTTACTCCATGGTGGGCAAACGTCCCTCGCGCAATAGTGTTGCACTGGTGGAGAGTGGTTCAAAGGTGGAAGATTTTGACACCCAATGCGATGGTATTGGTGCCAATGCAACAGATAGCCGCAGCTGCAAACCGGAGCCTATCGTGTCCGATAGTGATCGGCGGTATGAACGTCTCAACATTAATGACGAGGAAGACCCATTGTACACTCCACCACCGGTTGGTGAGACGCAATAACCACGGTGAAAGCAGCATATAGCCTTTAGGGAATATCTTGTTGAGGCCTCGTTTTGCAATCAATCTGTTCAAGTAAACTTGACTGGTTTTCATTAATAGCTTTGGACAGATCTAAACGCGCCGATTTGATTTCCACACTTTCAGTAGGGTTGTCTTCTCGTTTTGATGAGCGCAACTGAATGCCTCTCGGTGGAGTTTTATCAAGCAGAGAATGTGGCAGCTTTGGGAGACCGATCAGATCTGAAGATTCCAGCGAATCCAACGATATGGTTGGACTTGGTATACTGCTTATGCTTAAAGGTCTATCGAGGGGAAGTATGAGCAGATCACGTTTCAGCTGTTTCGGGAGAGGTATCTCAGATGGCTCCTCATTCTCGATAGAGCAATCATCGATGAGTCGAAAGATGTTGTTCATCTCTTTAATCAAATCCAGAACTTGAGTGTTGTAATCACCATTCATTGTGGTGACATTACTTGTAAATTTTTTTGTAGCTGACTCCACCACCTTTCGGACTGACGTCATACTACCATGCAATTGACGGTTAGCGTTGTCCATATACTCGATCGCCGGGTCGATTGATACGATTTGGTAGTACTTAAGTTTCCGTTGGGCGTAATCTCTCTCTTCAACGGTGATTTGGTCTCGCAGCTGGAAGTATTCGCGAACGGTGTCGACAATATCTTGGTTCTGCCCGACGATTTCATCAATTTTGTCACCCAAGTATTGCTGTTTTTGAATTGCCATTACGAGGTCGAGTTTTCGTGACTCAAGGTCGGCGACTAGGGTGTTTACCACAGTAGGGGATTCGGGATCTTCATCAGGAGCGACTTGATCGAGGTCAACTTCGGCGAGCCCTCTGGTAAGCTCGTCAAATTTATTGAGTCTATCCTGGGCAGCAGCCACTTGAGTAGCTACCAGATGGACAAGTCCCAGTATCAGCAGGAGCTCGTCGAGCGGCTTATCCATGTGGCACTATCGAATCCGCGCGTGCGATTTGCCCTATACTGCACCAAGTGGGGATGGATATCGACGATGAATTTTACGTGAAAAGCGGTAAAAGTCAAGCCCATCGGCTTGGTGTAAACAATTGCTACGGGGGCTTTCCATTGGCGGGTTTGTCTGAATGGTGGTGACACACCAACACGGTTTTTTTGGGGGGAGTCTAATTGTTGATTATGTAATCAGAAACTATTTCACGCTACCTAAAATTTCCAGAACACGTATCTCAACAACCATGGTCACCATTGGCAATGCCCACGACGACTTGATCCACGACGCGGTGTTGGATTACTACGGGCGGCGTCTTGCTACCTGTTCTCTGGATAAGACCATCAAGGTGTTCGAGGTGGACGGGGAGAATTACAAATTGACCACCACGTTATACCACCACGAAGGCCCGGTGTGGCAAGTGGCCTGGGCCCACCCCAAGTTCGGGCTGATCCTTGCTCTGTGTTCTTACGACGGCAAGGCGTTGATCTGGAAGCAACAACCCCAGTCCCGGGAATGGCAAGTTATCGCCGAACACACCGTGCACCAAGCGTCGGTAAACCTGGTGCTGTGGGCGCCCCACGAATTGGGAGCGGTGTTGTTGTGCACTCTGAGCGACGGCCGGGTGCTGGTGGTTGACTTTAACGAGGATGGCACCACGCTGTCGGTAGTGTTCGATGCCCATGCCATCGGCGTCAACTCGGCGCTGTGGGCTCCGGTGGCCGACGTCAAGGACAAGCTGGCGCGGCGGTTCGTCACCTGTGGGTCGGATAATTTGGCCAAGATCTGGCGCTTCGACCCCACCGCCGACAAGTACGTACAAGAAGCCACCCTTCAGGGCCACTCCGACTGGGTGCGGGACGTGGCGTGGCTGCCATCCAACCTCGTCAAGCAGTACATTGCCACGGCGTCGCAGGATCGTACGGTGTTGCTCTGGTCCCCCGATGCCCAGGGCCATTGGCAAAAGCAGCTTTTGACCGAGGAGCCGTTCCCCGACGTGTGCTGGAGATGTTCGTGGTCGTTGCTGGGGAACATCCTCGCCGTGTCGGGAGGCGACAACAAGGTCAGCTTGTGGAAGGAAAACTTCCAGGGCAAGTGGGAACTGGCGGGTCAAGTCGACCAATGATGACGTACGATATTGTATATTTTATAAAGCGATTACCCTATCAGACAACAGCATCATGCTATAACTCATTCACCACCGCCGCCACGATGGCCTCGACGTCTCTCAGCGCCTCGTCGGCGGTCTCCAACACTTCGTCGTGCAGAGCCATGCCGTCAGAAAGACTCTTGGGGTTGGCGTCGAACGCCAGCGGCGGCTTGTCGCCCACGGCCTCGTTGGTGATGAGCGACAACGCCAACACCCGCAAGCCACAGTGGCGAGCGACGATGACCTCGGGCACCGTCAGCATCCCCACGGCGTCGCCGCCAAGCGTCCGCACCATGCGCACTTCGGCTCTGGTTTCAAAGGTGGGGCCGGTGGCATAAAAGTAGGTGCCTTCGTAGATGTTTCTCGTCACCTGCAACTGCTTGGCCTTGTCCATAAAGAGCTTTCTGAGGTCGAAGTCGTAGGCGTCACTGAGGGGCTGGAAGCGAGGACCAAACTCGGCGAGATTGGGCCCCCGCAACGGGTGGGTGCCGGCGAACCCGGGGAAGTTGATGTGGTCGTCGATCACCATCAACTCACCGGGCTTGAACCCCGGACGCACCCCGCCGGCAGCGTTGGTGACGATGATGGTCTTGACTCCCAACACCGCCGCCACTCTCACCGGGAACACGGTGTCATGCAACGAGTAGCCTTCGTAGTAGTGGAGACGACCCAACATACACATCACCGGCACCTTGTTGGCGCCGATGGAGCCAAACACCAACTTGCCGGCGTGGCCCTGGACCGTCGACGTCTTGAACCCGGGGATGTCGTGGTAGGGCACCTCGACGCGGTCGCCTTGCAAGATGTTGGCGAGCCCCCCGAGGCCCAGGCCGCAGATGATCATCACCCGAGGCAACTCCTTGACCTTCAGCCGGAGGGTGTCGGCGGCACGACGGAACGCTTCCATTTGTTCTTGTGGGGTGGACATCTTGGGAGAACAAATGATGCCGCGCCATGTCAAAAGTGGGGAGGAGAAGAGGGGAAGCGGCGGCGCCGTAGGTTCCTGCAAGTGATGCCGACGAATCAGGCGTGTGGTTGGTTTAGTGGTAGATTGGTGACAGATGGACGGTAAGTGGTAATGAAAGGGTAATGGTCACACGAGGGTAAGCGGCTGAACAATATTCCCGATTATTGTCAGATTTATGACATTGGGGACTTTTCTTACAAAATTCGAAAAAAAAAAAAAAGTCAAGGATTACAACATGATACGATGTAGCTGACATGTTAATGTATATGACAGTCGGATAAAGCTCGATCCAAGTCGATGTGGAGCTCCAAGTTGTGCCCTGGCGCACACACGGGATTATCACACATGGCACGATAATACAAGCTGTACACGGGCATGTAGCGGTCGACAAACCTTTTCACCTGGGCATCGGTCATGCCCCGACCCCGTTCTTGGATCAACGCGTGCTCTTGCTGGAGCCGCCAGGTGTAGACGTTATCGATGGTATCGGTCTTGATGTAGACAAAGTCATCAAACTCCCTCCAGAGCTTCTCGTAAGCGACAAGTCGCTGGTTGATCTCTTCGATATGATACATGGGGTACTTTTGCACCACTGACGACGGACCCGCCATCAAATACGGCAACATCACCGAGTCGACGCTGCGAAACCCGTTGAACCATCCTTCGAAGAGAACAATATCCGACGAGTCCACCTGCTCCCACAGCAGCGTCGGGGCCCGATCGCCTTCGCCATTAAAGGCACTCTTATCGTACCGAGGAATTTGCACCGGCACCCGCAGCTTAAGCTTGTGGAACACGGTGGTGGCTAAATTCAAGTCGTGGGTTCCGGGGAGGCCTCTACCTTGAAGTAAGGCGTTGCCCTCGAGCTTGGCTGCCTTAGTCACCTTCAATTGCTCGTCATGGGTCAAATAGAGATCGTCCATGGAGAATTGAACCACATTGGCTTCGGGAAGGGCTCCTTCAAGGGCTTGCTTCAATTTGACGGTAAGCCATGATTTGCCCAGCCCTTGGGGACCACTAATACCAACGACGAGCGGAGCTTTTAGCGACTTGATGTCGACGCCTTCCAATCTCTTCAACACGAACGCAAGCGTCGCTTCCACCGACATTGACGTTTATGTATGAATCGCACCGTGCGGGGTTGATGGTCGATAAAGGTATTGTGGTGAAAATTACCCCGGAAATTCGTACTATTTACGTCATTTTTTGATCTATACATGTCTAAACCGCACCAGCGTCCTTCAACTTTTGCACCAATTCGTCCACCGACGACACCATGACCCCGGCTTGTCTCTTGGGAGGCTCTTCCACCTTGAGAGTTTCCAATCTGCCCGCGATATCAACGTCAAGGTCGGCAGGCTTGAGCTTGGCCAAGGGCTTCTTCTTTGCCTTCATGACGTTGGGCAACAGAGCGTACCGGGGCTCGTTCAACCGCAAGTCGGTCGTGATAATCAACGGCAACTTCGCCTTAAGGGTGTCGGCGCCGCCATCAACTTCTCTCGTCACTTCCACTTCGTCGCCGTTGACGACAACCTTGGAGGCGTTGGTAG
Organism: Diutina pseudorugosa; assembly: GCA_030580175.1. Lineage (NCBI taxonomy): Eukaryota > Fungi > Ascomycota > Pichiomycetes > Serinales > Debaryomycetaceae > Diutina > Diutina pseudorugosa. Next base: position 222,082 of record JAKTSL010000007.1, on the reverse strand, counting down.
CTTGCGGCCAGTTCAACATCCCCGCCAACATTTGCCCCGTTTGGTTAGCATCGTCGTCGATTGCCTGCTTCCCCAAAATGACGATATTCAGCTTTTCTTGCTCGACGATCTTCTTCAAGATCTTAGCCACCGCAAGCGGCTCGACGGTGGCGTCACCAACGTCGACGAGGGTGGCGTTGTCGGCACCTTTGGCAAGAGCGATTCTCAAAATGTCCTGGGCCTTGGTGGGACCAATCGACACGGCATGGATCGATTCGACCTTGTCGGCTTCCTTGAGACGGATCGATTCTTCGAGGGCAATGTCACAAAACGGGTTCATCGAGAACTTCACCCCCTTGGTATCGATACCGGTGCCTGCTTTGTTGATCCGGGGCTTGATGGCGAAGTCAATAACCCGTTTGACCGGGACAAGCACTCGTAACTTGGACATATCGACCAGTAATGTTAACGGAAAGTCACAGTGCGCAAAGAAATTCGTAGCTAGTGGTACCAATACTTGGCCAGTGCGACGTTTAAAATCTCTGGGAGATGAAATTTGCAGTTACTAGGAATGGGAGGAGTTATCTACATGTATACTTCCTGATTTTTCACTTGAAACAAAACTGTATGTGTCCTAAATGAGCAATTTCATTTGATCGGTCCATCTTGATAAAATGTTGCTACCATCGCGGATTAGTCACATCCACACGATTATGGGAGGTGACGTCAAGGTTAACATAAAAAGCGTAAGTTATCAGATGAATCGATTCCGGTCAAGTTCACCTAAAGTGATGACTGACCGTGTATTCTGAGTCTTCCAGCCGTAAAACTTCAGGTACTATTTCCGTCATGTCCGATTCGGAGAAGCTCTCGTCTTTTAGACTGAAATTTATAATCAGCTCAACTATAACGCTGTCGGCCGTCGGTCGAATGTAACGACCTAAGGTACATCTTTCAAATGGATTTACCTGACGCCCTTAAAATTTGTTTTCAGCTCGCTTGGGTCAAAATGTTTTGTTGTAAAAACTATCGACGAGACATGGCAGCAGATCCCAACCCCAACCAGCTCAAGGTAAGTCTCAGATAAGTGGAAGTGTACATCAGCGTCAGTAGTTTACTTTTAATGGAGAAAAGAACAACTTTAGCTCGATCTATAAGTGTTGTGCAGTTGGTATCCAAATGAAAAAGCCTTTTAAAAGGCATCAAAGTCACTCATAAAAACTTATTTTAATGTAGCCAGCAACTGAAATATATTTTACATAGTTTCAGACGTTGAATTACCAAAACGGGGCCAAAGTGATCAAACAGCATGTTACTGCTACAACATTGTCCCCGACAAAACTAAATCAGCCCGCGTGGCCCAATGGTTAAGGCGCTCGACTTCTAATCGAGCGATTGTGGGTTCGAATCCCGCCGTGGGTTCGTTTTTGCCAATCTGATTTCGGTGCCCTCCTTCAAGTGACCTACACATCTTCACTCGATTGTTCTCTATCATGTGCATTATAACTATGAAACATTCAACTTCCGAATAACAGTCTCCGTTTCAGCTTCTCACCGCCGCTTTCGGTGCGTTTGTATTCACCCAGACGCCGCGAGTGCTTGAGTGATCTGCGAATGTTCATCCGATTCATTTGCGAATTATTAGCTGGATCCTCGTCGTCACTGGCAAAGTCGACAACTTCCTCCTGAACTCCACCATCAAAATCTGGGATCAGCGATAACCGTTTCAGCTTGATTTTCATGGCAGAATCTCCGCGACTCTTGGACACCTCGAGATCCATGAACTGGGGGTCGGTAGACTGGTCCTGGCGCCGAGGCTGATTTTCAAAATCAATGAGGTTGACTTCGTCTTGCATGGAGAGATTCATCATGCTTTGCACCACATCTTGCGGATTCAGCTTGATTCTACTCACCAGAGGCGGACGATATTCACCCCACGGGTTGGCGCTCTTTTGAGACTTTGATCTTTGCGGCCGTTCGGGCATGGTCGGGGGTACCTGAGGAAGTTCTTGCGGGGCCGAAGTCGTCACGGGAGTCGTTTGTGGAGGAGCAAAGGGGAAAGGGTTATTGGAGTGCGGCAGGATCTGTTGATGGGGTACCTGGAGCTTTGGTGGCGGCATCTGCGGGATCATTTTCGGGACGGTTGGTGATACTTGTGCCCCTTGCGGTGGCAGAGCCGAATTCACGTAGGAATGACGATTATTCAATGGCGGTGCTTGCAATGGGGGGATAGTTTGTGGCGGTGGGGGCGGGGGAGCCTTGGACGATGTCGCCGCCAGCGTTTGCGATGACGGTTGGGTTGACGGTACCGGGGGAACCTGGCTTGCAGGTGGAGGGGGAAGTGGTTGTGATGGAGGTGCCGCTTGGGGCGCTGACGCCAACATTTGCGGCGATTTCTGCATGGCGTTAGCGATGGCTTGATCAAAGTGAGGCACATCGGGATAGGTCATAGTGAAATCAAGCTCATCATCGATGTTTTCGTCGGCGTCCTGAGGAAGTTCTCGCGGCGACGTGGTGGTGGTGATTTCCAGGAGAGGATCGGACGTCACCTGCGTCACCGGGGCGCCAAAGATATCGTTGGCAAGCTTCTCGGCCTCATCATTCAAACTGTTCTGGTGGGAGCGTTCCCACGCCTCCTTATGACTGTACTCGCCGGGGACTCGTTTATCTCCTGTCAGCGACTTGCGACTGGTGGAGTCCTGGACCACCAGCAGCGGCCGTGACTGCGGTCTTGACTGCAGCAGCGTCCGCAGCGTCCGCAGGGCCAGGCGGGAGATCTTTGGCGCCAGGTTCTTCCGTCGGTTAACGGCGGCGGCGCCGACGGTATCCATGATGTTTTCGAGCGACGGGTATCGCTCCTCCACGTTTTCCATAAGCTCTTTGTCGGAGAGACCTGCCAGCAGTTCGTTATCGGGGACGTCGATGACCTCTATCTCGTCGTACAGCTTGTCGTCCTTGCTCCGCAGAGTACCGGTGTGGGAGCTCGAGAACCCGGCGCCGGTGGGCACGCGGCTCACCGGTCTTGACGACGCCGCCTGGTTGCCCCCGGGGACGGCAAGTTGGTGGGGTGCCGGCAACGGCGTGGGCGCGTGGTGGGGATGGACCGGTCCCGGTGCCAGCGGCGTGTGGGTTGCCAGGATGTACGCTGCCGGCTGGGCCGGGGTGTGTTGGGCCAGGGCGGCTTGGTCTTGCGGTTTCAGCACGGCGGCGACGGTGGGGGGCGCCAAGAACAGGTTGGATGTCGGGGCTGTTGCCAGGGCGTTGCCGGCTTGAGCCAATGCTTGTTGGTGGAAGTACATTTGTTGCTGCTTCAACAACTCCTGCTGCTTATGCCGCTGGTAGTCGGCGAGCGCCTGGAAGTTGTAGGGGCCCGAGTGGTAGAAGTCGTCGATGCCCATGTCGTTGAAGTCGATGCGGCTCATTTTGGCGACGAGCTGCAACACCTGGACGATGTTGGGGCGGAAGAGGGGGTTTTCCTGGAGCATGATGATGATGAGGTTTTTGAGGTCGCCCAGGAACTGCGGCGTCTGCAAGAACTGGAACGATGCGTGCAAGATGGCGATGTCGCCCAGGGCCTCGAACGGGGTGGTGTAGTAGCACAACTTGTAGAGGAAGCAGCCAAGGGCCCAGATGTCGGCGCGGTCGTCGATGGGGATGCCGCGGTACAAGTCGATCATTTCCGGGGCCCGGTACTGTGGGGTGGTGTGGTAGAGGATGTCGTGCAGCAACATTTGGAACTGCTGTTGGTCCTTAGGGGGCATGATCGGCGCCGATGTCAGGCCAAAGTCACACAACTTGAACCGGTGGTGGCGGTCGATCAACACGTTTTCGATCTTGATGTCGCGGTGGATCAACTTGAGGCGGTGCATTTCGTAGACGGCGACGCCGATGTCGCGCATGATGGCCAAGATCTCGGGCTCGGTGAGCTTGGTCTTGATCTTGTGGTTCATGTAGTCGAGCAACAGTTTGTTGGGGCACAATTCCATGAGCACCAACACCTGGTAGGTGCCGTTTTCGAGGCGCTCGGCGTGGCTGTCGTAGTACTTGACGATGTGGCGGGCGTGGCACAACGTCTTCATCACCTCCACCTCCTTGCGCAACGTCATTAGCCCCAGCTTATCGGGGACAATGACCCGCTTCAAGCAGGCGATGTTGGTGTCGTCTTCCTGGGGGTCGATCAGCACCTGGTAGATGTGGGCAAAGCCACCCTCGCCGAGATAGTCGACGACCGTGGCCAAATGGGTGCCCACTTGTAGCTGGGTGCCCGGGGGCAACTTGGGAAACGTCCCCATCTGAATTGGTGGCAATTTCGTAAGCAAACGGCGGGTCGAGCGGTGGGTTCGGCGACGGGCTCACGGGAGGTGGGTGGGTGAAAATGCCGAGTGTGTCGTGTCGCGCCAAGCCACTAGCAACACAAACGGAGGTCGGTCGCAAATTCCACGCGGGGTTACTGGGGTCGAGGAAGCGGGCTCCCGAGGACACTGAGGCGATTGCCGTGACTACGAGATGGGTGAGGAGATGGCGGAGCCATTGGTGGCGAGTTTATTGCTCAAAAGCCAGTGACGGGTGCGTCACCGGATCGGTGAGGTGGCGACTCCGCGTGCGATAGGGGCAGATAAGCGAGGCGGTGACAGCGTCGGCAGCGGTGTCGGAAGCGTGTCGTGAGCAGTGGCGGAAGTGGTGTCGGGAGCAGTGTCGGAAGTCAGGTTGAGGTAAGAGAGTAGATGTTGCTGGAAATAACGAGTAAACCAACCGTTCACGTCGTGACCCAAAGGGGTTTCTTTGCGAGCATTATCGCCATTCCCTATCTCAATTCCATCACCAACTGTTACTCAAAGCTTCAAATATGGCCTTTGTGCGATGGCATAACAGCCGTTACCAAACTCAAAGCTACCTGATTTTATTTTAACGTGATGCGTAGTTAAGCAGTTAGGTTTACTGTCGCTTGATTTGTAACCACTAGCGAGTGAACACGTCTTTGCATGTTGTTATCGTGATTAAACAGCACTTTGACCATGGCATGAAAGCCATTCACGGCCCCAATGGGCAAAAGACACCATTGCCACATCGGGAACGGTCCACCTGCTACCGCTAACCCCATGTCGCAGGCGGCAGGGCCGCTTGTGGTGGATTTTCATATATCGTTTCGCAACCTAAACTAAATGGTGAACTTTGACGGCATTGGCCACGCCTAATGTGGCCACTTGGAGGTACTCATTATGGTCTAGAAACGCGTGGCTATCTTTTGAGCCAATGTTCAAAAATATGATGAGTTTGATGGTTGTCGATGGTTGAGCTGGAAGATGGGGTTGGCAAGGTGGTTTGACTCGGCTCGCTGCATTCATGGTAAAAATTTGACTCGGGTGCGAAAATCCCAAACCCAAGCCACCGATGTCATACATCAAAAAAAATCAGAAAAAACTATCTGTCGTAATTCATGGACTACATGACTGGTAGATACCAGTGAGCCTATTTGTGGCGATTTTTTTGGTGTAAAGTTTGGTAATAATCAACCTGTTATAGGGTTGATAACATGACGTTTTATTTTTTAGCCCTTTAGAGATCTCCAACGATCTGGGGAGCCAAGTCAACTAAAGTGATGGTGGACGACAAGACCCTTCCTTTGTTGATGGTGTAGAGATCTTCAGCGATCTTGAAAGCCAATTCAACGAAAGTGACGGTAGATGACAAGACCCTTCCCTCTTTTACATCGGTATTCTGCTCAACAAATGGTTAACGCCGTCGCCGGAAGAGACCTACTGTGTAAAACAGAAAGTTGTAAGGAGTAAACCAACCGTTCATATTGCGACACTTGTCAGTTAGGCATTAATTACCTTGTTCCGAGCTGTTTGCTCATTCCCTATCTCATCTTCAGCATTGTTTATTGTTACCATGATCAAACGGCACGTTCGGCGTGTCGGTCGTTGTACGGGGGCTTTGTTGCCTGGGAAATGGGTGATGCTGCTGATGGGTTCAACTCGAAGGCAGTACAAATTGCCGACGTGGACCCCTGGCCAGAAATGAAGGCGGCAATTCTTGTGGTCAGCGACGACAAGAAGGATACTCCGTCTACCACGGGGATGTAAACCACGGTGGCGACATTGGAATTGTTCAAGGAGCGGATAACCAAGCAAGTGCTTCGTCGTTTCAAATGAAGAAGCTGATTTTGAAAAAAGATTTCCCCGCGTTTGCCAAACTCACCATGCAAGAGTCCAACTCGTTCTATTTTCCTTGGTAGACAGGTCGACTTGTTCTGATATCACACGTATATTTCCATAATTTGCTCACAACCTTTGACTGTTGTGACTAGATGTAGATATACTGATTGTACTGCATAGGGCCAATCGCGTGGCGTCGCCCGGAGTATCCCGGAAGGGTCCCGGTGGATCCCGGAGGCCGAAAACCGGGTCAAGCTTTTCAGGGTGTCCCACTGTGAAGACTCGTCGCATCTCAGAATTGTAAACCTCAAAATAACGAGCTCAATGCCAATGGACGCATAGAAGTGATACTTAGCTATTGTAGATCACACTGCTGGCTTCTTGCCGAGTTGCTTTGATTTTTGTTAACCCGTGTCCAGACTGAATAAATCGCAGTTTTCGCTTTTTGGAGAAAAAATGCAAAACTGAGAACTAAAATGACGACAAAAAGTCGAAATTTCAGAAAATCAGAACTAACATATGTGGACGTTATCAAGCCCAAACCTTTTTCATTCCATTTTTACGTCATACAGAATCGATTTGTTACATTAGCTGTCGGTTGATTTTTGACCACTAGTGAATGACCACGTCCTTGTATATTGTTAGCATGGTCAAGCGGCACTTTGACCAAGACACGAAAGCCGTTCACGGCACCAATGAGGAAAAGACACTGGCACCACATCAGTGGCACCACATCGGGAACGGTCCGTCCGCTACGGCTAATCTCATGCCACGAGCGGCAGGGTCGCTTGTGTTGGATATATCTACGGCTTGGTGCACGGATGCGCAAGTCAAACTAAATGGCGAATTTTGACAGCAATGCCCACGCCTAATGTGGCCATTTAAAGGTGAGCATTACGGTCTAGAAACCCGTGGCTATCATATGAGTCAATGTTCAAAAATCTGATGAGTTTGATGGTTTGCGATGGTTGAGCTTGGAAGATGGGTTGGCGAGAGTATTTGACTCGCGCTCGCCACAGCCATGGTAGAAATTTGACTCGGGTGCGACACCCCAAAACTTACACTGACCCTGCGTGTTGCGAGAAAAACTACGGTCTACGCCGCCCGGGAGCGATTTTGAGATGGCATACTATGTTTTAGCCGGTGGCCTTTTCACCTAGACAAAGTTTGGCGGAATTTGACGGAACTTGTCGATTTGTCGATTTTGGCCAAATGGGCCTAGGGGTTGGTCGCGCCAAAAACACGCATTCTGTGCAATAACGAGCTCAATACCAACGAATGGAAAAAAATCGATACTTGGGTTTTATAGAGCAAAATGCCGGCTTCATGCCAGATGGCTTTGTTTTCCCTAGGCCTTTAACCCGACTGAATAAATCGCAAAATTGACGACTCAAAAAACGTCAGATTTATGAGATGGGTTCCAAAAAGTTTGGAAATTGAGGCTTATTACCCAATCACTATAAAGATAGAGACGTTATGAATGCAATGGTTGTTTTATTTTTCCATATATCGCTTTTGATGGTGTATTTTTCGTCGATTGATTGAGGTTAATTCATCCACGGTTAGGCGCGATGGTCCGAGAAAACCCCAAACCCCAGTCGTCGATGTCAACCATCAAAAAAAATCATGAAAATTTATTTGCTGTGAATTAGTAACTACATGACTGGTAGACACCGGTGAGCCTATTTTTAGCGATTTTTTTGGTGTAAAGTCTTGCGATAATCGACGTATAGCCCACCATCATTTATACTGCTCTAACCACTCAACTAGCATGTCAACCATATGACTCATGAGTCCAACAACAAACAACTACAATTTCCCGACTCCAACAATAGTCTTCGTCACCTTAAAGCGGTTCATTATGGTAGCATGATGGGATAAAATAAACAAGGCTTTAAAGTCGATGGAAATCTCACCATCTTGGCAGCTTTGGCCAACAACACCGTCGCCTGGCCCTGGGGAAGGCCGCCAACAAGCCCCGCACCGCCGACATCACCTTAGCCTGGAATTCGTCCAGCAGCGTGCCGGTACATTACACGACGCGTTGAACAATAACAATCTTTACTCAAGATTTGACACCGAAGGACATAACAAGCCGCTCAAGTTACCACAGTGGCGTGCTGGCACTATCATCAGCAACCTGACGGAACCAGGGAGCATTCAAAAGGCTAATATCGTCGGGTATGATCGATTTGTGAACCAACCCATAGCGATAGCTCTTGATCAGCATGGGGAAATCCTAAGACAACAGCCAGGAATCAACTATGGATTGAAACTGATAACAGCACGATGGGGGTTCATGACTCACTTCACGAACTTGAATTCGAAACAACAGATCGATTGATTATTGAATATCGCCCTTAGAATCATTGGGCAGGAGTCTAGTATGACAGGAGACAATGAAGGTAAGGTACACCACTTACAAGTCGTCAATCTCAAAATAGTAAAGCTCTTTGGAAATGGCACGGTACCACCAAAGAATTGGACTCAAGAATGGCAAGTTTCAAATAAAGCAGAAGTTGATAACTTGATGAATGAAGGTGCATTCAAGCCGGTGGACAGAATCCCGAAAGGTTATAAACCGATTCCACCCATGTGGAACTTGTCTTATCGGATTATGATCGCATTATCAGCTCCACCACCACCTTGGGTTCCTGCAATTTCATCAGCAGGTGATGGCTCAGGGTCAATAGCACCAAGAACCGGCAGCAGCACCGCGCCCGTTCTTGGTGTTCTTGGTTGTGAATCATCAGCAAGGCCAGGTCCAATCGCGGCACTTTACCATGGTAGACGGGGAAGATCCATGATGTGGGGTATAGACAACTCCGACGGATTTCGCGTCGCGACGCGATGAGCCCTGCCGCACCAACAGATAAGATCAGGAATGATAGAGAAATAATTGCTTATGGGGGATACGATTATCGCTGGCACTTTCAATCACGGTTCCTACTACTTCTGTAATACTTATGAATCGAATGAAAGCAACCACCGTCACTAAATAAGTTAATGGTTGATTAACCAGTACTTTTGTCTTACACTGACCCCGCGTATTGCAAGCAAAATTACGGTTTACGCCACCCGGTAGCGACTCTGAGATGGCTTACTATGTTTTAGCCGGTGGCCTTTTCACCTAGACAAAGTTTGACGGAATTTGACGGAACTTGTTGATTTGTCGATTTTGGCCCAAATGGCCTAGGGGTTGGTCGCGCCAAAAACACGTAAACTGTGCAATAACGAGCTCAATACCGCCGAATGAAGGAAAAGTAATACTTGGGTTCTACAGAGCAAAATGCCGGCTTCATGCCAGATGGCTTTGATTTCTGTAAGCCTTTAACCCGACTGAATAAATCGCAAAAATGACCACTCAAAAAACGTCAGATCGCATGAAATCTGGTTCCAAAAATTTTCGAAATTGTGGCTTTTCAGCCAACCACTATAAAGATAGAGACGTCATGAATGTGTTGGATGTTTTATTCTTCCATTTACCGCTTTTGATGGTGCAATCTTCATCAATTCATTATATACGGTTAGGCGCGATGATCCATGAAAACCCCAAACCCCAGCCGACGATGTCAAACATCAAAAAAATTCAAGAAAATTTTTTTGTCGTGAATCATGGACTAGATGACTGGTAGATGCCGAAAAGCCTATTTTTGGCGATTTTTTTGGTGTGAAATTTTGTAATAACCGACCTTCAACCTACTGACACTTTAACTGGACTAACTAGTCAATTGGCATGTCAATGAAGCGACTGATTAGCCCAACAATAAATGATCTCACTCTTCTGACTCTAGCAATGATCATCGTCACCTCAATACGACTAGTTATGGCAGTGAACTGAAATGAAATGTACGTGACTCAAAGATCCACATGACCTCTGAATTTAGGGTGAACCCCGTGTCAGTCAATACTATGTCTTCCACTAACCGCCATGTATCACTTCATCGATAGTTGAGGGGGCCTCCCTCCTGCGGTTTATACTAAGAGTACGCAATGCATTTTCTCATCACTTCGGGAGCTCTGGCCAACAACACCGTCGCCTGGGGTCATGTTAAAGGGCCACCACCAACCCCCATACCGCCGGCACCACCTCGGTATGGTCTTCGTCCAGCAAAGTGCCGTTGGCCAACGCTAGCGTCACCAATTGCGCCACCGTTATAACCCCAACCTGACGTCCACCGAAGCGTAGCCACCATCATTGCCGTCACACACCATCACCGACCCGCAAAACTTTATGTCGGTGTTGTCGTCGACAAGCGTGTGACTGGTGGTGCAAGTTACGTCCAAGAACTGCTGTACAAACGGCGTGGCGAAAAAACGCCAGCACCAATTTCTTGTATTCGTCTTACAACTCGTCGTCGGTGTACTTGTCGTCCACATCGCCGACGTCTTCTGTGTAATCGTCATCGCCGGAGCTCGGGCATGGGTTCTGCGGTCATGGTTTGCACCAACTTGTCGATGAACAAGTGCCACAACAGGGCGACGTTGTAATTGGCCGCCAGCGTTGGGACATCATTATGGAGGTTAGACGACGGGGATGGCGATCAGCTCGACGGTCTCGTCGACGTAGACGATAACGTCCCCTTCAATTGAGCGGCGTCCAGCCCAAAGTCAGCGTGGGGACGCCAATGAGCTTACCACTTACGTTGACGATGTCCCACTCTTTATTATGGGTAAACTCTTCCGCCTCGTTCTCTTCATACAATGAGATGTCATGAATGGCGCCAGCAGCCAACACTACATCACACTCGATACCACCCTTGTTTCTAGAACTGTTCGATGGTGTCTTCATCGGTAGCGATCAGCTGCTGCAAGTTAGCAAACCGAACCATGGCTTCGGCAGCGTGAGTACTAACTTGTTCACCCCCAATGACAAGAGCAATGAGGGTGGAATCCTCGATGCACTTGGCCTTGAGCAAGTCTAGTCGTCGGTGTGGACCAACTCGTGGAGCAAGAGCAATATCAACATGTCGTAGTAACTTGCCAAAGTAGGGCTGGGCGATGGTGGCAATGGTGGTGAGCACCTGTTCGTGGACGTAGCACTTGTACAGATTCTGCAAGAGCCCCAACAACAAGTTCAGAAGCGCCTGGTCGAGATAGGATTCAAGCACCTCCTTGGCGCTATCTCAGAGAGGTTGATGAAAGGACGTTGTTGCCAACGTACTGAACACGGGGATGAGCTCGGCCACCAACGGGATCACCATGTCAGAAAGCGAGCCGCTCTGCTCCTCGAAACAAGTCTTATAGACTAGATCGAGCTTTTGCTGATGTGTAGTTCACATATCACTCCAATGGAAGGCTTGGGTATGCTATTATCTTCCGTAATTCAAAGCCCGCTCATCGCCAATAGTGAGAGTGTGTGGCGTTGCCTGCATATAAGCCTCAAAATCGAAAGTCTCATGAACTCATGGTCGACAAATGCCAACTCGTTTTTTCATTCTCGATAGCCACACGACTTTTGTGTGATGTTGAGTATTGCACTAATAAGGAACGCAAGTTATCCACGTTTTGTCGATGGGAAATGGTCTAAAACGTCGCTTGGTGGTGTCAGGTACGTTGTGACAGCTGCTGCTTGTCAGGCATAACCCATAACAATCACGAAACGCGAGACAAGCTGAGCTACTCAACATTTGGTTTACGAAAGGCGAAGCCGAGTGATCAAGGATTGTAACAAATCAAGAATCTTTAAGTTGAACAAGGGTTTACTTTGGTAGGGTTAATCACAAGGAAACGTAAGCTTCATAGAATATGGTGATAGCTAACAAATTTGTATGTGTCATCTCTCATTCGATGAATCAAGACTAAAGGATCTTTGAAAATCCCGCTACTTGCACCATTGTGCCTGACAGCTGACATCTGACATGTATCCAAGCATTGTGAGTACGGGAATTTGGGGCAATCAGCACGGATTCATGGCATGTTCTATGGTCAAGGCCAATTGCGAGGCAGGCTCTTGGACTCTAGCAGCGTCGTGGTCTCGGTCACATGTGTAGTGTTAGTCCTCCGGATCAGAGTTCTGGGGGGGTATCTTCCTTGGTAGAAAGGTCGACTTGTTCTAATATCACACGTACATTTCCATAATAGTCCCACGACCCATGACTGTTGTGACTAGATCTACATATATTGATGGTACTGCATAGGGCCGCGTGGCATCGCCCGGGTGATCCCGGAAGGACCCCGGTGGATCCCGGAGGCCGAAAACCGGGTCAAGCTTTTCAGGGTGTCCCACTGTGAAGACTCGTCGCATCTCAGAATTGTAAACCTCAAAATAACGAGCTCAATGCCAATGGACGCATAGAAGTGATACTTAGCTATTGTAGATCACACTGCTGGCTTCTTGCCGAGTTGCTTTGATTTTTGTTAACCCGTGTCCAGACTGAATAAATCGCAGTTTTCGCTTTTTGGAGAAAAAATGCAAAACTGAGAACTAAAATGACGACAAAAAGTCGAAATTTCAGAAAATCAGAACTAACATATGTGGACGTTATCAAGCCCAAACCTTTTTCATTCCATTTTTACGTGATACAGAGTCGATTCGTTACATTAGATATCGGTTGATTTTTGACCACTAGTGAATGACCACGTCCTTGTACATTGTTGGAATGGTCAAGCGACACTTTGACCATGACACGAAAGCCGTTCACGGCACCAAAGGGCAGAAGACACCGTCACCACATCAGGAACGGTCCGCCCGCTACGGCTAGCCTCATGCCACCGGCGGCAGAGTCGCTTGCGGTGGAAATATCTACGGCTAAGTGCACGGATGCGCAAGTCAAACTAAATGGCGAATTTTGACAGCAATGCTCACGCCTAATGTGGCCATTTAAAGGTGAGCATTACGGTCTAGAAACCCGTGGCTATCATATGAGTCAATGTTCAAAAATCTGATGAGTTTGATGGTTTTCGATGGATGAGCTGGATGCTGGGTTGGCGATGAAATTTGACTCGCACTCGCCGCTGTCACGTGGACAAGTTGACTCGGGTCGAAAACCCCAAACCCAAGCCATCGATGTCAAACATCAAAAAAAATCAGAAAAATTTATTTGCTGTGATTTAGTGACTACAAGACCGGTGGATACCAGTGAACGTATTTTTGGCGGTTTTTTTGGTGTAAAGTTTGGTAGTAATCGACCAGTTACAGGCTTGATAACATGACCTTTCCTTTTTAGTGGTTTTATTTTTTAGCCCTTTAGAGATCTCCAACGATCTGGGGAGCCAAGTCAGCTAAAGTGATGGTGGACGACAAGACCCTTCCGTTTTTAGTGGTTTTATTTTTTAGCCCTTTAGAGATCTCCAACGATCTGGGGAGCCAGGTTAGCGAAAGTGACGGTGGACGACAAGACCCTTCCGTTTTTAGTGGTGTAGATAGTCACCGAGATTATTATCCGACGACAGTCAAAAGTTGCCGGAGCCACTCAAGCGACCATCAAAGCTGTACGTGGGTCCGGTCTTTGATCACACGGCCTCCCCTTCTGTAGACCAGATGTCCGAGTCGTATAGCTCAGCTTGTCTTGCGTTTCATAGTTGTCCTGGGGTATAGTTGAAAAGCAGCAGCCGTCACAATGTACATGACACTGCCAAGCGACGTCTTGATTCATTTCCCATCGATAAAACGTGGATAGCTTGCGTTCCTTAATAGTGCAATACTCAACATCACACAAAAGTCGTGTGGCTATCGAGAATGAAAAAACGAGTTGGCATTTGTCGACCATGAGTTCGTGGGACTTGTGACTTGGGCGACTTATATGCAGGCAACGCCACACATTCTCACTATTGGCAATGGGTGGGCTTTAGAATACGGAAGATAACAGTATACCCAAGCCTTCCATTGGAGTGATATCGTGAACTACACATTGCCAAAAGCTCAAGCTGGTCTATGAGAGTTTTTACGAGGACCAGAGCGATTTGCTTTCTGACATGGTGATCCCGTTGGTGGCCGATGCCCATCCCCAAGCCCAATACACCGGCAACAACGCCTTCGTCAGCTTTTTCCAGTCGTCGCCAAGGAGGAGCTCGAACCCTACCTCAACCTTGTGCTCCTGGACTTGTCACTTACACTCGAAGAGTTTACCACAACCTAATCCACTCACTCAAAGCACGATGTGATGTGGAAACGAACCCAATACACCCGTGCCCACATTACCATCACCATCATGCGGCTTACCCTATGAGAAATCGTCGAGTTCAGGTTTATGCAAACTGAGTTTGATGGTTTTCAATGTTTGAGCTGGGGCTGAAAGTTGACGATGAAATTTGACTCGGGCTTGCCGCGACTGCGGCAAACATTTGACTCCGGTGCGAAAATCCCAAATCCCAGTCGTCGATGTCAAACATCAAAAAAAATCAGAAAAATTTATTTGCTGTGATTTAGTGACTACATGACCGGTGGATACCAGTGAACGTATTTTTGGCGGTTTTTTTGGTGCAAAGTTTGGCAGTATTCGACCTATAACCTATTACCACTAGTACGGCTATAATCAGTCAATTGGCATGTCAATGAAGTAAGTGATGAGTCCAAAAGTAGACGATTACACTTTCCTGACTTCATGGTCTTCGTCACCTTAAAGCGGTTCATTATGGTAATTAGATCGAGTAAATGGACAAGACTCAAGGATCAACAAAACATTCACCATCTTGGGAGCTTTGGCCAACAACGCTGTCGCCTGGTACTGGAGGACGGTCACCAGTAACCTCCGCCTCATCGGAACCACTTCGGCCTGGACTTCGTCCAGCAACGAGCCGGTACACCACACAACGCGTCGAACAAAATCACTCTTTGCTCGAGATTTGACACCGAAAGACATAATCAGCCGCTAAGGTTATACAATAGGGTTCTAGCCTATCACCAGCAATCCAAAGCAACCAGGGAGGCTATTTCAGTCGGGTATGATCAATTCGTGAACGAACCCATATCGAGAGCTCTTAATCAGTATGGGAGTACTTCACCCAGTCATCAACCATGGACCGACTCTGACGACAGTACGATGGGTGTTCATGACGCACTCCACGAGCTTGAACTCGAAACAACAGATTGATTGGTTATTAAACATCGCCAGTAGCATTATTGGGCCGGAATCTAGTCTGACGGAAAACAGTAAAGGTACGGTACACCACTCACAAGTCGCCAAACTTGAGATAACGGAAAGACAATATCATACCACGGAAGAACTGGACTCACGCTACCAAACGCGGAGAATGACAAGTTCCAAGCAAGGATGAGGTTTAAAGCTTTATGAAACAAGGTGTGTTCGAACCGGCGGACAGAATCCCGGAAGGTTATAAACCAATTCCACTCATATAGAACTGTTCTTATCGGAATATAATCACATTATCAGCTCCACCATCTTGGGCACCTGCGATGTCACCAGCGGGTGGTGGCTCAGGATCAACAGCATCAAGAACCGGTAGCAACATCGCGCCTGTTCATCACCAGCAGGAGCCCCCACTGCTGCAACGCCAGGTCCAATTGTGGCACTTTATCATGGTAGGCGGGGAAGATCCATGATGGGGTATGGACAACTCCGAAGGATTTCGCGTCGCGACGCGGTGAGCCCCGCCGCACCAACCGATAAGATCAGGAACAATTGAGAAATAATTACTTAAAAGGAAGACAAACCAGATTGCTGGGACTCTCAATTACGGTCCCTACTATTTCTGTAACATTTATAAATCGAATGAAAGCAACTGCCGTCACTAAATGGGTTTAACCAGTACACTTGTCCTACACCGACCCCGCGGATTGCAAGGAAAAGTACGGTCTACGCCACCTGGTAGCGACTCAAAGATGGCTTACTATGTTTAAACGGGTGGCCTTTTCACCTAGACAAAGTTTGACGGAATTTGACGGAACTTGTCGATTTGTCGATTTTGGCCCATTCGGCCTAGGGGTTGGTCGCGCCAAAAACACGTAAAATGTGCAATAACGAGCTCAATACCAACGAATGAGAAAAAGCGATACTTGGGTTTTATAGAGCAAACTGCTGGCTTCATGCCAGATGGCTTTGGTTTCCGTAAACCTCTAACCGGACTGAATAAATCGCAAAACTGACCACTCAAAAAACGTCAGATCGCATGAGATCTGGTCCAAAAAGTTTTCGAAATTGTGGCTTTTTAACAAATCACTATAAAGATAGAGACGTTATGAATGCAATGGATGTATCAGATTTCCATTTACCGCTTTTGATGGTGCATTTTTCGTCAATTATTTGAGGTACATTCACATACGGTTAGGCGCGATGATCCGTGAAATACCCAAACCCCAGCTCAACTCGACAAACATCAAAAAAAATCATGAAAATTTATTTGCTGTGAATTAGTAACTACATGACTGGTAGACACCAGTGGGCCTATTTGTGGCGATTTCTTTGGTGTAAAGTTTGGTAGTAATCGACCTATAACCCATTCTCAATTGTACTGGACTAACCAGTCAAATGACATGTCAGGCAAATGACGTACAACTCAACAAAGCTGGGAACATCAAGGTCTCCAAGATCCTCGATCCCATCCGCCATCATTGAAATAAAATTAAGCTGATGACGGTCACAAGCCCCGCAAAGTTTATCAACAAACTTTGAATTTTAGTGACTTCACCGTAATGCCACGATTATCAATTTCATCAGATGAGACTACGCGATAGTTACTATGAGTGCGATGTTGTCTCTAAATTGTTTATATAAGTGGTATTAGGCCCGGAGACAGATCCATGTCGTAAATATAGTCATGGGCAAAAAGTTGGTGTCAGGCTATGACAATCTATATTGGCTCATTGCAAGCCCGGCTCGTCTAGGCAAACTCATCCTTTAGGAGCCGTTCCATTTCCAATACCGAGAACGGCACGTACAACCGCTCGTCGCCAAGCTTATCCACCACCAACTTAAGCATCTTGTGATCAATAAACTCCTTGAGCAAGTTGCGGAACTGCATGGTGCTCAGCACCACCATGGCTGCCAAACACCGCTGGTAGACGTCGTCAAATAACATCGAGAGCCGCAACAGACCCTTCAAGCCCGATTTGCCCTTAACGTTCAGCAGCAGCACCATTTCGAGTTGCATTTCGAGGGTAACCTTGTAAAGGTTGCGGGCATTTGGCAGTAATGACTTAAGAACAAACTTGGACCCGGTGCCACCACCATGGTTCTTGGAGTGGCCGAGGGCAAGCACGTCTCTAAATGACGATTCGACGGTGTAGGGGTCGTAGGTAGTGAGATCGTGCCACACCCAGTTGAAGTTTTTGGCTCGGGCCGAGTCCCAGAGGAGAGCGGCGTTGACGGTGTGAGTCGACGCAATGAGATACACTTCGGGGAGGGCGGCGAGCTCTGATAAGAGCCGTTGGTCTTTATCGTCGCGAAGACCCTCGCCGTCGATGTTATGGATAAGGATGACGATGCTGGGGCGTTGTACGGGTTTGGTCCGGTAGCGTTCGATGAGTCGGATGAGGAACGGGACCGTTTCCGTAACGTATTTGGGAAATTTGAGTGAGGATTCCTGGGGCCACGCTTCTCGGAACACGTCGGTGATGGTGGTGATGACATCCTTAAGTTTCACTGTGGGATTGAACCCATTGATGACGAGATACTTGGTGACGACGTCGTCGTGAGGAAACATGTTATCCAACCAGTCGGCAACGTATTCCAGGATGAACTGGTTTAAGAGGTGTAGCTTGGAACCCACACCGTAGAAATTAAGGGAGAAACCTTGAGATAGCTCAAAGCACCATTGGGGAAACAACAGGCGATGTATCTGGCTTAACTGGGCGCGAGCGTCAGCGGTGATGGCATCGCCAATTTCGGTATACCGCTGGTACTTGTCGTAGTCGAGTTGGGGGGCAAGACCCACCCCGTGGTTCAGATTAATGCCACGAATGGAGTTTTGTTCGAAGTAACCTTCGGCACCTTCGACGTACACCGCTCGGTAATCCTGAATCCCCTTGGGGGCACTATGGGACATTGAAGTGATGCCAACCTTCAATTCGGGAAGAGCCGGTTCCACGGTAAAGTTTTCGTCGAACCATGACTCGTCGATCTTACCGGTTTGCCGATCCAATTCGGGTACGGGGAGGGGGCGGTACTGTTTACGACGTTGCTCAACTTCGTCGTCGATTTCCTGCTGACTGGGTCGTTTGATCCCCAGGATGATATTACGGCGACCAAACTCCGACGTCGCTTTGCGGAACTGAGTCTCGAACGTGGCCATAAGACTCAGGCGAGTATCGCTCGCCATCAGTTCGCGACGGAGCTTCTCCAAGAACAGCTCTTTCGATGGCAGCAGCAGGAACAGCTTGGGGTGGTCGACATCGGTAAAGATCGACTCCACCACCACGTTGTGGGCCTTGGACGGACGCCCCGTAGCTCGAGGTACCTTGGATTTGGTCTTGGCCGCTGCTTTCCTCGATGGTTTCGGCAGAGAGTGCTTTTTCAGGGCAACAATGTCGACATCGAGGTCATCGGCGACTACATCGTCATCACCATCAATGTCGTCGTTATCAGCGTCCCTAGAGTCGTCATCACCGCCGCTGTGGCTAGTATCGAACTCGCTATCGACATCGCCCTCGTCGTCACTAATATACTGGCGGAGTTTGACTCGGCGGCCGCGCTTGGTGGTGGTGATGGGGGGATGATCCGATACCACCACGCCGTCCTCTTCAACGTAGGTTTCAACGTCAAGCACCTCGTTAGATTGCGGGGGAAAAGTGATGCCATTGGCTTTGGGTTTGGTTGGCAGCCGGCGTCCGCTCCGGCCAAGCTGAGGACGTAAGGGCAGGTCGGGGACACCAGGGGGTACTCCTCGCAGTCTTAGCGACGGAGGCGAGCGAGCTGGCGACTGGAGCTCGCGAGAATGCCTCCGGTAGACGGTCTTGGTGGGACTGCTGAGGATCAGGTCCATGGAGGGGATTGTGGTGGTGGTGGGGCTTTGGCAACGACGGTTCGCACACCCTAAACACGGTCAACTTGGTAAGAGCGTGGAGCAGGGTGTGGTGGTTTGGCGTTGAAGACCCAGGGCTTCTATCCCCTAGTGAATACAATGTTTTTGGCCGGGGCTCGCAACCAGGAGGGAAAACGAATACAGTCGCATCTCATCGGAGCCGCACCACCACCACCCACCAGCCGACACAACCCACGCTCTCCTCCCTACTGCCGGTGCCGGGGTGCAAACAACAACCAATGCTTTCGTTCTGTCCTAATTGTCTGAACATGCTTCTCATTGCCGCAGGCGACGATGGGTGCAACAAGTTCTTCTGTCTGACATGTCCCTACGAGTTCAAGATCACGGGGTTTCTGATCTACGACCGCACCAAGCTCCGACGTAAGGACGTCGACGACGTGCTTGGTGGCGAAGGGTTCTGGGATAATGTTGATCAGACCGCAGCCCAGTGTCCCGTCGACGATTGCGACGGCAGCAAGGCCTACTTCTACCAGTTACAGATCCGGTCGGCCGACGAGCCGATGACGACGTTTTTGAAGTGTGTGACGTGTGGCCACAAGTGGAGAGAAAACTAGGGTGACCATGGAGGTGGTGTGATCGTTTGTGTATATATAGAGAACGCATTAATCATGAAAAGTTAAAGACCTAAATGATGCCGCGAGGCTTGATCATAAGCCAGTGGGTTGGATCTTGTCTTAGTGTAGTGGCAATACGAGCGATACGGGTGTTATCGACTAGCTCTCGTGGGGGAAAGGCAATATGGCAGAGCCGCACCACGTGTTGGGAGTACGACATGGCGTTGGTGATACGGAACCGGAGCTTAGCCGCCGTAGTGGGATAGTGGCGATGGAGGTGGGGTCGTCTAGAGCGAGGGATATCGACGGTGGTGGTGGTGATCATTGATGGCCACGGACGCGGGGGTTTAGTTGGGGAATGTGATGATGGTGATGCTGCTGATGACGATGACGTCAGCGGAGAAGTGTTACTCGCCAAAGTGCCGTGATCGCTATTAGTCGTGTTTGAGGTGGTAGTGTTGGTCGTGGTATCGTCATGACTGGTGGTACGGGGATGAGGAAGTTGGTAGTGACAGATCTGGGAGTGTCCTCGGTTAATGCGATGAATATGAGCCACTCTGGAGGTGGCGGATGTAGTGGTGGTGGTAATGGGTCGGTGGAGACGATGGTGGTGTCGCCGGTGGAGTTGTTGTCCCACAAACCCAAACAGCTGAGTGGGAGGTAAAGCACAGTCGTCATTAGCCACAGTAGCTTCGGTTACTCGATCCACGGTAAGCGGAGGCGGTTTGTTGTGGGTTGACGGACGTCCGTACTGGTGAAACATGAAGGTATCGTAGGCAAAGGTTGATCCACGACAAACATCGCCAAAGAGCCGTGCCATCGATCCTCCCAGGATCCACAGCTGTTTGAGCAACTTACCACTAAATGTAGCACAGCCAAACACTTGTTGCGGACGAAGCACGCTGATTAAGTGGTGGATTTCCCGGTAGGTGGCGTGGCGAGAGAAACAGGCCACTACCAGTTGCGGGAGGAGCTCCGACGCTCCCTGAGGCCAAAGCCACAGCCGTTGCCGGAACCGACAGATGCGGTGACCGTTAGCAGTATAATCGACCACGGAAAGGTCAGCTTGGAGTTCTCGTGGTGGTACTTGGGCTAAGGGGAGTGGAAGATGGTCGCCAGCGACCTCTTCCGCCGATAGCCGGATGCGCAAGCCGATGGCGACGGCAAACTTGGCTGGCGGCACCGCGCCGAGGTAGAACCACGGTCCGCGCCCTGTGGGCGATGGCGCCATCGCCTCGGCAAGCACCGGCGCGTAGGCGACGGCGCCATGGTAGTCGGCGGCAGCCAGCGCCGTGCGGGCGCCAAGCTGGGGGTGCGGCGTAAACACGCCGCCGCCAAACAGCGCCGCGAGCGCCGCCACCACTTCGTCGGCGCCGAGGACGGCGTTAGCCACGCCAAAGGCGACGTCGGCATCGTCCATCGGGTAGCGACTAAGTAAGGTAATAAGGGCGTCGATATTATCGGCATTAGGCGGTAGGTCAAGGTAGGGCTCGCCGCGGTACATGAACGTCAGATCAAAGTAGACGTTGGCGAGACGGCGGGTGCCGAGGCGATAGCCCGTGAGGATGGGGTTGCGCCGAAGCGATTCTACCCACCACGCCTCGGCCTTGATGTCGCCGGTGACGAGGACGGCGTCGCCATGGGCGCCTTCGATGAGCGCCATGGCGCTGCCGGGACAGTGATCCAGCGCGATTAATGTGATGCCGACAGCAGCGCCATCAACGATTCCCGTAAATTGCTGGTTATAATGGTGGCCAACGATACGGGCGCCAAGATGGCGATAGCGGGGGAGGGTAGCGAGGATTCTTTTAGTGGTGTGGTGGCAGTGGACGCGTCCGTTGAAGTTGGGCGAGTCAAGACCAGCAAGATGGTCGGTGTGGGCGTGGGTGAGGACGTAGAGCGCTGCCGGGCGCGTAAAGCAGTCGACGGCGACGTTGGGAAACTCGGCGATGGCGCCGGTCCACGGGTTGCTCATGGGAGGTCCCCGCTAGTGGCGCTGGTGTAGGGTTGTGGTTATAGTGCCTGCGATGGTTTGTTAGCGCTAGCGCGCGCGTAATGATAGCTAGGTCGTTATCTCGAGCCATCATCGACATTAACACCCGTGCTGCAAAATTTACGGCGCTACCATGTGACCCATTTACTCCCTACTCCAGAAATCCACCAGAATCTTAAAGTGAGATGTGTCACCACATGTAATTGAGCACTGGACCAGCCATCGGACGCCGATCGGGGGGAATCGTCCTTCTCCCCCTAGATTCAGGGGCACTAAACTTTAAAAAGCAACGGGCGCAAGGGTCAGTTTGAGGTCACTCCATGAACGTCATGGGGTGACTATACTCCGTGAAAGGCTACGTCCTGGATACACACACACACCTAATTGCCATTTGATTGCTCGCAGCAGATGGCAAGAGCCAATACGCCTGTTGCGGAGTTATTCTCCGCTTCTAGCGGATAGGCGCCCCGAGGCGGCGTCGTCATCCGCAACAAAAGCGAGACGGAGGGAGACGAATGACCTCATGTGCCAATGACCTGATATTGGTGAGCAAAAGTGGTGGCTTATTTGCTATTGATCCCTTTTGTGGTGCAATCGCGCACCCCGGGGGCGCCCGCCGGGGCTACTATGGGCGCTACTGTTGGTGCCACTTTGGCGCTAGCTAGTTCGGTAGTGGCGGCTAGCCGCGGCGCTCGCTCGCCGGGCTGAGACGAGCGCCCTAGAAAAGCCGGCGCCCGGCGGGGTTTGTTTCCGCACCTTGCGCGCGATGCTTACCAGATCCTTGATCAGACGGTTCTCGGTACGGAGACCTTTGGCGCTGTCGGCGCCCAACCCGGTGACCCTGAAGCTTAAGCAGGTGGACGCCCACTTCCGCAAGATCGGCGACGAGACCACTGAGGAATCGCAGCGCACCATGCGCACCCTCCGCCGCGTCGGGGTGATGAGCGTAGCGGTGGCGCTCGGGTCGCTCGTGTGGGCGCTGACCTATGTCGCCCATCCTGTCCACGAGCAAGTCGACGACATTGCTGACTTGAGCCACGATGTCCGCAAGAGCTAGAGAAGTGGGGAAGGCTTGGAAATAACATCATATCATATTAAAAAATTAAACATTAGCGATTAGCAAAGAAGGGGAGCGCCAGCGCAATTACCGGCGCTAGTGCTCACTAAGGAAAGGTTGTAGGAGTTGGCTTAGACGGCAGCGGGACGTTGGCGAGCCAGCGTAGTGTTAGCATTAACGTCAGTACCTTCAGCGGCAAGGATCTCGCCATCACCAGTAACGGCACGATCCTCGGCGACGGCGGTATCGCCCAGCGCCCGCGGGGTGTCGACAACGACCTTTTCTTGGTAGTAAGTGTCGTAGGGACCCTTAAACTTGGAGATGATGCCCTCGGAGTTAAACGAAAGCACGGCGGCAAGGATGGTGGGGATGATGCCAAAGTTGATGAGATCAACAACACCGCTCCACACCGCTTCCGAGTCGGGCTGAATACGGTTGCCGCCTTCACTCAACCCCCAGTTGATGGTCTGGGTGAGCCACGCCAACGCCCACAACAACAACAACAAGCTCCAGCGGGCCTTGGCGCCAGCGTTAAACGAGAACCCCATCGACAGCACTAAGGAGCCCACCACAAGCCCGAGACAGGTCAATTGACCGACGACGGCAAAGGTAAAGTACCCCCACTTGTAGGTCAGCCGAATAAGAGCACCAATCAACAACCCGATCGTCCACACCCACGCACACAACAACTTGCCCCAGAACTTGGACAAGAAGTGGACGACGTTCTCGAAGAAGTCCCGCAGGGGGCGGAAGGTGGTGGTGTCGATTTCAAAGAGCAACAACAACCCGGGCCAGCAGAGGAACCACCCAACGAACTTGCAGTAGAAGATCTGGCGCACCCACTTGCCGTCGTCGGCCTTGGTGTGGCCGCGCCATTCGGTCTCAATCCCGGTGTAGCCAAGGTTGGAAGCGTAAGTAAAGTAGGTGATGGCCATAATCAAGTTGAGGATGAAGGGAACCAAGAACGTGATCCGCTTCAGGGCGCTGCGGACCAGAAACACGTACACGGCGAAGTTGACCACCGTCAACGCCCCGAATACCGACATCGCTGCCCACAACCAGTCGCTACCACGGTTGGTGATGTGGACCCCAATGTAGTCGGAGGGAGGATTGACGGATACGGCACGGTTGCCGCCTCTCTTGAAGAGGTGATAAGCGTCCAGGATATAGGCGTCCATAGTCGTTAGTAAAGATGCTCTTTTTTTAGGCTTGAAGATAGGGTACCAGCCCCACCGTCAGCCGTGCCTTTTATAGTGGTCGGCAGCGGCGGTAGGCGGGTTTGCTAGGAGCACAGGCATCCGACCAGCTGGTAATCAGGTCAGGCGGATCCGATTCCGTGGGACCGAGATTTACGTAATGGCGATACCGTAACGAGCACACAATGGTGCAAACAGTCACGTCGGTTTGCTTTTGCTCACCGGTCACAAACCCGGGTGCCATTGTTGGCAAAAGGAACAAAACTGATGGGCCAATTGCTCCAGCGGTTGGCCCACGTAATCCAACAGCAGCCGACACTACCACATGGAGATTTTGGGTTAGCTTGGGCATAGCAGTGTCGGGACAGCGTTTACGGCGTAATCATGACAAATAGCTTGGTAGTGGCCTCGAGGGGATGGCAATGGAAGCAAATCTTAGCCATGGCGATCGGGATGGGGAGTCAGCAACGATCGCGGAGTTACGGCGGCATAAACGCGGGAGCGACGGATGATCAGGAGTAAGGAGGGATGGGGCGAGTGGTGGCGGGTGTCACGGAGCCACGGACACCATCACTAGCATACAGTATATACCGACTAAGGCAACACTAAGTGCACGTGATCGTACACCGGGAGCCGGCTCCCGACACTTTGTAAGTGATGACGTAAGCGCGCAGATTGCCGGGTGCGGATATCGACTAAATTTTAGGAAAAAAAAAAAAGGTCCCGCTCAGCCGTTGTCATGATCGGGAGCGATCGCACATTGTGTCAGGTGGCCCATCTCGGCTACCGCCGGCCCTGGCTCGCAACGCCACAATCCGTAACTGTAATCGGCATACCTACCACCTCACCCCTACCACCTCTCACTCGTCACCTCACCAGCGCCATCCACCCAAATTTGTAAGGGGCCACCCCATTGGTCCGGCCCAAGGTTGTCGTGGCTCGCTAGCGGTGATTGGCAAGCTATAAACCTGCACACTAGCGCCAGCTGCATTTGTAAGCTGAGCTTTTTCACCGGACCACCCACCAGAGTTGCTCCGCAATCACCGTTTGCTATGTTGAGACAAGTTGGTAAAACTGGGTGTCGCCTGATGGCGCGGACCTCGCCGAGAGCGCCCGGCGCCGTCAGATGGCAGCTGTCGAAGCCGTCGCCGCTGGCGCTGGGGGCGCTGGGGGCGCTGGCCGACACCAAGGGCCGAGTGGCGCTGGCGCTCGGCGGGGCGGCGGTGGCGCTTGCCCTCGCCGGAGCGGCGGCGTACTACGCCACCCCCAAGACTCCTCAGGACAAGCTCAAGTTCGCCGCCAGCCAGGCCAAGCTGATCGCCGAGGATACTGCTCACGAAGTTGCTCGCGACCAGGCGTACCCCGCCGAAGTGCGCAGCGCCGCCACCAAGGCGGCGGCGGCGTTGGCTAAGGTCGAGCCGGACCAATTGGTCCAGCGCGGCGCCGACATCGCCCTGACGTTGCTTGCCGACGGCAAGGACGCCTTCCCGGGCAAGGACGCCGTGGCGGCGGAGATCCAGAAGCGGGCGCTCGAGTTGTGGAACTATGCTCCTCAAGATATCAAGTTTGCTGGCGAAGCGTTCTGGACCAACATCCCCGAGGACATGAAGCAGCTGGCGCAGCGGCTTTTGAATGCTAAGTCGTTGGGCGACGTCAAGCTGGCCTACGACGACTTGAGCGCCCAGGCGTTGCTGCAGGGCCAGGAGTGGTTGCGCCAGTTGCCGTCGAAGGACGAAATCAAGCAGTTTGCCGACGACAAGGGCAAGCAGTTGCTCGACCAGGTGCCCGACGCTTACAAGCAAAAGGGCCAGGAGTTGCTTGACTTGGTTCCTCAGGACTATGTGGAAAAGGGTAAGCGGGTGTTGGATGCCAGCGCCGATCGCGCCCTCGATGTCGCCGAGCGGGTAAAGCAAGAGGCGACCGACGCCGACTCTCTCACTGGCGCCGTGCTTTCGTCGAAAAAGGCGGTGACGTCGGCGGCGCTCGCTACCGCGGGCGATGTGGCTGGTGTGGCCAAGGACGCTCTCTTTGCCACCGCTAAGGATGCGGCTAAGGACAAGGCCACCGACGTTGTGGACGATGCTGGGTCCAAGGCGGCTAAGGTGGCTAAGCAAGTGGCGCCCGGCTCGGAAGACTACGTCAAGGACGCTACCGATGTCGTCAAGAACACCGTTGTGGAAACTGCCGACGATGTTGCTGCTGGCAAGGCCACCCTTAAGGACAAGGCGCAAGACATTAAGGCGTCGGCCAAGGACGCCGCTGCTCGTGCTGCTTCCGAAGCGACTTCGGCGGCTAAGGAAGCTCGCGGCGACGTCAAGGGCGCCGCCGCTAAGGCCAAGGAAGGCTTAGCTGAAGCTAAGGAAACGGCTAAGGAAAAGGTCGACCAGGCCAAGTCGGGCGCCAAGTCGGGTGCTGCTTCTGGCGCTGCTGCTGGTGACAACGATGCTGGTGAACAAAAGGGCGCCTACGACCCCGAAACCGGTGAAATCAACTGGGACTGTCCCTGTCTTGGGGGCATGGCCCACGGTCCTTGTGGCGACGAGTTCAAGGACGCGTTCTCGTGCTTTGTGTATTCGGAAACCGACCCCAAGGGCATCGACTGCATCAAGAAGTTTGAAAACATGAGATCGTGCTTCAAGAGACACCCCGAACACTACAAGGACGAATTGTACGAAGACGCCGAATAGAGCACCCCCAAAAAACGATCTGAATATAGCCAAAAAATATACATTTATACATTTTTTAGTTCCGTATAGTGCTATTATCAACAGGCGCAGCCCGACAGAGTGCTCCCGGCGATGGCGATGGGCTTGTAGTCAGCTCCCATCGTCGCCGACCGCGGCCGCTCACTCGCCACCTGCGCCACACGGGCAAATACTCGCGCCACCTCGTCGTGGCGTTGGCTCAGCACTTCAAACACGTCGGCGCTCCAGTCACCGACGGCCAGCGCCAACGCGTCGCCAGCTAAGATGTCGCCAAGCTCGCTGCCGTCGACACACCGCTCGGCGCCGAGATCGGCCTTGTTCCCCACGATCACCACCGCCGGCCGCTCCAGGTGGCACGACTGAAGGAACCGAGCGTACCAATCCCGTAGACTAAGCACCAGCTCGTAGCGAGTGATGTCGTACACCAACACACAGCAATCGGCGCCTCGGTAGAACGCCTGGGTGATGGCGTTGAACCGTTCCTGGCCGGCCGTGTCCCATATCTGGAGACGAGCGTCTCCCACCGTCGCCGTAAGGTAGTCTCCGCCCACGGTGGCCTGGTACGCTGGCAGAAACACCCGGTGGACAAACTGGCCCCGCAAACACGTCTTTCCCACCCCCAGATCCCCTAAGAGGATCACCTTGATCGTCATCGGGTGCTGCGGTGGTGAGAACCAGGTGGTTATGAGTACTGGTCTCTTTTTTTTTTTTTTCTCCTCACACTCTAGTTAGCCGGTGTAGTTCAAATACCACATCGGCGGTGGTACAGTTCGCACGAGACGACAATGCCGATGCCGTCATTAAGCAGCTAACGGCCAAGATACGATGCGATCGCTATTTAGACTTTTAGTCTATTGGGCTTGACCGTTAACTGGGGGAACTGTGGCCAGGCCTAGTGGCCGGGAAATGCCGGAAAATTTGCTCAAACTGGCTTATATTTTGGCTAGTGCCGAGTCGTCGGCGTCCCGAGTCACACTATGGCTCGCAACCGAAACTGTGGCGGCCGCTCAGTTTGACTCCGCCCCCGGCCAGCGCGAGCTACGACTATCGCAGAGCCCGACTTCCTCGCTTACCTTAATAACGCCAGCCGTCGTCTCCGCCACTATACCGCCACTTTCTCCCATGGACATCGACACCGGGATATTGGCCGAGTGCCTGGAGTTGTTGGCTTCGACATCGTTCCAGTATACCCCTAAACACTCCCGCGACCACCCGATATATCACCCGGACATCAAGTACTTCCAGCGAATACAGCACGCCAACCACTGGCAGTACCACAAACGCACCGGTCGCTCCATCGATCGCATCAAGACCACCACCACCGCCCTGTTTGACCCCTATAGCGTCGCCGACCTTCTTGCTCGTATCAAGACCTACCTGGCGCTCAGCTGGCACGTCCCCTACGAGGTGGCGACGATCACCGAGCTTTTATGTGCCCAAAACGGCTGGAAGTGCGTCGAGTTTAATCAGACTAACCCCATCAAGAACCACTTGATGTGTACCTGTTGCCAAAGTCAACTCATCCTCAAATGGGACGACCAGCCGTCGTTTGCCTCTCGGTTTTGGGGCCAGGACGAAGAGTGTGTGGGTGAATCACTTAATTCCTTGTTGGAGACCAAGTACTACGAAAAAATCGTCAACTCGGGCCACGAGTTTAGCTGTTCGTGGCGCCACTTCGAAACCCCCTTGGTGGGGTTCTACTACCCTCGCCCTTACATCAATGATCATCAGCTCATCACCGAATACCTCACTAACTTGGATAACCTCGCCAACAACTTATCGGTGTTGCTCGAACATCAATCAAGTTTTAGCCCGTCGTTCGTTCTGGACACTTCGTTAAACGATAAGTTCATCGCTAACTCCAATCACTGGCTTGCGGCCAAGTCAAAGGTTGACACTAGTCTGATACCGCAATGGGTATATCGTATGGCGGTGTACGGATGGTCTCTCCACGTTCAGTCCTTCTCGACTCAACTTGTTCTCCTCTTGATTTGCGACAAGTGCAACCAGCGTATCTTTGTCAATAGCGCCCCGCACCCGCAAGTACCGGCGCTGGGATCGGTTGACGGGCTCCGGTTGCTGGAATCCCAGGTGTTACCGCCTAATGACATTCCCATGACGGCGCTTGATAGTGACGATGAAGGCGATCAAGTTAGTCCTGCTACCGAGCACAAGCTGTGGTGTTGTCATATTAATAACGTGGCTTCCTCAACCAACGCTATTTCATTCTACGAGTGGATTGTTTCGGTGGTGAGCGACTCGCCTCCCGACTTGTTTAGCCGCAAACGTTCAGCTTCAGACACAGCTCCACGGAAAATTGCCAAGTGCTCTTAGCTAACTCAACTCTACCGCCTCGTACACACAATTCATTGACTTATGAGATTTTGAAGTGGTAACGCTTGAAATCGTTATACCAAGTCGCGGTGAGCAAATCTTGTTGGCTGGATGTCTTGATGATTTTCTTGAGTCTGTGATTGAAAAATCATACACACGATCGAAATTACTATCACTTTTGAAGGGCTGCTAATGAACGAGTTGTGTCATATACCACTTATTATAATGGAGTGCCGACAATCAAATACAGACAACGTGTTATCAATGGCTATATCCCTGACTCTACAACTTCCCTCGAGCTCATGTTTTGATGAAGATTTCTTGGTTACAAGTTGTTGAGTTGTTGAAGAAACACGCATGTTGGGGCACACCCATTGTTAGCGCATGTGGTACGACAACGGTGCAAAAAGAAGGCGGCGGAAGACAGTTGTAGACGCCTTCAATGATGTAGACTATGAACCCTATGCGTTGAATCATTGACACAAGCTATACTATAGTTACTTGTGTTATATATGTAATATAATATAGAGATGAAGTTCTACGCGGCTTAGATGTTCTCTCCATCAAAACACTTACAGGCTATGAGCAAACAAATATGACCAATACTTTAAGCTGGCATGGCTAATCAGGCTCAAGGCAGTGCTATGATCACCACTATTTGTTGGCATGGCTATGCTGTTGTTGATACTCGCTTTCCATCCAGAGTTTGCGACTTGCCTTGGTCCCAACTCTGCCAAAATGCCACGACTCCAGTTACAACTGATTGGGGCTTGCTGTGTTGTAGCATGAGCAAAAGATTTGGTCACAACGGCACCTTAACCAAGGCACATTTCCGGCTTTTCGCAATTTAAACTAAGTGGCGAATTTTGACGGCATTGGCCACGCCTAATGTGGCCACTTGGAGGTACTCATCATGGTCTAGAAACGCGTGGCTATCATATGAGCTAATGTTCAAAAATATGATGAGTTTGATGGTTGTCGATGGTTGAGCTGGAAGTTGGCATCCGCGCTAGAAAATGACTCGGGCTCACAGCTACCACGGGATAAAGTTGACTCGGGTGCGAAACCCCAAAACTTACACTGATCCCGCGTATTGCGAGGAAAATTGCGGTTTACGCCGCCTGGTAGCGACTATGAGATGGCTAACTATGTTTTAGCCGGTGGCCTTTTCACCTAGACAAAGTTTGGCGGAATTTGACAGAACTTGTCGATTTGTCGATTTTGGCCCAAATGGCCTAGGGGTTGGTCGCGCCAAAAACACGTAAACTGTGTAATAACGAGCTCGATACCAACGAATGGAAAAAAAGCGATACTTGGGTCTTATAGAGCAAACTGCTGGCTACTTGCTAGACGGCTTTGTTTTCTGTAAACCTTAGACCCGACTGAATAAATCGCAAAAATGACCACACAAAAAAGGTCCGTCTCATGAGGTCGGTTCCAAAAAATTTTGAAATTGACGCTTATTTGCCAACCACCATAAAGATAGAGACGTGCTGAATGTAACGGTTGTTTTAGATTTCCATTTACCGCTTTTAATGGTGCAATCTTCATCAATTCATAATTTACGGTTAGGCGCGATGATCCGTGAAAACCCCAAACCCCAGCCGTCGATGTCAAACATCAAAAAAAATCATGAAAATTTTTTTGCTCTGGTTTAGTGACTAAATGACTGGTAGATACCGAAAAGCCTATTTGTGGCGATTTTTTTGGTGTAAAATTTTTCATTAATCGATCTTTCACTTACTAACACTTATACTGGACTAGCCAGTCAATTGGCAAGTCAAGAAAGTAACTCATGAATCCAACAATAAACAACTACAATTTCCCGACTCCAACAATAGTCTTCATCACCTTAGAGCAGTTCATTATGGTAGCATGATGGGATAAAATAAACAAGGCTTTAAAGTCGATGGAAATCTCACCATCTTGGCAGCTTTGGCCAACAACACCGTCGCCTGGCCCTGGGGAAGGCCGCCAACAAGCCCCGCACCGCCGACATCACCTTAGCCTGGAATTCGTCCAGCAGCGTGCCGGTACACTACACGACGCGTTGAACAATAACAATCTTTACTCAAGATTTGACACCGAAGGACATAATAAGCCGCCCGGGTTGCCACAATGGCGTGCTGGCACTATCATCAGCAACCTGACGGAACCAGAGAGCATTCAAAAGGCTAATATCGTCGGATATGATCGATTTGTGAACCAACCCATAGCGATAGCTCTTGACCAGGATGGGGTAATCCTAAGACAACAGCCTAGAATTAACTATTGATCGAAACTGATAACAGTACGATGGAAGTTCATGACGCACTCCACAAACTCGAATTCGAATCAACAGATCGGTTGATAATTGAATATCGCCGCTAGAATCATTGGGCAGGAGTCTAGTCTGACAGGAAACAATGAAGGTAAGGTTCACCCCTTACAAGTCGTCAATCTCAAAATAGCAACGCTTTCTGGAAATGGCACGGTACTACCAAAAATTGGACTCAAGAATGGCAAGTTTCAAACAAAGCTGAAGTTGATAACCTGATGAAACAAGGTGTTTGACAACCGGTGGACAGGATCCCGAAAGGTTATAAACCTTATCCACACATGTGGAACTTGTCTTATCGGATTATGATCGCATTATCAGCTCCACCACCACCTTGGGTTCCTGCAACTTCATCAGCAGGTGATGGCTCAGGGTCAATAGCACCAAGGACCGGCAGCAGCACCGCGCCCGTTCTTGGTGTTCTTGGTTGTGATTCATCAGCAAGGCCAGGTCCAATTGCGGCACTTTATCATGGTAGACGGGGAAGATCCATGATGTGGGGTGTGGACAACTCCGACGGATTTCGCGTCGCGACGCGATGAGCCCCGCCGCACCAACCGATAAGATCAGAAATGGTTGAAAGATGATTACTTGAAAGAGAGACGATTATCGCTGGCACTTTCGATTACGGTTCCTACTACTTCTGTAACACTTATGAATCGAAGAAAAGCAACCACCGTCACTAAATGGGTTGCTTAATCAGGCACTTGTCTCACACTGACCCCGCGTATTGCGAGGAAAATCACGGTTCACGCCGCCTGGTAGCCACTATGAGATGGCTAACCATGTTTTAGCCGGTGGCCTTTTCATCTAGACAAAGTTTGACGGGATTTGACGGAACTTGTCGATTTGTCGATTTTGGCCCAAATGGCCTAGGGGTTGGTCGCGCCAAAAACACGTAAAATGTGCAATAGCGAGCTCGATACCGATAAAAGCAGAAAAAGCAATACTTGGGTTTTATAGAGCAAACTGCTGGCTTCATGCCAGATGGCTTTGTTTTCCCTAGGCCTTTAACCCGACTGAATAAATCGCAAAAATGACAACTCAAAAAACGTCAGATCGCATGAAATCTGGTTCCAAAAATTTTCGAAATTGTGGCTTTTTAACTAATCACTATAAAGATAGAGACGTTGTGAATGCAATGTATGTTTCAGATTTCCATTTACCGCTTTTGATGGTGTAATCTTCATCAATTCATTATATACGGTTAGGCGCGATGGTCCGTGAAAACCCCAAACCCCAGCCGTCGATGTCAAACATCAAAAAAAATCACGAAATTTTTTTTGCTCTGATTTATGGACTACATGACTGGTAGATACCGAAAAGCCTATTTTTGGCGATTTTTTTGGTGTGAAGTTCAGTAATAACCGACCTATAACCCATTCTCACTTGTACGGCTCTAACCAGTCATTTTGGCATGTCAAGCAAGTAACTCATGAGTCCAACAAGAAGCAGTCCAAACTTCATGGCTCCAGCAACGATCTCCATCACCTTAGAGCTGTTCATTATGGTAGCAAGATCCGATAAAATGGACAAGACCAAAGGATCAACAAACTCGGGAACTTTGGCCAACAACGCGAGGCTATCGGCGGCATGTGAGAGGAACATGAAGCCACAAGAGTTGGTTGAAATATGGCAAATGAATCATCGTGGTCTACCTTGCAAGCGCTGAGCTTAGTACTGCTTTGTTCAGCAAGACCAATACGAAGCTTACCTTCAAGCAGACGAACAAGAAACTTGGCTTCATTCAGATTGGCGTCGCACGCCGTCAACATCTTGATGATGATGCCAATCTTCCGATTCTGAGCATCGGTCCCCTTTGTCTTGGCAATATGGGTGAGACTCTCAAACGCCCCTTCCACATCCAACGGCGCCGGCTTGAACCTGGTCGGTTGACGCAGACGAAACTTCCGTGCTACCGTGCCCAAGTCTTACAGCATCTTATAGTCCAGCTTGATGTTAGCCGTCGATCTGGCGTAACACTCGTGGATGGCCATGATCAATAACGTCTCACCAAGACCTAACTCAAGTCTAGGCTCATAGTCAGGGCCAAGGCGGTTGATGCAAAGGTAGAGCACCTTGGTGAGCATGTCCGGGGTCGATTGGTTCAACAGTTCAAGAAGAAGTGCAGACAGATTGCCGTCATTCCAAGTCTCAGCGAGTAGCCCCCACTTCGTCCAATACTCGTGTAAGATTGGCAAAGGGAAGTTTATTTGTCGATATAGTGATGGAGTGGGGTTCTTGGTGACTTTTCTGGAGACTTCGTGGGTGATTATTGCTGGAACAGTTCTGGCGTTGCTTTCTTGGGCTGGGAGTTAAGCCGCCAGCAAGCCAAAGAACCGGGCGATCGATTGCTGTTGAGGCATATGGACAAGGGGAAACTGCAATTGATCCACCCTCAATCGTTGGTGTATGAAGCCTCGATTAAGCGTGCAAAACAATTGGGCCAGGGAGCGGATATGGCGGGAGATGATCATCTTTCGACGCGTCGCGTGTCGTGGGTGAATGTGGCAACAGAGGAGGGGGGGTTACGCGCCCGGGAGTCAACAGCGAAAAGTGCGATGACGTGGAGTCTTCCGCTATTATATGAGCGAGTGTGATCGCCAATCCCGTGAAGTTAGTGAATGCTTCGGATGAAACTAATGAGTACATAATGTGAAACCAGTGTCGGTAGATTGTTTGCGTACTTTGGTCTCAGGTGGATGCGGTTCAGTGTCGCCGTGTCTCACTGTTGGTGGTTTGTGTGTGTGTGTGTGTTTGTCTCAAAGATAAGTTGATATAACATACAATCATGGACTACACTGTGGATGAATGCTTTGCTGGAACACTTCCGACAACTATCCTCGCTAACTGGGAGGCAATGACTTCGATTCACCGTCCGGTGATCCTTCCACTTGGCTTGATTGCTCCATGAGTCAAATCAAAATATCCATCCCGATTACATGTCCCTATCAACAAGTCGAAGCCCGATAAGCGTGGTCTAGCTTCATATGCATTCTTTCCGTGGTTGTTCAACTGAGTATGTCCCCACTACAGGAGCCTTTTTGCCATGGACAACCAGGAGCACCCGCTCATTCGAGTTAGTGAGAATCTTCGTGTGAAGCTTCACTGAGTGCTTCCTAACTATGTTAATTCGAAGGCTTTGACCTTATGTATCATTCTCCAATAGTTTTAGAGGTGAGATTCGGTACTTGAAGTTTCGGGAAGAGTTGGTGGTGTCCTTTGGCTATCCATGGAGATAAACACAACATTGTGACAGTCCTAGCCCGGATTTCAACATAGTTGGAGGTAGCGGAAGTTTCGCTATATTTTGTGGAGCGAATTGTTTAAGCAAACCGTTAGCCTGGAATCAACCGAAGAATGCCTTTTGGGTTGACGGTGTGGGCATCGCTTGGTGACAAATCTAAAAGGTTTCCCGATCAGAATGTGTTGGAAGATGTTACAACAATGATACCATCATCGACACACATGTTTGACGTACGAGCCATCGTGTGAGATAAAATCCTGGAAGACTGGTGTCGACTCAACTATACTTGCGCACCACTTTTGGGGGTAGAGTCGAATGGGGGACGTCAGCAAGTCTTCCGTTTGGGACATCTTACACTTTTGATGCCATCATGCGGCTTACTATTCGGGACGCTTGAGCTTTGGTGCTGCCCGCAACTTTGGCCACGACTCTGTCGCCGACTACCTCCATGTGTTGCTGGCAGCGGAGAACACAGACCGCGACGAAGTGCGCCTGCTTTTGGTAAAGCTTGGCTTCTTGACTGAGTTCAAACCCACCAATTGCGAGGCAGGCTCTTGGATTCTAGCAGCGTCGTGGTCTCGGTCACATGTGTAGTGTTAGTCCTCCGGATCAGAGATCTGGGGGGGTATCTTCCATGGTAGAAAGGTCGACTTGTTCTAATATCACACGTACATTTCCATAATGTCCCACGACTATGACCGTTGTGACTAGATGTAGATATATTGATTGTACTGCATAGGGCCGGTCGCGTGGCTTCGCCCAGTGGATCCCGGAAGGACCTCGGGGGAATCCGGAGGCCAAAAACCGGGTCAAGCTTTTTGGGGTGTACCACTGTTAAGACTCGTCGCATCTCAAAAATGTAAACCTCAAAATAATGAGCTCAAGGCCAATGGGTGCCTAGAAGTGATACTTAGCTATTGTAGATCACACTGCTGGCTTCTTGCCGGGTTGCTTTGATTTTTGTTAACCCGTGTCCAGACTGAATAAATCGCGGTTTTCGCTTTTTGGAGAAAAAATGCAAAACTGAGAGCTAAAATGACGACAAAAAGTCGAAATTTCAGAAAATCAGAACTAACGTGTTTGGACGTTATCAAGCCCAAACCTGTTTCATTCCATTTTTACGTGATACTGAATTGATTTGTTACATTAGTTGTCGGTTGATTTTTGACCACTAGTGAGTGACCACGTCTTTGTATATTGTTGGCATGGTCAAGCGGCACTTTGACCATGACACGAAAGCCGTTCACGGCACCAGCGGACAAAAGGCACCATCACCGTATTGGTAATGGTCCACCCGCTATCACCAACCCCATGCCGCGGGCGGTAGGGTCGCCTTTGGTGGATATATCTACGGCTTAGTGCACCGTTTCGCAACCTGAACTTAATGGTAAATTTTGACGGCATTGGCCACGCCTAATGTGGCCACTTGAAGGCACTCAACATGGTCTACAAACGCGTGGCTATCTTTTGAGCCAATGTTCAAAAATTCGATGAGTTTGATGGTTTGGGATGGTTGAGCTTGGACCTGGGGGTCGGCGATTGAATATGACTCGGGCTACGGCGAAAGGTTGACTCGGGTGCGAAACCCCAAAACTTACACTGATCCCGCGTATTGCGAGGAAAATTGCGGTTTACGCCGCCTGGTAGCGACTATGAGATGGCTAACTATGTTTTAGCCGGTGGCCTTTTCACCTAGACAAAGTTTGGCGGAATTTGACAGAACTTGTCGATTTGTCGATTTTGGCCCAAATGGCCTAGGGGTTGGTCGCGCCAAAAACACGTAAACTGTGTAATAACGAGCTCGATACCAACGAATGGAAAAAAAGCGATACTTGGGTCTTATAGAGCAAACTGCTGGCTACTTGCTAGACGGCTTTGTTTTCTGTAAACCTTAGACCCGACTGAATAAATCGCAAAAATGACCACACAAAAAAGGTCCGTCTCATGAGGTCGGTTCCAAAAAATTTTGAAATTGACGCTTATTTGCCAACCACCATAAAGATAGAGACGTGCTGAATGTAACGGTTGTTTTAGATTTCCATTTACCGCTTTTAATGGTGCATTTTTCGTCAATCACTTGAGGTCAAGTCATATACGGTTAGGCGCGATGGTCCGAGAAAACCCCAAACCCCAGCCGTCGATGTCAAACATCAAAAAAAATCATGAAAATTTTTTTGCTCTGGTTTAGTGACTAAATGACTGGTAGATACCGAAAAGCCTATTTTTGGCGATTTTTTTGGTGTAATGTTTGGCAATAATCGACCCGTAACCCACTCTCGCATGTACGGCTCTAGCATGTCAAGCAAGTGACTCATAAGTCCGTGACGACCCATAGTAAAACACTTGGGCCCGTGCTTTTTAATAGTTTGCCATAACAAATGCTTTCTGGATCTGAAAAATGTATCCATATTAGCTTGCGTTCGAAAACAAGCCTCAGAAAGTTGGTGATGCGAGTGGAAAGTGACAGCTGCTTTCGGGACAGTGTTGGTCACGGACTTTTGCTAGCCAGCTATATTCGACGTCGGAATGAAGACGACTTTACCTATAGGGTGTCGAGTCTTTTTTTGGTTGATAAAGACTTTTTAAGTTTGGATGAAATGGATACTTGAAACAGGGCGATATTGAGATGGAACAACTTGATAAACATAGCACTGATTGGCATCTTAGTTTGAGTTTTGTTTTTATTAGTCGTACGGCTTCACCGTGTTAGCCATCGGGGCAGACTCCACCACGAAGCCAACCCCGGGGTTACTTAGTTACTACGATTTCAAAAAATAATCTATTCTTTTGATATTGCTAAACAACTTCCTCGATATCTCGCTTAGGAGGGGCTGAAAAATCTAAAATCTCAATATAGGTCTCCTCCTGAGTTTCATCATTACCAATGTTGCTCATTCTTTGCACGGCAGCCACACAGCGGTTTTGGTCAATACGAACTTGCCAAATACCACCATTGACTCCGCGTAAAAGGTCACGGGCAAACTTGCCTGCCTTGACATCCCATAATTTAAGCATGTGCAGCAGTCCACTCACCACGCGTAACCCGTCATGTTGGAAGCAGGTTATCGCCAGGTTATGGCCTTCGAGACGAGCCGTCATTTCGAAGGTTTTCAGATTCCACACAATGAGGGTGGAGTCTGCCGCCGCCAGGACAAGTACGCCATCGACAAGATCAAGCAATCCCACAAGTTGTTGGTGGCCCTCCAAGGTTTTCAATAACCGCCCGGTTTCGATGTTCCACACGTTGATGGTGTTATCCATCAGTCCCGAAAAGCATATCTTCAGTTCAAAGTCGAGGGCAGTGGAGTAGACTCTT
Source organism: Diutina pseudorugosa (assembly GCA_030580175.1). Lineage (NCBI taxonomy): Eukaryota > Fungi > Ascomycota > Pichiomycetes > Serinales > Debaryomycetaceae > Diutina > Diutina pseudorugosa. The sequence continues at coordinate 184,284 of JAKTSL010000007.1, read as the reverse complement.
TCGGTGTGGCCAGTAAGGACGTGGACACATCTGCCGTTGTTCATCAAATCCCAAACTCTCACCGTCAGGTCATAGGAGCCCAGGATGATGAGGTTGCCTTTGCCCTGTACCAGTCTCACCAGCTTGGTGTGGCCCATAAGCACCAGAATGAGGTAAGGGTTATTACTCTCGTGCAGGTCGAAAGTGGGGGTATCGTTATCAGCCTCGGAGTTGTCACAGAGGGGCAACCGCCAAACGTGGATATTCATATCGCGTGAACCAGTCACGAGAATGGGGAAATGAGGAAAGATGATATCTTCGCCTCGGTCATCCTTGCCAATGACGGTAGGATGTATTATATCGAGGCACCGAATCGTCAGCGTGTGGCCCCGGAAGATGTGGGTGCACTTGCCAGTTTTGATGTTCCAAACCCGGGCAGTACGGTCGGTCGACCCCGTAACCAAGGTGTCACCGGTGTATTTGAGAGCCCACACCCCACTTTCGTGGCCTTCAAGGACTTTTAGGAGCCGACCGGTCTTGGTGCAATAAATATTGACGAACTTATCGTCGACACCGGTGATGATCTTCTCGTCGTCATGCTGCAAGCAAGTGACGACCTTGTTTCCGTGGCCCTTGACGCTGATGCGTTGGGGTTCGTAGGACGGGTCAATCCACCGATTAAAGATGATGCACCGCTTCTTGTACAAGATCTGGGCGTTGGAAATGTCGCGGGGGTCTTCTGACCACTGGGACACCAAGTGGGGGTCATTAAGTTCGACCTCGACCGCGTCGTGGTTGGGGAAGAACTTGTCCTTGATGAGGAGATCAATCCATATCTGGGGATTGTTGATAAGCTTGTACCAACTCTTACAAACCCGTTGTAACAGTAGCAAGGTTTTGTGGTCGACCAACCCCAAGATGTAGTGGGAGATTTCCGTGGGGAGGTTGCTGATGATATCTCTCTTTAACAGCGCCTGCATCAACAGAGCGAAGGCACAGAGGGCCAGGCGGTCGGTGTTTTGAAGTAAGCGGAACACCAAGTGGTTCTGGTTGTGGGGGCTAAGGTAACTCAGCAACGTCGATATCTGGTCGATGAGCTCGGCCTGGGTGGCGGGCAAGTTGAACTGGTCGAAATAGGGACCGTCCAACAACGTCAGCTTGGTGTCGGACTGTACTGGCGACGCGCTGGGCAGGGGCAACGGGAGGGTGGGCACGATGTCCTCGATATCGGGGATGGGAGTCTGAGTAGGTGACTGCATCACCGACGGCGTCCGAGGATCCTGGGACGTCAGCACCGCCGTGGGAGCAGCCACGCCATCAGCTACAAGTCGCCGTTTGGGCGGGCGGGACTCTGACGACGTCAGCTCGCCCGGGTCCAGCACCATGTCGACGTCGTCGTCGTTGGTGCCAACAACAGCACCATCAGGAGGGTGGCGTCCCCGCTTGCGGTCTCGTTCCCGGTCCCGGCCGTTTTCGAGCAGGAGCTTCAGGTACTCCTTGAGGAGGCCGTCGGCAAGACGGGAGTGGCCGTTGTCCAACCGGTAGTCGAACCGGGCCACCGCGTCACGGAGGGGGAACCGCGGAGGGAAGGTCATGGCGACAAACTAGCAGGCAAAAGTGTCTCGGTGTTCTAGACGGCAAATAAACCCTGGGGAAAGGGACAACGTCGCCGGATCTAGGGTCAGCGATAGCACGTTCGCAAGCGCTGTAAACAAAAGAAAAACTTTGGTTGTGCGCATGCACCCCATGGGCCGAAGGGTTGCAAATGCGCGAAATTTACAGGGGAGGGGGAGGGTAACGGGTAGGGATATTGCTGCTGGGTTTTTTTGCTTGGTAAAGTGTCAGTTAAGTGATTTATGACGAACTCAAGACGTTGTTTTTATTTTGGTGACGTGATAACTTTAAAACCGATAAGGTTTACTAGCGATATCGTTAGTGTAAGTAGATGTGGTGATATCCCAGTAGCTTGCTATCGAGTGGTAACAGTAAAGGTGTGTACAACCTGTTGATAACTTACTACATGGAAGGGATTTCGGGCTAACTGCCAAAGTGTCGTGAAGCAGAATGAGGCAACCACCGGTCGTGATTTATGCCGGCGACGCCTCATCACGCCAAATCGGGGTTTATGCACCCGGGGCTAAACCGGGCTTGTGCCACCAATCGCGTTTTCGAACCGTCTAGTCAAATTGTTATATTGCTAATTACAGATTAGATGTTTTGGATTTGCACCCCGGGTTCACCAGGCACGGTGCCGTCAATGATCTTGGGGGTGGCGGTGAACTCGACTTGTTCGCCAGTGACGACGTTGGTGCCGGTCTTTTCGCCGTTTTCAAACGAAATCACCTCGACCGAGTCGACGGTGAGCTTGTAGGGGGCCCGTTCGATGACGCTGATGGCGCTCTTGAGGGTGTCCAACTCGTCAAACGTCAACTTGCGGTTGAGCACCACTTCGGGCGACTCGGTAGCCAAGCGACTCTTGAGAAGGGAGATGAAGGGCATGGCCCGCTTCATGTCCTTGCCCACCCGTTCCTTGATCTTCTTGTTGTCGTCAATGGCGCCTTGTTCGTACAACTCCTTGACCAAGTCGACGTAGGACGCTTGCCATTCGGGGAAGGTCTTCGACACGTACACCGTGATCTTGACGGGCTTGGCGGCGTCGACGTCGGCGGGCTTGCCCTTCTTGGGCTTGAGCGCCACCACCTCGACCTCTCTGATCTTGCGCAGCACGTCTCTGACGTAGTTCAACGCGTCGGTCAACGACTTGCTCACCGGCTTCGACGCCCGGGGGAAGTCGGTGTTGTGCACCGAGGTGGCGTTGCCCAACAATTCCCGGTGGAAGTACTCGGCAATGTGGGGAGCCACGGGAGCCAACATGAGCGCCAACGACTGGATGAACTTGATCACCAACTCCTTGTGCATGCCGATCAGCAGCGACACCGCGTCCCGGTACTGGTCTCTGGCGGTGGAGAAGTCGAACAACCCGTACTTGAGCGCCGCCTTGTAGTTGGTGTCGGAGTATTGGGTGTAGGTTTCCTCGATCAACATGTTCATTTCGTTTTCGAAGGTGATGTCGAAGAAGTTTTCGATGGGACCGGTACGGAAGTCATCGATCTTGGCCATCACTTCTTCACACCATTCCTTCAACGTGGTCAATCTCAAGATGGCGGCGTTGGCGTTGGACTCGTCGAAGTTGGCGTCCTCGACGGTGTCACCAGCATCGGCAAGGGCAATTCTCAGGGCGTCGGCGCCGAACTTGTCGACGATTTCTTGCAACGTCATGAAGTTACCGGTGGACTTGGACATCTTGGCGTTGTTCAACATCAAGTGGCCGTTGGCCCGGATCCCTTGGGGCCAGAACTTCTTGGGGAAGAGCGCCACGTGGGTGTAAATGAAGAACGTCAAGTGGTTGGGGATCAAGTCCTTACCCGACACTCTCATGTCAAGCGGGTAGAAGTACTCGAATTCCCGACGCATCGCCACCAATTGTTCTTCGGGGATGTCGGTCTTGATGTCACTGTAAGCCCGTCTCGAGAAGATATAGTCAAACACTTCGTCGGTCATTTGTTCGGGCTTGATGTTGAACTTACCGGGGTGCTTGCCGTAGTAGTCCGAGTGCAAGAAGTTAGCGATGGTGTAGTAAGCCATGTAGATGGTGGAGTCCGACAACGATTCCACCAACAACGACTCGTCCCAGGGCAACTTGGTCCCCAACCCGAATTGACGGGTGACGGCCCAGTTCTTCAACCAGTCCAACACCCCTTCGAACCCGTGTCTGGTTTCCTTGCTGAACGTTTGCATCGACGCCAAGCACTCGAGCGCTTGCGACTTCCACGACTCTTCACCGTAGTCAATGTACCATTGGTCTTCAAGCGACACCACACATTCATCACCCGATCTCGAGATAACCAACCCTTCGGGTTCGTTGTAGACAAACGCATCCCCCGAGGCAATGAGGTCGGCCTTGACCTTGGGCTTGGCTTCTTCAACCTTGAGACCCTTGTAGTCGCCGTAGATCATGGTCCCGTTGTAGAACCCTTCCTTGTAGGCCATTTCCTTGGCCTGGGCCAACTGCACCAGGTCCTTGGGCGACTGGATCTTGAGCTCCTTGATTAAGTGTTCGGCACACTTGTCACCGTACTTGTCGGTGTGGATGAGGGGCTTGATCTCGGTCTTGACCCAGTCCTTGTCAATGCCGTAGTATTCGGGCTTGTTGGCAAGTTCTTGCGAGGTGATGAAATCGTCGGGGGAGTCCAGCGGCACACAGGTGACGACCCCGGTACCCTTGTTGGCCAACACCGTTTCCATGGGCAACACTCTCAAGTCGGAGTATTGCGACATGGGAGCGTCGATCTTGGAGCCAATAAGCGTCTTCCCGTTGATGGTCAACTCCGACTTGTACACGCCTCTTTCGGGAGTAATCCCTTGGAACGACATGTTCTTGAACGCCCGTTCGGTGGTGATGTAGTATTCACCGTTACCAGCGTTAAACACCCCGTAGTCGATCTTGGGCGACACAAAGCAGCACGATTGACCGTACATGGTTTCAGGACGGAGAGTGGCGGCAACGAGGTACACCTTCTTGTCGTCAGTAGAGAAACCGGCGTCCTTGAGCACGGCGGCGGCTTCAGGAGCAAACTCGGTCACCTTGATCTTGATACCGACGTATTCTTGCGGGTTAACCCCTTCACCCGATTGACGGTCGTGGTCCAAGCACGCTTGGCCATCCTTTTCCGAGTAGATGGTGTATCTTTCCCCAAACTTGATCTTACCACAGTCACGCAACCGGTTGATTTGCCATCTAACGAAAGCATCGTAGTACAAGTTAGCGTCGGTGGTAACAAACGACCGTCTCCAGTCGACTCTACCACCAAAGTTGGTGACGTGCTCTTCAACGAGAGGAGGGAAGTACTTGAGCCAGTAGTCGGGGTCGGCAAACTTGGCGACTTCTTCCCGCAGCAACCCCAATTGCAACATGATTTCGAATTGGAACTTGCCCCGGCCTTGCTTGGCGGCAGCCTTGGACTTCTTCGCCTTAAACTTGGTGGGGTCGACCTTGGCGTCGGCAGCAGGCTTTTCTTCGGGCTGTTCGTCGTCATCTTCGGCGGGGGCCCCCGAAAAGTCAGGGCCAAACATCTCGATTTCCCGCTTGATCTTGTCGGCGGCGGCCTTGATGGGCATCCCGGTGCAGTGGAACCCCAACGGGAACAACGCCCGCTTGCCGTTCATTCTTTCGAACCCGGTGGCAAACTCCACCTTGGAAAGGGTGAACGAGTGACCAGCGTGCAACACCCCGTTCATGTAGGGGTAGGCCATGGTGGCAAAGTGTTTGGGGTGGTCTTTGCGGACTTCATCGATATCATCGCGGGGATCTTCTTCTACGGTGACGGCATCAACCTCAAACAATTTTTCATCCTTCCACACCTTCTGGTACTTCTTCTCGATCTCGACCAACAAGTCTCTCCGGTCGGTCTTTTCGAGGACGATAGGAGCGCTCATATTGAAACCTGGAGCTGGTGACGGGGGACCTACTGAAAAGTTTTTAGGTAGCGCGCTCGGTGAGTCACGTGGCCTGGGCCGTAACTGGAGTGCGGCCTATCGATGGAACGTTCCACCGCATGGAGACGCCGTAACTAGGATTACTATTTGTTCATCATGACGTTTATTAAGTGGTTCACCAAGGGAAGTTTGCGTTAACGCTTTCGCTTTTGTAGTGATGGAGGAATCATGACCCTGGGCTTGGTGTCGGCGGTACGCTTCACCAGTTTAGTCAACAAGTCAATGTCGGCTTTGGCCACCACACGGGCCGTAGATCCCAGCTGCTGGATCCCATCAAGGACCGGAGATAAAGTGACTTTACCAGCTTCAGCTGGAGTCGCAAACTCGATAAGTGCGGCATTATTAGCAGGAAAGATCTCGACTTTCGACACCTTGAACCCCTTATCCTCAAAGAAAGCTGATATCTGGTCCTTTGAGAGACTTGGATCGACACCGGTGACCCCAATCGTATTGGGCTCGCGGAATTCACGGTACAGCCGACCAACACGAGTGACATGAATGGTACGCCCGTGGAATTGGGTTTCGTCTTTTTTCAAAGCGTCGGTAGCTTGTTCAGGGTCATCGAATATCACGATGGCAATACCGTCATTATGATAATCTTTGCGACGAGTCTTGTTGACCTGTGGTATATTCACGTCCTTGGCAGAGAAAAACTCACAAAGCTGGTCCTTCGTCACCTCATAGGGGATATTTGACACGCGCACCTTGCAGTCGGCATAAGTTGTATGACGGTGCTTTCCGCTGGGATCCGAGATTGCCACTCCCAACTTATAGTCACGGTTGTTCTCCGAGAACACATGACCATTAAATTTAGCAACTGCGTTATTTGCCAATTCGGCTGAATCGTACTCAATATAACAGAATCGACGTTGTTTCCCCTGCGTTTGACTGGGGAATCTGGCGTCGACAATCTTACCTGCACCACTAAAAAACTCGGTGATGGCTTGTTGGCTCATTCGAGGCGGGAAGTTGTAAACGTAAATTACGCTTAGCTGATGACGCTCGACTGTTACCACTTCGCCATCGACAATCTTTTTATCTTTGGTAAGTGCGGCTAAAACTGGTCTTTCACCGGTAAACTCGACAAATGCCGTATTGTTATTGATCACAACGTTTCTTATAGTGCCACAATCGGCAAAAAGTTGTCTTACCAGCTTGTCATCAGTGATAGGACTAACCTTCACCATATACCACTCTCGCAGACGTTTCATATCTTCATTTTCGTGGTCTTTCTGTTTCTTCACAGCTGGCGGTTCGGCATCATCTTCTCTTTCCCGCTTCCTGCTGCTTTCAGGTTCAACCAGAGCGCTGGCCTGCTCACGATACAATGACACCTTCTTCATTTGGTCATTAGCTTTGAGCACGGCATTTCGATAGTCCTCTGAGTTTCCTTGCAATTGCACATATTGTAACCACGCTTCAATAATTCCTTCAGGCCAGTCCATATCGACAATATTGACTGCCTGCTCGAAAAATGAGTTCACATGAGGCTGTTTATAGATGCGGAAACAATTGATGGAGTACATCCATACCGAATGCTGATCGGGAAACTGCTTGACCATTGCCTCGAGGATTTGGTAAGCCTTTTCTGTCTCGCCAAGTTCGTAGAGGATAGTGGTGGCAAGTTTTTCCACCGAATGAAATCCATCATTGTTATGGTCAATGGCGTATTCCACGAAACTGAAGATATCCTGAAGTAATGGTGTCAACTCGGACTCGTCTCCAGCGTCGATAAGATGTTTACGATGAGACAAAATGGCTTGGGCGGCAATTTTCCATTGATCATAGTCAACGTGGGTCATGGTACGCAATGCTCGATCATATGCAGAGTTGAATTTGGCCTTTGAGTCCACAAACAGGCCGCAGTTACGGATATATTCGGCGTATGGCACAGGCAGATCGGGGAACAGACGAATGAACCGTAATAGCTCAAATTCCAAATTTTCAGGTTTCAGATAGAGCAAGTACATGTAAGTGAGATACATCTTGAAGTCTGATCCCTCTTCAAGGATGTAACGAATGAATGGAACCCGCAAGTCTTCCACCAGCTTGCGGTACCGATTCAACGTCTCAAGGTATTCTTGCCATTTCTGCGGTAGGTCAAATTCGAACTTTTCGTAGTAGGGTAACTGTTTTTTGGTTCTTGCAAACACTTTGTTAGCTTTTACCATCTCTGACTCGTAATTGTCGCCACAGTGGGTCAGCACCCACTTTGACAAATCCGAGAATGATTGCCAAATACCATCGTAAGGGACGGAAATGCTATCCCATAAAATTTCCCGATGGTCCAGTTCATCTGCTACCGATAATATCTTCTGCCAAAGTTTGCGGGCATTCTTAAAGTCAGCCTTTGCAATCGGCACCGCTCGTTTCCAGTCGTCAGTGTAATCAAGGTAGTCAACCCAGTATTGGACACTTGGATAATCGGCAAGCACAGCTTCGTATACAGAGCCAATCAATTCTGGTTTATGAGTCTTGGTATCGGCTATCCACTGATCAATCTCTTGGATGGAGGGTAGGAATAGCATGTTGTAGGTGGTTCGAGCAGCAGCAAGCTCATCCCATAATTGGGGTAATTGTAACCTCAAGCATGCTATGAGCTCCTGGTGAGACGCCTGATTGTAGGGATCCTGGGCAAGCTTTGCCTTGATGGCATTGAGCTCCTCTTCAAGCATGGAGCATTCGATATGGTGGGCGCCATAATCCGCGCCATAAGGTTTGCGGGCTACGAACCGAGAAGACCCATAATTGCAACGAATCAAGGCAAGCGAGCCATTTTGGCGCATATCAAACACTCATCAAATCACTTGAACATTCCTTCAAACGTAATCCACGGAATTTTCAAATTTTTGTGTTTGGTGTTAGATTAAGTTGATTCGCATCCGTTGAGATGACATTTTGCGATGGATGCTAAAGCGTACTTGGAGCTGTTTGGGTGGAAAAATGGCGAAGCGCTACAGAAAGGGGGTATAAAGAAGCCGATTCTTGTCAAGCACAAGAAGGACACCAAAGGTTTGGGTGGTGACAAGAAGGATACTGATACCTGGTGGGAACTGTTGTTCGATGGCACCCTTAAGAACTTGGACGTCTCCAACGGTCAAAGCGGTATCACCATCAACACCAACAAAGAGCAAGTGGCTAATGATATGCGGAAAAAGACGCTGCCGCTATACCGTATGTTTGTCAAGGGCGAAGGTTTGAAGGGTACGGTTGGTGTGGTCCAGTTGACCAAAAGTAAGAAGATCGATCGCGATGACGTTGCAAAGCAAATGGATCTGGTCTTCCACTTGAACTCAAATGACTCTAAATCCAACGGAAGCATAGCTGAGGATAAAGCTGAAAAGAAAGCCAAAAAGCTGAAGCTGAGTGAGAAGAATAATGGAGATATTGATGTGACTATTGACCAGAAAGATAAGAAGGACAAAAAGGACAAGAAAGAGAAGAAAGAGAAGAAGGAAAAGAAAGAGAAGAAGAAGGAAAAGAAGGAAAAGAAGAGCAAGCTGGATAAGAAGTGTAAGGATGACGATAAGAAGTCCAAGAAGTCTAAAGACTCCAACGAAACCACAAAGTCAAAAAAGCGGAAGGCCGATGCCGATGAGCGGCCTTCAAAGAAAGCTAAATCTCACACTTCATAAGTCACCCGTCAGTTTGACACTGCTTGCATTTAGGTTAATAACATTTATAGACACCCTCCTAATACACTAGACGAACGATCGCGTACCTGTATACTACATTGCATACATCGCGGGTGTGACAGCCCATACACGATAATGATTCGGGGTGTCAAGGCCCGTCATGCCTTGGCATGCTTGTTCGTGTGGGGAGTGTTCTACCAACGACTGTTGTTACTTGCAGCTGTCATTGGTTTGATTGCGTTGATGGAGTTTGTGGCATTTACCAAAGTGCACCATGTCAAGCAGCCTCAGACGAAGAAATTGAAGTTACATGCCAACTACCGAGAGCTTCTGGAAGCCATGTTGACCAAACCTAACGATGAAGCTGTGTTTTCGTCATACCCGGTCTTATCGCAAGAAATTGACAAGTTTATCCAGTGTATTCTCGATGAATTCGTCAATGGTTGGTACAAGAATATCAGCACCGATGACACCTTCCAAAGATGTTTGTCGCTGGAACTATATACTGTGTTCCGTAATTTGCATACTGGTGTCAAAACGGTGCAGTTTTCCGACTTGATTATCACCAAGATAATACCTGCAATCACGTCACACTTTAAACGCTTTGTTGAAGCGGAGAAAGTGTCACAATTGCTCAATACCGATATTATCCAAGCGTTTGGCGAGCTTCATCCTGGGGTGTCAATTGATGCCGCCGATGGCGAGGATCACAATGAAAAGGCATACTTGCGTCAGCGATTTGCTTCCATAATACCCAAGCTTCTCTCTGAGCAAGAAACAAACCCCCTTGTCCGAACGTTTCTTACCGAAGTGTTAGCCTGCACAATCATGACACCAGTGGTGGGGGCAATGAGTGACAGTGACTTCTATAACTTGACGATGGTACGAGTTATTGGAAACAACTTGATCAACCAAGAACGGGTCAATCAATTGCGTGCAGCATTAGAGCACCATACCATGCACCACGTCAACGTACCGGGCGATCCTTTCAAGGGCTCAATGTTTGCCGTCAGCGAAAACACCAACACCGTTGCATTTCAGCGTATACTTGATACCATTGCGACAATGGAATCAACCGAGGAGTTAGATCTCATACTTCAGCTGACAGAAGCTCAACTCAAACTTGCACGGACTCAAAGTGTTGTGTCGCGGCTATGGCAGATGCAAGAGGCGGTGAAGGAAAGACAGAAATGTATTGGTACGACTGACCTCAACCAAGTTTTAAGCAACCCCACCTACCGTGATGCCTTTCGTGACTATCTTGTTAAGATCAATCATGAGCGCTATCTTCTGATATGGGAATCTAATGATAGACAAGGGCTCAGCGATGAATCCTCTTCGGAGAGTGAAGATGATCCCGAACTTGATACCCTCTTTGAGAAGTTACCAGGTTCGTCAAGTGTTCAAGGGACGTTTTCTTCGTTTAATGATCGACGGCTGAAAGTGCATTTCATATTACTGGAGGATTTCGAGAACTTTAAGAAGACCGATGGTTACAAAGTAATCTCGCTGGTTAATCCGGAAGTAGTACAGGCAGTTGAGCATGCATTGACCCAAATTATGAATACCAAAGATGTGAACGAGCCGCCCGCCGTCTACGAAAAACATGGTGACAATGTTGGTGCTAGACTTACGGGAATATTTGAAGCAGAGAACAGCTTTGTCGATGACACTGAGGCCGTAAGTGAAAACGATGGACTCATCTTAGCAGCACCAAGCAATCTTAACTTATCCCAGGAAATTGCGAAGCTTGGGTCACAGCTTGTCAAGTTGCAAGATCAGATCCGTGTCTTAGAGCCTTTACTTCGTAAAGCTCAGCTTGCCAATCATAGCAGTGAGATAAAGGTGTTGCAGCGAAGTAAGTCCAGTTTGGAAAGAGAGGTCAACGCTCTTAAATTACAGCGTCATCAGTATATTGTTCAAGAGGATGAAAACCTGTTGTATGGGAAAACCAACGTTTGCATTCCGTCGTATGTCATTGAGACTGAACATGGTCGCGAGTATGTCATGTACATTATCGAAGTACAAAAGTTGAATGGCGATCAAGTTCTGGCTGGCTGGATGGTGGCGAGACGCTTCAGTCAGTTCTATAAGTTGCACGAATATCTCAAAGCGCATTACCCTTCGGTGGCGTCATTCAAGTTCCCCAAGCGTATGGTGGCTACGCTTAAGCAAAAGCAATTGGTCGACCAACGTCGAAGCCAGCTCGAAAGTTACCTTCGGGAGGTCATCGACGACACCAACGTGTGTGCTGATAGATTATTCCGGCTGTTCTTGTCCAACGAAACCTTCGAAATTTCCAAGAGTGAAGAGTTTACGCCGACATCAACGGAAGATTTGAGTCCTATGAATTCGTCGTACGTCAAGCCCATAACTAATCTCTTGACGACTGTGTTTGGGTTGAACGATGGCTGGCTGCGGGGCAAGGCGGTGGTATTGATTGTCCAACAAGTATTTGGCACCACCGTTGACAAGTTGGTCAATCAGCACATTGAAATGCGGCTTCGCCAGCCGCAAACAGCCATTGATGTAGTGTCTGCCCTCAACAATATCGTATTCCCGGGAGGAAAATTTAAGCCGCCGCCTCCGATTCGTCTGGTGTATGAACGTGCCGAAACCAAGCGAGAGGCTAATGCCATCTTTAATGTATTTATCCACCAGACGTGTGATAACATCTTTGGCAGTTCCAAAAGCGGCTACGCTGCGGCCAAGCTCTTTGCGATGATCCAACACCCCTCGCTCAATCGGCACCTTCTCTTTACCCTATTTGACATCGTCTACGACGAAGTGTTTGGCACATAGCCACCAAGCGCACAGTCGCATGACGATGGCTGCGGAGGAGTATATACTGCATACAGTAGATTGTCATATTAACACCGACCCCAGCGTGATCGCAAACGATCGCAATCCAATGGCGTTCAACGATAAGAACAACAAGCCAGACGTCCCCGACGGATGGTTGGCAAAGTGGGACGATAACTACAATCGATGGTTTTTCGTCAATTTGGAGACGAAAAAGTCGCAATGGGAAATGCCGGAGGATGACAAGATCAAGCCCCCACCCTACGCTCCCGCCGACTCCAAGAAAGAATTCTCTCGTCCGCCGGTGTCGCTGCCTCAATCATCTCGTCCGGAACCCCACAAGGACGAAGGTCAGACCGATCGTGGCTGGTTCAGTGGCAAGAAGCAACTGAGCAACTACCCTCCGCAAAGTCAAGGTGGCTACGGTGGTGGCGCTGGTGGTGGCTACGGTGGCCCCCAAGGAGGCTACGGTGGTCCCCAAGGTGGGTACCCACCCGCTGGCTACGGCGGGCCCCAAGGTTACCCACCTCAAGGCAGATATCCTCCCCAGGGCTACCCTCCCCAAGGCTACTACCCGCCTCCCCAACAACAGTACATGCCCCAACCGCAATATATGCCTCAGCAAATGGCTCCTCGTCGTCAAGGTATGAGTCCCGGTACCGGGGCGATGTTGGGTGCTGGTGGTGGTCTTCTTGGGGGGATGATGTTGATGCATGGCATGGACGAAATGAGAGAAGACGCTTACCAGGACGGTTACCAGGACGGTTTCTCCAATGGCGATGATTTTGGCGGCGGTGACTTTGGTGGTGGCGACTTTGGCGGTGACTTTTAGAGATCTAGTTATGCGTTAGTGGCACATTGTTCGTTAAGGCACCAGGTCATTATCAGCACTAGCATTACATGTAAATGAAATCCAAATGAAGGTGACGTCATTGTCACTAAACACTTTATCATTAGTTATGGTATTAGATAAATTAGAATTTACACCTTTGTGGTGCCAAGTTAGTAATATTACACGATCCGTTGCTTAGACGGTTCGAAGGGGTAGAATAATGACACCACCCCCAAAAGACCCATCAACGCCGCACAAACAAAAATGGGAACGTTGGTGTTGGGGTCACCATAGAAGGCGATAATGGGAACGAAACACGAAGCAAACCGGGTAATACCGATGCAACAAGCATTACCGGTGGCTCTGGCCGACGTCGGCAATACCGATGGCGAGTAAGCGTAAAGCACCGAATAGTAAATGAACACGGCCAAGAACGATACCGACGAAAGGGCCACATTCTGAGCGTGAGTAGAAACAAAGGCATAGCCAATGAGGAACCCACAGGCGACAAGGCCACCGAAACACATCACTCCACGAGACCCCATTATCGGTAAAAGCCATAACATTATCCCAGAAATAGCAGGACCAGCAGTCGAAACGGCATTGGAAATCACCAAATCAACATAGTTCTGGTGTAACGAGTTCGTCCCCGTTGCCGCTCCTTTGGCCTTAAGGTACATGGGCAAGTACGTCGTGTACAAGGGGTAGGCAATACCCAACACCAACCACGAAAACAATAAAGTGGTGGTGGACCGGGCCACTCTGCGGTTAGAGAACAAATGGGCAATATGCTTTCTGACGATTCTGAGGGTGCCCTTGATATCCGAGGACTTGCGGAAGTCTTCATTGGAGATGATTTCACCACAATCCTTCAACTGTTCCACCGTCAATGAACATGGCCGGTTGTATTTGTTGGCAATCTTGTGAAGAACCTCCACTGCCTCTTCATCACGCTTATTGGCAACCAAGAACTTGGGAGTTTCTTCCAAGTTGACTACCGTGACTCTGGCAAGGGCGAGGAAGAGCACAATCGATCCATTGGTGTAGAATAAGTATCTCCACCCGTTGTTAGCGGGATCGGGACATTCGGTTTCAGTACAAGACCAACGCGGAAGAAACCCAAGGGCAGTGGCCGACGCAACGGTACCACCAACACCCCAAAACACGGCAAAGAATGTAATAAGCCAGTTTTGTTTGTGGGGAAGAAATTCCATGAAACAGGTGGTGTCCAATACAAGATTACCACCAAAACTAAAGGCGATGAGATAAATCATGATCCCATAAGAACTAAGAGTTCCCATCGTGCCACAGTAAATGGTGAAAATCGCCGCAAGAAATAAGGTTAAGTTGAACGCTAACCGCCGGCCGATCAAGTCTGCCAGAAACCCCCAAAACATCGCCCCCAGAAGCATCCCTGCATAATTAAGTACGTTAGGTACAGCAAAGGGTTTACCGAAGTCGTAGTTGACCATCTCTCTGGTGAGCGATTCCAACAATGTGAGTTGGGAATCAACAGCATACCTAGTGACTGTTAGTAAAATTTTGTGACGCTTCGTAATTTTGCACGCATTACTTACCCCATGCCGTTAAGGCAAAACAATTTGAAATGATACCAAGTAAACCCGATTTCGTCGAGGGCATCGTTGATGAGCTTCATTTTCCGCTGCATGATCACATCGCTTTGGTCCAACTCGGCCATGTCCACCCCTCCATTAGAAAGAGACTCATCATAGGGGTCCTGGAAGGGTTCCTTCTCTGATAACGACGCCGCTTCCAGTGGCGGGGAAGTTGATGATCTCAATTTTATGCTCATTGCTGAAATGTGGGGACAAAACCCCGGAAATTTTCACTACTTTAAGTACCGTCAATTTTATTTAGCTGGTGGAGAAACAAAAGTCCACATGCATAACAGACCGAAATGGTGCATGAAGTCGTTCCCCTCGGTGTTGACGTCACTTTTCCTATTTCATCAACCTTCTGCATACCATGTGTAGTGATCACCGTAAAAGCCAGCCTCTATAGGTTGATTAATGATGGAGTTTCAAAGTGAATTACACCATCATTATCACATATGATACGGCGGCATCTTTCGATGTATGCACAAGGTATAAAATAAAAACGTCATATGGCATAGACCATGTTGTATCGTACCGGAAAGACAAACAGCCTTGTGCGTTAAATCGAAAGGTATGATGGATATTGTTCAAACCCTAATGTACAGCGAGGTTGTTCTTAGTGACAGAGGTCACTCGTTCTAGCTCTCTGCGTACATGGTACCAATTTTGTGTCACCACCTCGGGCGAACTTCGGGGTTAAAGAGTAGCAAGAGTCACTGGAATATGTAGAGAAGTCTTGGCATAGAATATTAAACAGAGTCTTCTACATTGAATGCCGTTCTAGACATTAAAATGTTCTGCTGATCATTGCACCATCCCCCATACGGATACGCGAAGGTATTCCTTAGAGACTCAAGGCCTCGCATGGGATGCTGCACCCAAGATCAACTGATTCGATCTCCGGTCCATCTTTACAAATAGGCAACAATATTCTATTAGTCCTGGGTCAGAACGCCAAAGGGTTCAACCTCCAAAGAATGCTGTAGCGTCGCAAATGGCCGTGAATTTTGCGTTAACTAAAAAACAGCGTTTGAGCGCGCTTTATAGATTTTTTTTGCGATGAGGCCGGGTAACCCTGACGCGTCCCTGCACAAGCCCCAACGTTCGGGTTGAATAAGTGTCATGTGAGACAGGCACCGAAACCAACATGCCTCTATAGCCTTGAAACTTCGCGGATATCGTGTTTCTGGTTCTTTTATTATGGCTATGTACAACGATTTAGAGTCCTAACCCCCTAGAAAATCCACCACTTCTTTTTCTTGGGGGCTTGTGACGAGTCACCCATATCAAAGTCTCCCAATTCCTTCTGTAACTCCTTGGCATAATTTTTATGCATCTCCATTTCCTTCAACATGGCTTCTTCCTGTTCCTGTTGAATTCTGTTGGCCTCTAACACATGTCTTTCTGACGGTCTGTTCAAGGCAAACTTCCCTTCTTGGGTTCTTCGTAAGTCTTCGGGGATATAATCGGCATCCCGGACGTTTTTGATGGTAATATTCGAGTCCTTCGGGTGATGCAAATCATTATATTCCTGATCGCTCAATCCAAACCATTTCTCTTTCAATTTGAGTCTGGCCCGGTAAAAGTCACTCATAACATTTTCCCGGCCATCATTCCAACGGTGGAAGAATGCAAAGTATATGATCACCAGCCCAGTGATGAAGGTACCAAAATATCGAGAACCCGTATGGAGACGCTGGTTGGTATCTACCCGACGCAACACCTTATATTGACCAGGGTATAACTCCGATGCCGGACGAGGAGTGTAGTTAAGCCGCTTCATCGTTTCATTCACCTTACGGTATTGGGTAGGGTTCTTTGGTATCAGCGAAAACCCTTGCGGGCTGTCACCGGGAGTCTTGAACTCGGATGGGTACCCTTCAGGGGGTCTTTCATCAGCGGGATCATAGGGATTGTATGGGGCCTTAGGGGGGACCCATCCCTTGGGGTTGGGACGTCTGGTGAGATCTTCACCCATTTACTTATGAAATGGCTCTGCGAGGGGTTGATTTTTCATAGTGGTGCGAACCCCACATTGACACCGAGACACACTGAATGGGCTGGCTTGGAGAGTTCTTCAGCTTAGAAGCGTTGGACACCCGACTTCAGGCACCGGCTGATTACAAGAAGAAGGATGCGGTGGTGAAACAAAGTCTGCCATCTCGGTGGCACACCCATGAATTCAAGTTTTACTTGGTGGCGTTTTGCGTCGTGGTTCCGTTGATGTTGAAGGCTTGTATGGAAGCCAGCAATGAACACAACCCCAATTACCCCAAGTATGCCAGGTATCTTTCCCAAGGTTGGATTTTTGGCCGCAAAGTCGATAATTCCGACACGCAGTACCTGTTTTTCCGGGATAATTTCTGGCTCCTCATGGCGCTTGTATTTGGTCACTCATTGTTACGACGAGCATTCAATTTGGCCATTGGAGGAACTCAAGTGAACATCACCCGAACCCAGTACGACTTTTGCTTTGGATTGATCTTCCTTGTTGGACTTCATGGAGTTAACATCACCAAGATCTTCTTCCATTATTTGATCAACTACACATTTGCAAAAATCGTGGCTCCTCGTTTTGGAAAAAAGCCGGCAGCTATAATCACTTGGGCCTATGGCTTATCGACATTGTTCATCAATGATAAGATTCGCGATGGGCCTATTGGCATCTCGTTGATTGACGACAGCTTCATGGGCATAATCAAGCGGTGGGACGTGTTTTTCAATTTCTCTGTGTTGCGAATGATCTCATTCAACATGGACTACATTGAGAAACTTGATGCCCCCGTGACTGAAGAGATTGTCGTTGAGGGCATGGATGATCGCAAGCGTTTAGTAGCTCCTTTACCCCTTTCCGACTACTCCTTTGTCAACTATATCGCCTACTTGACTTATGCGCCATTATTTCTTGCAGGGCCCGTGTTAACGTTCAATGATTACATTTATCAACTGAATTACTTCCCCTTGCCCTCAGTCCGTGACTTTCGTCGTATCACCATCTACTTTGTGCGGTTCTTATTTTGCGTGCTTTGTATGGAAATTATCTTACATTTTGCCTACGTCGTGGCTGTGTCCAAAGCAAAAGCGTGGGATGGTGACTCGCCATTTCAAATCTCGATGGTGGGCTTTTTCAACTTGATTTGCATCTGGCTCAAGTTATTAATCCCGTGGCGCTTATTCCGCTTCTGGGCCTTGTTTGATGGAGTTGATCCCCCTGAAAACATGATTAGATGCATGTCGAACAACTTTAGTGCATTGGCATTCTGGCGTGCTTGGCACCGGTCGTTCAACAGGTGGGTGATTAGGTACATCTATGTCCCCCTTGGTGGTGGTGGTAATAACCGCATTCTCAACTCCTTGTTGGTATTTTCCTTCGTCGCCATCTGGCATGATATTGAGCTCAGATTGTTGTTCTGGGGCTGGCTTGTGGTGGTGTTTTTACTCCCAGAAATTGCATGCAATCAGCTTTTCAAACCCTATCGTGAAAAATGGTGGTATCGCCATGTTGCGGCTTTCGGCTGCACCATCAATATTTGGATGATGATGATTGCCAACTTGTTTGGGTTCTGTTTGGATAAGGACGGTATGTTGAACTTGTTGCGTGATTTGTTCAAAACCGTCGATGGCTTCTCCTTTCTCGTTGGCTCCACCATCAGTCTCTACATAGCTACTCAAGTCATGTTCGAAAGGCGACAAGATGAACTCCGAAGAGGAGTCAATGTTCGTTGTTAGCAGGCTGACATATAGTAATCATAACGTCAACTATGAATTTATTCAAATTATACGAATTTGGAGGGGTATTAATTGGCGGTAGTGGGACGAGCGCGACTTTTCCCCATGTCGCCTCCAGTACCGGTGTATTCCAGAGCCGAGATTGAGAGGCGGTATCGGGCCATCAACAATCCGCAAAAGTATAAGTGTCTGCTTAAAAGCATAACACAACATGAGTGCACGTTTCGGTTCGTCGACTCGCAGCAAGAGGTGATCTGTTTACCATTCAAACGGCTTTTCCAGCGATGTCTTCTTCCCCACACGATAAAGACCAATGGAAAGATTACTGAAGTTGATCGATGGACCAACATTGAAATAACCGATATCGAAACCAATCGAGACATTGTTACTGATCCCAAATACGCCAAGGATGTCGAAGACTTTCAAGGAGCCGAAAAGGAGTTCAAAGATATGATGTGGAAAGAGATGGAAGCATCAGGATAAATAATCTACTTTGTAGTATTCTATATTTTTAAATGCACTAATACATAGTCCCTTCTTGGGGCTGAGCTAAACGTTTGTTAGCGGGAGACGCCATCGCCATTCTCAACTCCAACAACACCGTTTCCATAGAAAAGCTCCGTTTCCAGTTCTTCAACGTGTCAAATTTCTCGGGAACCACCGTCCCATCGCTATCGACGCAAGGCAAGTTGATCTTAGTCAAGAATCTCACCTTGGGGGGTTCGTCAGGGTACAGCTCATCACAAACAATGGTAAGCAGGTAAATCCGGTTTTCGTAGGTCAGATGGGGAGGCCCAAGGATGGTTCCATTCCAGTAAGTCATGGAAATGTCATCTTGGTTGACCAAGCCGTATGTGACCGATTCGGCGCCGAGCCCCTTTTCCCCCTTTTCTAATTCTTCAAGGAGCTTGAAGTTTCTCGGACTAAAAGGTTAGCATCATGTGCTACTTTCATTTGGCGGTTTAGCATGCTATACTCACATCTTTGACATCTAGCTGGGGTATATGGTCGTCAGATTCGTAACATGCGAGTAATTGCCAATTAGCCACGTGACTAAACTAAAGATAAACCGCAAATTCGATAATACTTGTAAACCATATGCAACATTATTTGAATTAATCTAATTGAGGTTGGATTAGCGATACATTATTATTTGGTGCCGCTTCGTCTCATTCCAGTTTAGATTGCTCAAGCCTTCGATCATCATGGGTGCGACTATGGGCCGCTTGAGCAATAACTCGACCATGCCTCCTTTAGATGCGTTGGCCCAAATGATAAGCGATGGACGGAAGATAACGTTTTTCCAGGGCGCCGGAATCTCTACCGGAGCGGGAATTCCCGACTTTCGGTCTCCCAAAACGGGCCTTTATGCCAATTTGGCTCAATACAATCTTCCTTATCCGGAAGCAGTGTTTGATATTGATTACTTTGAAGAGAACCCGCTGCCCTTTTATACGTTGGCTCACGAATTATACCCGGGAAAATTTAAACCCACAAAATTCCACTACTTTCAGAAGCTTTTGCAAGATCGAGGACAGATCAAAAGAGTCTACACCCAAAATATTGATACCCTTGAACGCATTGCTGGTATCAAGGACGAATTGATTGTGGAAGCCCATGGTTCCTTTGCGTCAAATCATTGTATCAAATGCAATAAGGAAATGGACAACGACACAATTGTCAAACATATGCACAAAGAGTATAATGAAGACGGGATTCCTCGTTGTTCATGTGGAGGGTTGGTCAAGCCCGATATTACATTTTTTGGCGAAGGTTTACCGTCAAAGTTTTTTGATTTGTGGGAAGAAGATGGTGATGATGTCGATTTGGCTATTGTTGTAGGAACCTCGTTGCAAGTCTATCCATTTGCCAGTTTACCAGAAGAAGTGGGTAAAGATGCAACAAGAGTTCTTATCAACAATACTCGCGTGGGCAACTTCAAGCGTAAACTGGATATCTTGATTATTGATAATGTTGATAAAGTTATTGAGGACCTTGTCGAACGTTTGGGTTGGACTGAAGAACTCCACAAACTTTCCAATGCCGAGGAAAAGGATGTTACTGAACTCGTTGAGTCTATTGCTAAGTTAGGGGTTAGCGATAAAGAAGAAACTAATGAGGTTGACTTACCTCATAAAGAGAGTAAGACAGACAGCACAGGGTCTACTGACAAAGACAATAGTGAGATCTATGCCGCGGGATCTTCTAGAAAAGGCACAGGTGAGATTAATGCCGCTGCATCTTCTGAAAAAAGCAAAAATGTCACCACTGATTTGTCTGTCCCGGTAGACAAAGTAAAAGTTGATGACAACGAGCTTTCCAAACCCTCGAGTGATGTTAAAGCTGATGAAACTAAATCGCTGGATATTGAACCTATACCTAAATCAAGTGATATATCCACACCATAATTGGATGATCATGCAAAAAACCAGTTGATAACTCTGTCACATCCCACAACCGAAGCGTCCTCGACTAGAGCGATCGATTCTGATATAAAGAATACATCATCCATTGCTTAACGGTCAAAACACTTTCCGCATAACAAGTGACGGCTTCATTTATGCTTGTATAACCGATAGAAAAACCGCATGTTTTCCAATTTCATTGGGTAGTTCAACTCTCCCTTGACGCGGTACCAGCAGGACTCACTTTGGTCGACAACTTCCCATGCACCATTGTCCTCGCCCTTCTTCCCGAGAAGCACCATATCGATTAACATTTGTACCGGGAACTTTTTTGATCCAATTTCGATATTGGAATATGAGCCAGCCAGCTCCGCCATTAAGAGTAATGATCCAGGTTTACATTGTGCCAGGAGTCGACTCAAAAAGCCAATGGTTTCCTTTCTCTTTTCCGTAAACAATTCGTTGGTAGTGAATAACACGGTGATCAAATCGTAATCAGCAAACAGTATCGACAGATTTAAAATATCGTTCTTCATGAACTTGGTGGTAAACTGAGTAGGGTCAAAAAACCAAGATGCCATGTTGCTATAAAGCGAAGCCACGACGTTCTTCCAGTTGGCAATGTCGATCACATCAACCGAGAGTGCTGGGCATCGAGGATTCAATTGTTTTTGACGGGCGTAGACGGCACCAAGGCCAACTAGTTCACCGGCAGCACCGCCGCCAACACAAAGCACCTTACGCTGGCTATCGTTACCATTGAACAAGTCGGTAATTGGTTCGAGGCTTCCGAATAATGAAGCGTAGGCGATGGCTCGAGACGGAGTCCATCGCAGAGCGTAGGCGTATCGTTTTTCATCATCATCAAATGCTACAAGGTAATCACGGCGGTATAAGTCCCCTTTGACCTCTTGAATCACGTCCTGAAGATCTTCGCTTTCTAAGATGTCAACAAGGCACTCCTTAAACATGTCAATGACCTTCTCTGGCTCAATGCATGCTTCACAAGCGTAGGGAAGATGGTGGTTGGAAGAAGAAAGTTCGGTTGCTTCTTCAGCTTCCTCTTCTTCAATCTGCTGCCGTAATTCCTGGCGTTCCCGGTATTTCTGAGCTCGGCGGTTACTCATTAGGTTTACTTAGAGCTTAATCACAACCCTTTAATTCGGGTCAAGTCCGGGTTATTTTGCTTATATGCAGTACCACATCGCGGTGCACAATATAAATTGGGAGGCATCGCACAATCTTTTCTTCATCATCAATCTGTGTTGCGGTTCCCCCTCAGACGACTACGGACTCGTTTCGTGGTTGACTGTAGGTGGGAGTCGTAACAGTTCGACGCTCGTGAAGTAAGTAAGTTATTGTGCCAGTTGCCTGACTATAACACTGCTTCAATCATCTGTCCTGCTTCGGTGGTTGATCGATGGTTGGAGGAGATGTCAGGAAAAACAGTACGATTAAGCTCCTTCGGGAGCCTTGTTACAGAGTAATCTCCGTCGACAGATTTTAAAATGAGTGGGTCGGCTGAGCTCTCGCCTTTTGGTGATGATGCACGCCATTCGCCCACGGCAACATATTCCTGAACTTGGCGTTGAGGTCTTTATAGGCCGATGACGTTTGAGTAAAACCATGTTGCACACATCCATCTTCCCTAATCACCTAGAATTCTCTAACACCTCACAATCTCGTAATTTTTCGTCACAATCACCCTGATGCCCAACATCATTATGCTCGCCTAATTCTCAGTTTTTCCGCGACGCCTGTTGACATCAGTCCATACAGTATTCACCTCCACTTTCGACACACGTGATCACGACGATTGTTCCTGAGATACCAGACTGCTCCACCCAGACAACATGGACGGAGACAGCCCAACGGAGCCTTCTCTGTCCAGTATCGAGTTGCTGCATGTGGCATCAACCCGACGCCACTTTATGCAACTGAGGAAGACGGCCCTGGCACTACCGTCGCTCCCGCTGCTATTACCTCCAGCAGACGACGACGAAGTTGATTCCACGTTCGTGCTGCCTCGGGAGACTAGCTTCGTCGAGTTCGACATGAAACGCATCGGTCTGGACGATGTCTTATCCCAAAGGTATATTCGTTCGCAGTCAGACTTATCCCTGACGTTGCTGCCGACGACGGCAAGCTCTCGCCGGCTGATCACTTCACCTCAAATACGATCACCAGCAGCAACGGGTTTCAGTCGAAATCAAGTGGATGCCCTCCTGGCTGAGCCCGATAAAGTGAAGCTTGAGTTGAAGGGAAACGATGATGACGACTTCTTTAGCGATAAGAACTGGAAGGTGATGCTGACATTTACCGAGATGGATTACTACAACGAGAAAGGTGAACTTGAATTCACCAAGGAGGAGTACGATTCTCTTGGCCATGCCGCCTATACCCAAGGCTATACCAAAATTGATACCGCCGAGCAAGTGGCAAAATACGCCGAAATGGACCGCGAGACAGACTTTCTCTTTACTACTCATGCTCGAACAAAGGCTCCTGGCGATAAAAAGGAGTATGCCAAAGAGGACATTGCTTTGGAACACACGGAGGAGAATTCGGATCTGGATTTCGATAACGACGATATTGTCGACTCCATGCAAACTCTCGAACACACCAAGGATATGCTTACCGAAGCGCAAAGGTTTGCGTACGTTGGTATCATCAAGCTTATTACTGTGGATATGGCAACTGACCTTGCCAAGCTCAAATTGCATACTTCAAACAAGATTGCTCGACAGTTGAGTATGGGCCAAAAGAACTTTAGCAACTGGACACTTTACGTCTTGGATAAACTCTTTGAGCACATGGCCTTACTCAAGGAAGAAAACCAAATGATTGAAAACTTGAGCAAGCATGGTGTCGAAACAAAGGACTTGACGGCATCGTTGTTAGACAAGTCTATCACCTACCACAACCCAAACTTTGACATCCGGTGGGTGATCATTTGCGACCTCTTCCTCATTCTCGTCAGTGATGGGTACTATGACCTGCGACTGCGTACTTTGTTGGTAAGATTTGCCAAACTTATTGGCATTGGCTACATTGAAATACATCAGTTCGAACGACGGCTTATTGATGTTTTGGAACTTGAGACCAAGGACAAGAGTCTCGAGAACGACGATACCAAGTTGGATGACCATAGATTTATTGATCGCCACATCAAGAAAAACCGCAAACGCCGACTTGCGTACATTGGGCTTGCCACCTTAGGTGGGTCGTTAGCTATTGGGTTGTCCATGGGGTTGTTGGCTCCCGTCATTGGGGCTGGTTTGGCGGCAGGGTTCACTACAATCGGGATTACGGGTACGTCTAGTTTTCTCGCTGGTGTTGGTGGCAGTGCCATCATTACGACGACCGGTGTGGTGCTTGGGGCCAAGGTTGGTAATAAGGCCGGGAAACGACGAGCCGGTGATGTCCACACTTTTGAATTCAAACCTCTCCACAACAATAAGCGCACCAATTTGATTATCACCGTCTCTGGATGGATGAATGGTAAACTAGATGATGTGAGATTACCGTTCTCTACGGTGGACCCGGTTATGGGCGATATATTCTCGTTGCTTTGGGAACCTGACATGTTGCAACTGATGGGTCAAACAATTACCATTTTAGCATCGGAAGCACTTACTTCTTCAATTCAGCAAATCTTGGGGGCCACCATTTTATCAGCCTTAATGCTGGCGATTCAATTACCATTACTTTTGTCGAAATTAACCTACCTCATCGATAATCCTTGGAACGTGTCTTTGGACCGTGCTTGGAAGGCTGGTAAGATTTTAGCCGACACATTGATCAGTGGTAACATGGGTGTTCGTCCCATCACCCTTGTGGGATTCTCCCTTGGGGCCCGACTCATCTATCTGTGTTTAATTGAGCTTGCCAAGCGGGACTGTTATGGTTTGATCGAAAATGTGATTCTATTGGGAACCCCCGTTGCGATCAACAATGATCATTTAGCATTGGCGCGGTCGGTAGTGTCGGGCAAGTACGTCAACGGCTACTCCAAAAACGACTGGATTTTGGGGTACCTTTTCCGGGCTACCCTGGGTGGATTACTGTCAGTGGCTGGTTTGTCGCCCATCGAAAAGTTTGGCATCGAAGACTTCGATTGTACCCCATTTGTCGATGGACACATGTCGTATAGATCGGCCATGCCGAAGATCCTTAAGGAATTCGGTTGGGAAGTGTTGAAGGACGAATTCGTGGAAATCGAGGAACCCGACCCCGAAACCAACGAACGACAACGCAAGTTATTGCTGGAATTTGACGAAGCCAGAGCAAAG
The DNA here is from genome assembly GCA_030580175.1 of Diutina pseudorugosa. Taxonomy (NCBI): domain Eukaryota; kingdom Fungi; phylum Ascomycota; class Pichiomycetes; order Serinales; family Debaryomycetaceae; genus Diutina; species Diutina pseudorugosa. The sequence goes on along the minus strand of JAKTSL010000007.1, from coordinate 159,438 downwards.
ATGATGGAGGAACAAAAGAACGAGAACAAAAAGAAGACCTGGGCCAGCTGGCTCAAGCCCAAGAACCGTCTGTGGTGGGAGATTCGTGAAAAGAAGCCCAAATCTCCGGGTGCCGAAGGAAACGGAGACGGCGATGCCAATCCTCATGATGAGTACGATGTCGATGGCGACACGCCTCTCTTTGATATTCAGCAAGAAGTGAATGAATTAGCCCACCATGACTTGGGAGAGACGGTGGGTTCTGCGTTAGCGGCCGAAGCCCGCCAACATCCAAAAACGTTACTCAATGAAGAAAAGGACTTGTTTGATGATAACGATTCGAGCACCCGATACTCGGAAAGCGTTAGCGGATCTACGCTTCGTGATTCCCCATCGGTAGAAGCTGACCTTACAACACTCCAAATTCTGAAATAGATATCTACACTTATGCACAAACTCATGATTAGTTACCACGTAAATGGACTTCCGAAACTATTTCAGGACGACGTTTTCCGCCCTGACGGTATTCACCTCTCGGCTACCGTTGACTCAGAGACTGCGCTGTGTCAGCGCGCGCATGGTCAAATTTTTCAGAACGGAATCGTTATAGACAGACAAGAGCCATGCCCACTGTTGCCGTTGACAAGGCTGATCTTTACGAGCTTCTTGGTAAGGAGTACACCACCGAAGAGTTCGACGAACTCTGTTTTGAATTCGGTATTGAACTCGACGAAGACACCACCGAAGATGTTAAGGGAACTGACGAACGGCCTCAGTTGAAGATCGAAGTGCCGGCCAACCGGTACGACATGTTGTGTATTGAAGGTATTGCTCAAGCTCTTAACGAGTTTTTGGGTAACAAGGAAGCTCCCAAGTACACTCTTAACCCCGAAACCCCGGAAATCACCTTGACCATCAAGGAATCGGTCAACGAGGTCAGACCCTACGCTGCTGGTGCAGTGTTGCGGGGCATTGAATTTGATGAAAGAAAGTACGACTCCTTCATTGCTTTGCAAGACAAGTTGCACGCCAACTTGTGCCGTAACAGATCGTTGGTGGCCATCGGTACCCACGATCTCGACAAGTTGACCCCTCCCTTCACTTACGAAGGGTTGAAGCCCGAAGACGTCAAGTTCGCTCCCCTCAACCAAACTAAGGAAATGACCGGTCCCGAATTAATGGAATTCTACGAACAAGACAAGCATATCGGTAGATTCTTGCATCTCATTCGTGACTCGCCCGTGTACCCGATGATCTTGGATGCCAACCGCACCGTGGGGTCGATGCCTCCCATTATCAACTCCGACCACTCCAAGATCACTCTTGACACTAAGAACGTGTTCATCGATGTCACCGGTACCGACAAGACCAAGACCGACATCGTTGTCAACACCATGGTGGCCATGTTTTCTGGTTACTGTAAGAAGCCTTTCGAAGTTGAACCCGTCAAGGTTATTTCCGAACACAACGGCGAAACCAGAGTGGTTCCCAATGTTACCCCGAGAAAGGCCGAAGCCGAAATCGACTACATCAATTCGTGTGTCGGTCTTGACTACTCTGCTGACCAAATTGCCGACTTGCTCAAGAAGATGTCGTTGCAAGCGAAGCCTGCTGGCGACAACAAGTTGGAAGTCGAAGTTCCTATCACCCGGTCGGACATTTTGCACCAATGTGACATCATGGAAGATGTGGCCATCGCCTACGGTTACAACAACTTGAAGAAGACTAAGCCCAAGTCAGAAACTTTAGTTGCTCAACCCTTGCCCATTAACAAGGTTGCTGACATCATCCGTCAAGCCCTGGCTCAAGCTGGCTACGTGGAAACCTTGCCGCTTACCTTGTGCTCGCATGACGAAAACTTCAAGTTTTTGAGACAAGTGGACGACAACAAGACCGCTGTCAAGTTGGAAAACCCCAAGACTGTTGAATACCAAGTTGTGCGGACGACGTTGTTGCCCGGTATTTTAAAGACCATCAAGGAAAACCGTAAGCACTCCTTGCCCATCAAGGTATTCGAATGTGGTGACATTGTCCTCAAGAACCCCGAACTCGAGAGAGGGGCGTTCAACCAAAGAAACTGGTGTGCTGTGTATGCTGGTAAGACTTCCGGTTTCGAATACGTCCAGGGTCTTCTTGGTAAAATTATGCAAACCATGAGAACTAAGTGGTTGGAAGACCCCACTAAAGACCTGGGCCGGGGCTACTGGATTGTCGAGGACAAGGAAAACCCCACTTTCTTCCAAGGCAGAGGTGCTAAAATCATGTTTAGACCCGCGGAAGGCGCCAAGGACCAGCACATTGGTGCCATTGGGGTGTTGCACCCGGAAGTGTTGCAACACTTTGAATTGCCTTTCGCTGCGTCGTCGGTGGAGATCAACACTGAGGTGTTTTTGTAAATTAGTAGTTATAGATAATGAGTTCGTCAATGAGTTATTTTCGTATCTTACGATACCGGAGATCGGTTATACGGTGGTCATTTTGGTTAGTCACTATCGTACCTGCATGTGGCACATTCCGGCAATTGCTCGGTCAAACAGTTGTTTTGACCAGGAAGTCGATTTAGTTTGATCGCGCTCCTAACAGACTATTTGCGCGCTCGGTTAGTAGATTTGAACTGATCAAATGCTACTGTCCCATCATAGCGTTGCCATTATGTGTCATACTATAAGTTTTGTCCGACATTTCAACTTGTAAAGATACTCGGCTCAACGACCACCGGTATGAGAGGCTTCGTAGCACCACTAAGCTCCCCTGTACACAAGTCGCGACTGCGCCATTAATGCATGCACCCGGGGACGGTGATGACCGTGGGTTCGCCGAATTTTGTGCTTCGAATGACCCCAATAAACATCGCATCCGCTGAATTGCTCCATGTCTCACCCCTCGCTCGCTGAACGCCCCCAAAAGTTTCTTTTTGCCCGAAAATTTTGGTGTAGGCATCGTTGTGGTGGAGGAATAGTGGGCGGCACACTACCCGCACTCGCACCAAAACCAGCTGTATCATTTGAAGTGCCACCAAAACCTTCGTCACCATGTCTGGCAAAGCCCCTAGCAGATCCTTCGACAAGATCATGAAATTGTTGCTTGTCGGCGACTCGGGCGTCGGCAAGTCGTGTCTTCTTTTGCGATTTGTCGAGTCCAAGTTCAACCCGTCGTTTATCACGACCATTGGCATTGATTTCAAGATCCGGACCATTGAGGTGAAGGGCAAGAAAATTAAGTTGCAAGTGTGGGACACTGCTGGTCAAGAACGTTTCCGTACCATTACCACCGCCTACTACCGTGGCGCCATGGGTATCGTCTTGATCTACGACGTCACCGATTCGAGAACGTTTGAAAATGTCGAAAATTGGTACCAAACCGTGATTCAGTACGCCAACGAAAACGCGCAAATCTTCTTGGTTGGTAACAAGTGTGATGATGAAGCCGGGAGACAAGTCTCCAAGGAAGAAGGCCAGGCTTTGGCCTCCAAATTGAATGTTCCTTTCCTTGAAGCCCTGGCTAAGTCCAACGAAAACGTTGACTCGATTTTCTACGAATTGGCTGGGATCATTCTCGATAAGGAGGTGGACGAACCGGTGTCGCTGCCTCAGGGTATCGACGTGTCGAAAAACGGCGAATCGAGCGCCAAAAACAACTGCTGTTAAATGATGTCTAATGAGTGTGTTTTAATATATGCTACAAACGGAGTGTTATCGTAAGTATAGTCTTTCCGCAGCAATTGTCGTACATGATCGTACTTCTCAACCACTTGTACAAATTGTAATCAGTTGTATTCTCGTTCATTATATGTAAATGCAATTTTAAACCTTCTTGCCGAAGTACACCCATTGGTCTTCGAGAGGAGGTTCTTCCAATTCTTCCCAGACCTTGAGCTTAGCTAATTCCTTGGCCAAAGTCAATTCTTCATGGGCTTGGACGACAACTTCTTCAATCAAGCCAGACCCGATCTTGGATTCAATGTTTTCCCGGATTTCTTCAGATTCGACAATTTGCAATCTGTTCTTGGTCAAAGCTTCAACAGATTGACGGTACACCGAGTTGGCGGGAAACTCAGTCTTCAAAAAGTCAAGGGTGTGGTTGTAGAGAGCAATAAGGGCAGGTCTGGGGTTGGGGTGTTGGTACAAGCCAGTCAAACCAGTAGGGTAGCCCGAAGCGGCCTTCACCAAAACTTCTTCCGCCTGACGCAACACTCTAGTAAATCTCATGTTAATCGGTCCTTCGTTGGATGAGTATTTCGATGGATGTGGTTGGCTCGCAGTAAAATCACGTGATTGGCTTTCCACCCAAAATGATGAAAAATGCGAACCAAATGAAGAGGCGCGTGGTGTGGTGGTAAACGACTAATTGCAAATTGTTTACCATCTTCATACTCCTTACCACTTGAACACTAGTAAGTTTACAGCCATTTAAATGTATGGCTTTGACCTCGAGAGAGACAACACACGCTCACTGTTCAATATCAACCAATTGATCTCTTCCAATTGATTTCCGCGTATCCACTTATTGACCTACATGAATCTACCGATTCCTTCATGATTATGATAAACTTAACCTCATGGACTTGATCGCAGGCTAATCAAACGTCCGTTCTTGATTTCTCTGGTTTTTTGAGTAAGAATAAATCAAGTCATTGACACCTCGTTATCTGTGCTTACTTCTGATGGTACCTGATGATATCTGTTTTGTGTCGTGATGACGTCTTCAGCCACTTTGGAAACCGTCAGAATATAATTAGTGAGTAGTCTTGACCCACACGAGTCGTTGTATTACCAGAACTATTGTTACTTCAATCCAAGGTAGTATTACTATGATTAGTAGCTCTCCAACTTAAAGTTACTTGACGCGCTACCATGCAGTATGTTACGTGCCCCGAAGAAACGTTACAGTTCTACACGAAAGTACAGCACATTCAGCGATGACATCTTTGACCGGAGCCGTGAATGGGACGGTCAGATGTCTTCCATATCTCCTGGATTCTCCGTGTGAATACATACAATCCAACTGTGCTGGTGGGGGTCTACATATTTGGTGGCTTGCAAGCTATTATTGTCAGTCTCGAGTGATAGCTCTTGTGGGTTCGCTACTTTTCTTGACTGCTTGCTTTGTCGCTCTTGGTATAACGGCTGCTGACTACTTGTGTCCCAACCTACATACCATATCCCAAGCCATCGGATTGTCTGAAGATTTTGCTGGTCTCACTCTTCTTGCATTCGGAAATGGAGCGCCCGACATCATGAGTACCTTCAAAGCTATATCAATGGGAGAAGGACTGCTTGCATTATCGGAACTAGTGGGTTCCTGTTTATTTATTATCACGTTTGTGGTGGGGATTATCAGTCTTATTCATCCCATTAAGGTCAACCCTCGAATATTCTATGGCAACATTGCCATGTTCATGCTCATGGATTTGTTCATGTTTATTGGCATTGTGGAGCACAAGTTAACGATACCCCTTTGTCTCGTGCTCATTATCACCTACGTTGCTTACATATTGGTGGTTATCATGATGAATCATTATGATAATAACCGGATGGAGGCGCAAACTAGCGAAGCTCGTGCCCGCGCCAATTTCGAAATAGATGGCATTAGACACGAGACTGGCGAAGAAGTGACAATTGAGAACTTCGAAACAGCAAAATGGGGAGTCTCAGGAACCTTTGGGCTTACAATGATGATGAAAGATTTGTCAAGGTACAGCCAAGCCATTTATCTTGAGGAGGAAGATCAAGGACATCCGCCAGATCAAGCTCGGGATATGGCTCCGAGAATTTTGCTGATCATGTTGGCGGTGATACAGCCCATAAGATGGACTCTTCTGTGGTTTATACCCGTCAGAGATCTGCATTCATCTCCCGTTGATGATAATGATGCCGACAAGCAGCGCCTCATTGTGCAGTGCGTTGCTGGAAGTATGTGGTTAACTATCACCTTCTTGCGATTGAAATGGTATACGCCATTTGTCGCTGTGGCTGCTGCAACAGCGGTCGCTTACTTCGTGTCCCAAGTGTACCGTCATCACAATTTGATGACGAATTTTGCTGCTGTGTTTGGCTTCCTTGTGGCGATACTGTTTATTCTGATTATTGCTGGAAATATTGTGACTGTGCTTCAATTTTTGGGAATAATCTGGCATTTATCCAATGACATTTTGGGGCTCACCATATTTGCCTGGGGCAACTCTATCGGTGACCTCATCTCGAATGTCACGATAGCCAAAATGGGGATGCCTGCAATGGCGTTTGGTGCTTGTTTTGGTGGACCTCTTTTGGCTATGACATGTCTTGGAACAAGCGGGTTATTTTCCATGTCGGGTCTGTCATATCCTCTTCATGTAACTCTGATTGGGTCGACAGCGGCCATCATGATTATACTCAACTGTTGCTACTTACTTTACATCGTACCACGAAACTCTTGGACTATTGACGGCCGCGTAGGCCAAGTTTTGATTGCAAACTTTGGGTTTTGTATGATCATGTGCGTTGTTTTAGAATTATTTTCCAAGATATAGAACTATGTCCCTATTGGAGATAATAGACATTATGATGAGTATAAAGACGATCAAGTACCAAATAAACACTCAAGTCGAAAATAACTTCAAATCGTTAAAATTTCAAATATTATCACGAAGGACAATTATGGTTATAAAATTCCGTATTTCTTAGAAAATGCGTATAGCCGTTTGATGCTAGAATGCTAAAATACTCGTTTGTTAATAGTTATGGATCTCTTCGTGAAGCATGAGCTCTTTTCGATCTTTACCTAATCGAATTAGCCTGTAAGAAATTCCTATTGTCAGTTTGCGTCATATTACGGCAGTCAAAAGCAATGATAACGGTCAGCCTCATTACTCGTGTGTACAGCCACCTACTTCAGCTCCAAAGTCTAACCACCGTGACCTAGAATGTAATACGAGGTTGAGAATTAGTAAGCTTTAGGCCCACAATAGACGACCGTGGTGGCAGTTGACTTCATTCAGTGAGGGTGGCAATCTACCAAATAGCAAGCAACCGTGGTCTTCATTGTAGCAACCACATCCCAGACGCTCGATGATAATTATCCCATTCGTTTCGATGCATTTATAATATACCTAATATACACAAACTGATCCACAGGTAGTTCCAAAGTCCCCCAATATATTGCTTTCGTAGCTTCCAGGTTCAACGAGCTTCAAACTGAACCATGCGGCGAGTTCTCGCCTTGTAAATGACCCGATGACCACATTCTTTGCATCTGATGGCATCGTTCTTGCCCAACTGAAATTGGGCCGAGCACTGAGCACAGTTGTAGCGAACCCCCAAGGACTTAGTCAGGGCTTGACCAAAAGCAGCATGGGAGATAGAAGCAGGCACGGAGAAGCCTTCCCTTTGGGGTGAGCTCATGATTGCAACTTGGAAGTGATGTCGATGAGATGGTCGATGATCGACTGCTTTTCAGCGCGCAGCACGTGACCATGTCGTCAAAATAGTGACTTAAATAGTCGAATGCGACCACATTGCGGAGAGAGCGCGTATAAGGACGGATTTTCCATACCTTATCAGAAAACTCCAGCTTATCTTCTCCACAAACAGAAAATGAGATTATCCAACAGTGTCTATTGTTTACTAGCGGCGCTCTTTGTCCTGGCTCTTGTCATCGAGACTCAGGAACAGGGCTTGGTCGCTCTCGATAAGAGAAGAGGCGGTGGTGGCCGTGGCGGTGGCGGCGGTGGTTTTGGTGGCAGCTCGGGAGGCAGCTCGGGAGGCAGTTCTTCCGGTAGCGGTCTGGGCTCCGGCGGTGGCAGAGGCGACGGCGGTGGTTCGTCCCTGGGCTCGCTGGGCTCGCTGGGTGGTTCTTCAGGCAACCTGGGATCCTCCGGTGGCAATGCTGGTCTGGGTGGCCTGGGATCTGGTGGTAGCCGTGGTGACGGCGGTGGCTCCAACCTGGGCACCTCCAACACTGGTGGTAACACTGGAAATAATGGCAACGATGGTAACACGGGCAACACTGGTTCCTCGGGTGGATCTGGAGCTGGTGGGCTTGTCGCTGGTGCCGCTGGTGGTGCTCTTCTCGGTGGGGCCATTGCTGGTGGCCACGGAGGATCTGGTGGTCGCAATAACACTGGAGCTGCTCAATCATCGGGGGCTCCTGCCTCGTCAGGCTCTCTCCTGCTGGCACTTTTGCCATCGCTGACGGCCTCGCTGTCCTCGAAAGCCGATGCTTCGGTGTTGACTTCTACCAACTTGCTTGTGTTGGGAGCGATTTACGCCTTATTGTGATGACATGATTTGATGACACATTACGAGACCATTTTTTTTCGACATTGTTACACCCCAGTATTTAGTACAACTCTAGTTCAAGAACAACTACACCATGAGACATCGCGGTGAGCTGTATACGGACCGATATCCACAAATAGAGTTCATAAACGTTCACAGGATTTCATATTTACTCTCGTATCTACTCAATCACCAACATCGGCAGGATTTAAATGATTCAGAACACTGCCAAGCCGAAAAATCTAGATAGTACCTTTCAAGTCACCGGTAAAGCTGCATCCACATGCTTCTCTCGAGAATTTCTTCACATAATGGTTCGTATGATTACTGGATCGTACTCGCTTAGATCGGTGCATTTTGTGCGGCAGGCGCACCGAGTGCTTTCGGAATGGCCCTGCTCCACGTTAAGCTGACGCTATCTCGAATAGCTAAGGCAACCCCTGATTTCCCGGCACTAACAAAACCCAGTGGGGCGGTGGCATTTGGCGATAATACTACATCAAGTTCAGCCAAGATCGCCGGTGAATGGGTATCAAAAAATGACCTCCGAAAATGGCGACCCCATCTCCACAATTATCAAACCCAGGTATATCAAAACTTCCTACGACCGTTGAATATAGACAACTTGAAGGTCTATAATGAGGTAAAGCATTTTGACAGCGACAAAGCGCGGTTTAACTGGCAACGACAGCAGTCGATGCTGCCAAAGCAGCAGTTCAAGAACTTCTTGGATGAAAAGACACGATACGAATCGGTTGTGCAAACAATGATTAGTGGAACCTCCAGTCATCTTAAAGGGATCACTGACCTGCCAGGTCGGGTAGCCGCTGCGTTAGCGGAGCATATTCAAAGCAGCGGGCCGCAAATTCACCATCTGTTTGAAGAGCTTCCGCAGATGCCACGAGAATTTACTCCCGAGACTTTTCGAGACTATATCTCGTCGCTTTGTCGCGTTACATACCACCATCGCAATCTGCTGTCATTGCTGCTGGGACTTGTGCCTGATATTCTACTATGGACTCATGATCTTTCCAATCCAAGGTTTCGCTCTTACCGACTGGTTCACACCTATAATGAGCTCATCTACTGGTTTGGGCGCAAAAACCAGAGTCTGTTTGCCCGGCAATTACTTCTTGTTATGACACACGATGGCCACGCCCCCAATACTGATACCATCAATCATCTTTTACGGTTAGCGGCAAATCATAGTCATGGGCGGGCAACCACTTCAACTCTCAGCATCTTTAAACGAAGTATTGGCTTTGCCGTTCACATGGGCATCCCGCTAAACTTGGACACCTATGCTCGCGTATACGATGCTACGACCAATATCTTCCTTCGTGAGTACCTATTGGCGCAGATGAACGCTGCCGGTATTCCATTCACTCCTGGTCTTGTCCTCAGAATTGTCGACGACTTTGCAAAGTCCACGGAGGATACAGATGAGCTCATCAAATTCATAGAGCGCGATCTTCGACGCTCTGATTGGCGTAAAGAGAACAGCATATTCAACAAAGTGGTTCTTCACAAAGCTATGCACGAACATCAACGGTTACCCCAGTTATTGGAGGGTATCCTGTCAGACTCATATACCCTTAAACTGATCATTGAGGGAATCAGCAAACTGTCGGGACCAAAAGCGTCATTAATGTTATATTGGTACTTCAAGATGACTGAACTGAGTTTCGCTACGCACCCGTACATCTATGTCAAGATTATCGAAGCTCTTGATGATGAAGGTGATGACATTGTGCCCACGATGATGACACTAGCGAAGGGCTTGTTGAGGGACATGAAAAAGGCTTTCAATTACCCCGCCGGATCTACGGCAACATTCAACGTGCTTGGAAAGCCATTGTTCCACGTGTTGGCGAAAGCACGAGTTTTGGGACAAAATCTTGAGGAGATGTCCGAAAAACAATCACAACAATGGAATCAATTGAAACAACGCTACCATGAACTTGAAAACAAACCAACAGTGTTAGGCGGTGCATTAGCAACAGTGATTGAAGTGGAGGCTGGCCAGATCGCCCCAAAGGCTGTCAAGAAACAAATGCATATCCATCATTCCCGTGGATTGGCAGCAAGAGATCGTTTACGGATCCGTAAAGCCCAAGAGGGTCATCATGCATATACTGAGAAGTGTCTCATCGAAAGAGGCTTACTTGAATGAATATAGATTTATCATTAATACCATACACTCGTTATATTTGGTCCACAATTACCTTACGGTATAAGTATTCGCCCAAGCTTCGTTGAATATGGTAGGTTTTACCATTGACGACAACATACTTCAAATTAGGAAATTGATTGCCCTTGAATCCCTTGAACCACTCGGTTATCTCTTCATCACGATAGCCTTCATCGACCCGCATGTTGCGAATGACTGCAGTGATGTCAAAAAATACAATTTCGACGGCAAACTTATGGGCCACGATGAGATGCTGAAGCAGTTCACGCTGACTACTTATTACCCGCAGCACCTCGGTTAAATTAAACGGTTCAATGCCGTGAAAGCGAATAAATCGCAAGATGTTGCGCTTTAAATGGCTCATAAAGTACTCAAACAGCGGTACAAGATCGTCATGCCAATCAAACAGGATAGATAAGTTTGTGAGTCGATGCATTCGTTTGAGAAACTTACCACTCATGTCACGTTCAAACGTCAAATGCAACAGACGTAAGTGGGACATGTTGACAAATTTCAAGACACTGGGGTTAAAGAGACCTCGAAGCACCAACAGGTCCAATGACATCTTGGGGCCGTTGTAGCCAACCACAGGGCAATCAGGAAGCGCCAACCGTTTTAGGTTGTGAAATTTACTCAAATTGACGTAAGTTTCACTAGTTTCCTTGAGGATATTGATATTTCGAATGGAGCCAGCCCATTGGGTGAAATTACTAAGTTCATCACACTCAACCTGGAGGGTACGAACATTCACCTTATCATTCACCACATTCTTGTAAAACAGCGACAGAATGATACTGAAATCAGTATAGGGGAACTTCTCGCTAAACTTGTAGATGAAGCGGGGAGAAAAACAGGGGTTGTTGAACACGATTTCCTTGACGTAGCGGGGATCAAGGTAATCCTCGCCGGCAAGTTGCATGAACGAGTCATAGTTGACCCCAGTATAGTTGCGGTAAAACTCGCAGTCGATGGCTAGCGCCACCTTAAACGCCAGTTCGGGGGAATCAACGAAGATACGTTTCTGCAACTTGGTGAGCCCTAGCCGGTGCCACTCCTGGCATACTTGACAGACCACCAAAATGTCGACTTGGGTCAAGTTCTCGAATATCTCACACCATATTTCGGGAGGCAACGGTAAGTTCAGTTTCCGGCGTGGTTTTGCAGTGTCCAGGAGGAGCTCGCCCATTTGCGATGATAATGCGTCGAGGGTGGCGTTTGTTCGGTCCAACAACTCCTGCTGCTGCGATATTTGGACCTGCTGGTTCTCTATGACCGCCATAAGGCGCGAAAGCACCTCGTCGTTCATTGCCCTGTTGTCGATTGGATTCGCCGTCTTGCCAAGCGTGAATGTATGTAGTAGGGTCTGATATGCAGGGCGTGTACACGTCAAAAAAATTACCGAGAGTGGGCCCAATATGCGGGGTTCCCTACGCCGAGTGTACAAACGTTAAATGTTGGTGAAGTACAATTTGACAAACAGATGTATCTCGTATTTTGATTGATTTGTAGCACAATGGGTCGTAGTGTCAACCTCGAGCGGCGGTTTTCCCTACGATTGCTCACTGGGAAAAACGATCTCATCAGGCCGGCATAAGGTCGAATACAAACCCAAAAATGATTGTAGCGCCGCGCGGGAGGGGTAGTTGGATTAAACTACACCAGCGGGTTTATAGTTAGTAAAAGAAGGTAGGTTTTTTTTCGAGATTGGTTTTGGTAGAATGTACTCAACCTCAATGTTTTCGTTTTCCATTGACATGCTATATATGCTTAGTGGATACATGATGCGTTGATACTTTTTAAGTACTCGATGACAGTATCGACACTAGGATTAGACGGCGGCTCCGGGTTTTGCTTCCACTTCAACTTAGGGAGTTCAATTGGATCAGTGGGGTGATGTTTGCAATGGCACGCTTTGTTGACATACCAGCGCACTATGTCTTCATCACCAAAGCCATTAGCCCAAAAAAACGTTACCCAATTTTGAAGCCATGATGCTTCATTATAATGCTTTCGACCTTGACGGATCCAGGCATTTCCAAACCCCATCAGAAAGATAATCTCGCGAACCAACTCGTCATTAATGTCGAATATGATATCAAGGACCCACCTTGTGAATGCGTTGATCGGCAATTCGGCCACTAGTCTGCCAACTGCAAGAAACATCCGCCATATTTCAGTTTCAATTCGACTCCAGCTGTCAGGACCCCTAGCCCTGGCGATCAAATGACTCCAGGTATCACTGACATTGCGCAATTCTGCTCGATAATGACTAAGATCATCCTTACTAGCTTTCTCGGCCTCATGCCCCAAATTGTGGACAAACTCCCATACCTTGGCCTCCACCGGAGCCATCAACTTGCGAAGTGTACTAAGATCGAAACGGAAGTCGCCAATACACTCAAATATAAGACTGGGTGGTCTTTCACGAAATGGATTCCACTGATGTAGTTGGGATTGGATGATGGGAACCACGACCTCTTCTATGACTTGGGGTAGCAAAAATGTAATCGATTTCACCGTCTCAAATTCGCCTTCTTCAAGTGCCTGTTTACATCGTTTCCCGGCGAAATCGTTAATCCACGAATCGAACTGATCAGTTACACCAAATTTTTCCTCGTACAAATGACGAAATTGGGCAAGATCTTCGAGGCTAACTTCATCTTTTATCATATCAATTAAGGTCAAGAAAACCAGATCTGAGGAAACTTGTGCAAGACATTCCCGTGCCAGACGAGTCCCACTTTGGATACTCTTTAGTATATCTTCATCACAAATTGTTGCGTTGATCTCCTCATTCAATGCCTCTTGTAATTTAGGAAGTTGTGCCAAGGCCGCTTTCAAATCCCCCTCTTCCTCGCTTAAAGCCACCAAAGCCAGAGATATTCGTCTCAACCGCAGATTGTGAGTTTCAAGTAGTGTCGTACTTCGACTTTCAGCAGCATGTCTGTAGGTTTCGGGTACCGAAATACCAAGATCCTCTAATTGATCGATAAGTTGGATATAACTCCGTAGAAGTTTTGCATCCAATTGAGAGCCGTCATCCAAGGGTTGTTGAAGTTGAGCTGGTACCTCGGCCTGTGGTGTCTTTTCTTTGATGCCACCGACACCAAGGCCTTTGGGTCGAAGCTTGGTTTCAATAGGCACCACCAAGCCTTTATCGCCAGTACCAAGAGCTTTACCTTGCTCATACCCCATTTTGATCAACAACTTAGCCCCAATACCGTATCTTTCATACGTATGTTGGACTTCTGTCGGTTCGTCTCCAACCTCACTTTCGTCGTTGGCATCGTCATTGGCATTCTCAAGGTCTTCATCGGAGGATTCAACATCAGAATACTCTGTCGATCGTATCAGTGACATCATACCGGGCTGGGACGATCGTGTCAGTCCATTTCCGCCCTTCGTGAATGCCACGCTGAAATTCATTACTTCCCATTACCCGTTGGTAGTATAAATCGCATGATACTGCACATCGTGGAAAACTAGCCGATGCTGTTGATATGGCGTCCACGGTTAAATCAACTGGATATGTGTCATTATTAGAGACTTTGGAATAACTTACCACTTTGACATATCATTAACATCAGTCACTAGCATATCGAATAACGCTGAGCATTCAGGAGCAACTTCTTCAGGTATGAGGCGTCTAGGGTAGATTCACACTATTTTAATGGATTTAGATTATGAGAGGTAAGGTTGGTTACGATTGTGTCCACAAACTTCAATGTATTATGGTTTATACTATAGCGCCATCGCTTGGACCGTCTCATCAATTTCGAACAGGCGCGTAGCGCGTCGCAAGACTTTGGATCCATTCAGCGACCGTTTGACGACTATGTTAATTGGCATTAGCGGAACCATATCTTCCGGCAAAGCCGAAGTGGTACGTTATCTCACCTTCCAAGGGTTTGAAATTATTCAATTGAAGTCGACGTCATTTTCCATATCGACCAAGGCGAAGCATTTTGAAGTTCATAAACTGTTCGAGACAATAGGTGACCTTGTGGACTTTGTCACCCTTAACTGGCAACGTAACTTTGTCATCAGTCATATGGATAACCCCGAGTTGGTCGATATCCTTCACAAACGTCCATTTTTCTTGCAAATTCTGGTCGATGCTCCCATCAAGATGCGATATGAGCGGTTCGTTGCCTCCGGAGCCAGTTGTACTCTCGAAGAGTTTATCAAGCTTGACGATGACCTTCTCTACTATGGCGAAACACCGTTGATTCAGATTATTCACCAAGCGCACGTGAATATTGTCAATACTAGTGCCTCCGTCCGTGATCTCTACGTGAAACTTCTGGAGCTCAATTTACTCGATAAAGAACGACTCCGTCCGTCGTGGGATCTGTACTTTATGCGGTTAGCCGATTTAGCGGCATTAAGATCCAACTGTATGAAGCGTCGGGTGGGAGCGGTGATTGTGAGACTGCTGAGAGTAGTTGCAACTGGTTACAACGGGACTCCTCGTCATCTCAAGAACTGTAATGAGGGTGGGTGTGATAGATGTAACAAGGGTCCGGGTCTGGGGGCCAGTTTGAGTACTTGTCTTTGTCTACACGCCGAAGAGAACGCCTTGCTCGAAGCGGGACGGGACCGGATTGGCGAAGATCTGGTACTTTATTGCAATACTTGTCCTTGTTTGACCTGCAGTATCAAGATCGTTCAAAGCGGGATTAAGGAAGTGGTTTACGCCCAAAGTTACCTGATGGATGAAGCCACTCATCGGGTGATGGAACAAGCCAATGTGGTACTCCGGCAGTTCCAGCCGCCACGAGACGGCATATTCGTTTAAGACAATTGGGGTGGGGGGAAGTAAAACGAGCAACAAAAGTGTAATTTATCGATGATCAGCATCAATGCATTGTTTTATACATACAGGTTTGATGTGGGGGGGGAAAAGTGGACCTTAAACGATATTTTTCAAATTAAGTCTCTCTGTACTCGTAAGGACCAGGCTTTTGTTCGGCATCGAACTTGAGCAGCTCGATGGTCTTGCCATCGACGTTAAGGTAGGCTTCGACCTTGTCGCCGGGATTGATGGCGCCAACGCCCTTAGGGGTACCGGTTAAGATCAAGTCACCCTTTTCAAGCGTCATGATCAGGGACATGTGCGATAAGATTTTGTGGATGGGGAACAACATCAAGTTGGTCAAGTCCTGTTGCTTAGTTTCGCCGTTAACCTTAAGCACCAACTCGACGTTGTAAGGGTCGGGGATCTTTTCCTTGGGGATGTAGTTGGACAAGGGCAAGAAGGTGTCGAACCCCTTACCGATCAGCCACGGCAACCCCTTCTTCTTGGCTTCGTCCTGGACGTTTCTCGCCGTCATGTCGATGGAAAGGGCGTAACCATCGATGCATTCCAACGCTTCTTCGGCGGAAAAGTCGGCGGGCAAATTCTTGAGCGTCCGGTTTAACACAAAAGCCAACTCGACCTCGTGGTGGACCACCACCCCCTTGGGGACGAGGAAGGGGCCGTCGTTGGGTTTGAGCACCAGCGATGACGGCTTGAGGAAGAAAAACGGCTGCATGGGCTTAGCATTGTTAAGCTCGGCAATGTGGGCGGCGTAGTTGCGGCCGATGCAAAGGATCTTCCGGGCGTTGTCGATGTACTTGAGAGACATATTGTGGGGAGAAAAAGATTTGGGCCGTCGATGTGCTTCGTGTTTAGTGCGGCTGCGTGGGGGAAGTAACCATCGGAGTCGCTCGAGAATATGGTGAGGGGGTTGCGGATGACGACGGTACATTGTACCTTTGTCAGCCCACACCCCCCCGGTGTTTGTGGTGATGTTGATGAGATCTCGGATAGTGAATAATTAGCCGCCGTCGCAGACGGAGGTGGCCAGAGGTTAGAGCAATAGCGAAGATAGGCACGATCGGAAGTCGGCGGGGCCAGGGATCGCCGAGGCATTAACGGCCGCGGTGAGTTTACGAGGTGCCACCCGCGGCAGGTTTCCGGGGCAGGGCTTCGAAGACATATTTCATGGCGAGATTATTATTGGCCCAGCCGGAGATGAGGGGCGGCGTTCATAATGGTGGGGACCCCGAGGGGGATGGGGCGGCCCACCTGCCTCGGGTAGCTATCGCCAGGGAGGAAAAACCACAACAGGCCTGCACTTGGACATCGGCTGCGGGGGTGCGTGTGACGGTTCCGATACGGGCGTTGAGGCTTTGAGAAATCAGACAGTTTCGATCTTTGCCAATGTGGCTGCGATCGTTAGGCTGCAAGATGCTGATGATGGCGTCGGCGGTGATCGTACCAGACGAGATGGGGGGCCCTGGTGGTGGTGGGGGTGACTGGCCATGGGTCACTAACCGAACTAGGTACCGAGGGAAAAAGCAACAGTTACGGACGTCGGGCACCACGGGCGTAGTCAAGGTCGCACCACACACAAACGCTTAGGTTGACTGCCCGACACCAGGTAATGTCGGCAGTGGCTCGGCGAGGCTACGGGCGTCAAACATAAACAAACCCGAGAGCAACTGGCTCGAATCGGGTGGTATCGACGAGGGATTTTTCGCCCTTGGAGTAGCCCATGGCCGATGGGGTGCCTAGGTTACCGGGGCCACCGTTGACAATGCCGGAGTCCCCGTACCTGGAAAGCAATGTCTACGTATTTTCTTTTTAAGTTGCCGTTGCTTCAAGGGGATGCTCGCCCCGTAGTGCAGCGGTGTCCAGGTACCGCCTGTCGCAGCCGGCCGGCGCCAAAAATAGGCCACAGCCCGAGGGCGGCCAACACTACCTGTCGACGGGGTACATATAGGACGGGATAGCCGCCTAGGGTCGATGACTGTTTGACCACCAATTCTCACCTCTGGCTCTGGTAGAAAAAAAAAAAAAACAAACGTGGTGGACCGCCTCCCTCAGTGATTACCTTTCCTCATCCGGCGGCGTGCAGCAGATCGGGAACCCTTCCCAAAATATTCCAACAGGGGAAATCAAAAAAATAGCAAGCCGAGCCTTATAAGAAAAAAACCCTACGCTTGTCGACTTACGTTCCCACCATGAAGTTTTGGATCGTTATCGCCGTGGCGGCGGCGGTGGTGGCGTTGGATCCAGCCGTGTGTGCCCGCTACAACACCGGCTCCGGGTCGGCGTCGAAGCAGGACCAGTGGATGTCCAACGGCCTCTGCCACGACCATTGTCTGGGCTACGCCTACGCCGTCACCAACGGCAACCTGTGTTGGTGTTCCAATTACGCTCCCGGCGACACCGTCGACATTGGCGAGTGCAACCAGGGCTGTCCCGGTATCGACTTGGAGAAGTGTGGCGGCGACAACGCCTTTGGCTACGTCAAGTTGCCCGGCATGGCCAGCGGCACCATGTTTGACCCCTCGAAATCTACGTCTACCACCAAGCCGGCGACGCTGTCGGCGCCTCCGCCGCTGACTACGCCCCGGACGACAACGTCGACGTCGCCACCACTGTCAGCTCCTCCTCCGGCTCCAGTACTGCTGCAAGTGCTGTTCCAAACGCTGGTGTTGTTGGTGACGCTGGTGGTGGAACTGGTGGTCACCAAAACTAACCAAAAGACGCAAACTACCACTACTGTCCACACCACCGAGGTGCTGGTAACCACGACCTCGACAATTGAAACGTCGGAAGAACCGTCGCTGTCGGACGAACCATCGCTGTCGACAGAACCTTCGCTGTCGTCGGAATCGTCGCTGTCGTTAGATTCATCTTCGTCACAATCGTCCCTGCAGCTGTCCCTGTCGGCTGAACTGAGTGTATCTCTGGCCGAATCGTCGTCGTTACTTGGACCGACGACGGTGGTGCTGGTAATGACGGTCGACGGAGCTCCCGAAGTCACCACTCGCTTCATCACGACCTTACCCGATGCCGCTGCCACCAATGCTACCACGGCCGATGCCGTGCCTCAAGACCATAAGAAGCTGAAGGGGTTTTTTGATCTGGCAGGTAAGGTGGCGGGGACATTTACCGCGGTAGGAGTGGTGGTGGTGGCGCTTGCTGCCCTTCTCTTGTGGTGCTGCTGCTGTGCTGGACGCCGCAGCGTCGCCGATGACGACGATTATACCGATGAAGATCATCTGGTGGTCGAACCAGAAAAGGCGGCCACTCAGGTCAACTACCTGAACACGCCGCTGAGTGTGCCTCCAGCATACTCCAAATCCAACGTCACCACCACTCAGCAACAAGTAAGACGTCTGCCGTCATTTAGCGGGATGTTGGGCTTAATGGGCGCCAACACCTCGAATGACAAGGAGATGATCCGATCCCAAAGTCGGAAAAAATTGATACCCTCAGAAGACGAAATTATTGTCCCTCCAGCACCGCAATTGGATCTGCGTTTAGATCCCCTGACGATGTTTTTAAGTCAGAATTTGCTGCAGAAGCTGTTGGATGACGATGTCGACTACTCGCGTCGGGTATTGCGGGTAGCTAATCCCGACCATACCCAGAGTGGTCTTTCCAAGGATCCTCAAGAAGGAATGTCTTAGAATCACGGCATGGAAAGGGCTGAGCCCTTATTTAATTGCATACTTTCGTTAAATTGAAAGCCACACTATGAATGAATACACATTTGGTATGAATTGCGTCGCCACTTTCGTGGGTACCGTTACGAATCGTGCACCTGGTCACTCAACGTACGGTAATTTTTGTCAGTAGCATCCCTTGGGTAAACTTTCGTTAATGTGTCAAAGTTACATCTAGATCTTTGCTAATCGACTGTGGTTGACGTGACATCTTTATCTCTACGGATCTACTCCGGAAAAAGTCACCTCTCGATTCCTACGGATCTATTCCGGATAATTTAATATCACGATGCGTAGATGACGTCATGTAGCTTTTCACGAGTCAACCACGATTTGATTCAATTTTGGTTATGCTGAACAGAAACTCATCAACGGGGAGATCTCGTAAGGCTGTAATCAAGTGTTCAAAGACTATATGACTTTGAAACATTTTTTATGATTGTTCGTGCGATGAGCTACCATTATGGGTGGGATTTCTAAGCCAAGAATCATGAATCTTAAGATGAGGCATAATTTTTCATGGCGTCCCACCTCTGTGTTAAAGCAATATACGGCACTTGAACTACAGACTGGCGCCATAATCCTGATCCCCACAAACTAGTTTGTCCGACACCATTCTATTGGATTCTAAGGGAATTCGAAATTGTGGTCAGAAAAACGGTCATCATTGCCGCTTACCCGGTTGATGCCATAAATACTGGCTGATAATTGGGTGGCGTCTCCTCTGACACTTTAGATTCTTATCTAGCCATCTCCTTACCGCTAAGGAATTGGCGATAGGTGACGTAATGCCATGGTTGGATGACAGATTGCTTGGTTTTCTAAATTTTCTCGTTCCGTTAGTCGTCGTTTGACCTATGTTGTACTTTGTGGACACGATGATGACAAAAAGAAACAATTATTGAGACATCATTCACCACAAAACTGTTGTTAACATCATCTCGTTGCTTTGTTGTCTATGAAGTAGTTGACGATGCATTTAACATTGCCCCGCATCATGCGGTCATTACCTTTCGATGCGGCTGCAACTCGGTTGCCGTATGGAACCCACGTTTTACTTTATCAGATGTTCGCACACAGAAATCAATCTCTCTAAACAGTCATGCAAAAACGATGAAAATCAGATCTAAAAATTTTGGCTTATATTTCACGTTTAAACATTAAAGGAAAAGGCGTAAACTAACCACGGTTACAAGAACTAACTCAGCCAAGTCTTACCAAAAGTTGCAGTGGTGTGGCTGAGTCGCCAAGCTTTGCCGTTTTCATCGGAGGTTTGCGACACCAAACACCAGGTAATGGTAGTAAAGTTTTTCGGAAGAATTTGTCAAACAATACACCGCCGGGTTCCCATTCGAATTCGGCTATTACCCCCCTCAGTTTATGATCTTTTCACCACGTCCCGGCCGTGGTGGTTTTCTTGTACCCTTGGCGCCTGCACAAAGATTCTTTTCTTGGCAGTGGTCTTTTTTCTTATAAACCGCACCCCCTCCTGGTGGGGTCACCAGGCGCACCCATGATGAACTTTACCCACCCAACTAGCATCTTGAATGCCAATACCATGAGCCAGCAACCCGAATTTGATATGAACCTGGACCTGCCCCTGCTGATGGGCAGCCCGCCCAACCTGAACGAATCCCCGGGCTCGCTTACCACGAATTCTTCCACCGGATCCCCCCTTCAAGACAAGTTCCACTACCCCCAAGCTTATCCCAACGGTAACAATGTCGCTACCCCTCCTAAGCCCAAGAAGAAGTACATGAAGATCAGAGATGAAGACATGCGGGGTCCGTTCTACTGTAAGTGGGACGGTTGCACCACGGTGTTTGGTACTCCGGAAGCGCTTTACGACCACCTTTGTGACTTGCACGTTGGTCGTAAGAGCTCGAAGAATTTGAACTTGACTTGCCTGTGGGAGAACTGTGGCACCACCACCGTTAAGCGTGACCACATTACTTCTCACTTGCGTGTACACGTTCCCTTGAAGCCCTACCACTGCGATCTCTGCCCCAAGCTGTTCAAGCGTCCTCAAGACTTGAAGAAGCACGCTAGAGTGCACGCTGACGACCACCCGAAGAAGTTAAAGCGTCAACGTGAAACTCCCAAGTATGACTTGCCGTTCCCTGAGGATAACCGCAAGCGGGCACCTTATGATCCCAGTCAACAGGCCCACATTGTTAACTCTCTCCTTTCGGAGTTCAACTTCCCCTTACACGGGGACCAAGCTATGAAGAAGCGGAAGCCCGACCCCCTGTACAACCCCGATATGTACCAAAAGTTCCAGACTGTGGAACACGCTGAACT
Organism: Diutina pseudorugosa; assembly: GCA_030580175.1. Taxonomy (NCBI): domain Eukaryota; kingdom Fungi; phylum Ascomycota; class Pichiomycetes; order Serinales; family Debaryomycetaceae; genus Diutina; species Diutina pseudorugosa. The sequence goes on along the minus strand of JAKTSL010000007.1, from coordinate 138,207 downwards.
TGTTCCGCCCCTGGCCCAACAAGGGTATTACGGCTACCCCCAACATCAGCCCCTGTTTGGCTCGGCTGTGGCTTTCGCCGCCCACTCGAACCCTACACTGGTGTACGAAGCTGAACGCTTTTTCTCGTCGCTCTCCAACTCTATCGACATGCAATTCCCTCAGTTGTCTATGCCTTCGCACAACAACTATGATCAAATGTCGCTGACGGGTAACCATGCCGGGTACACACTCCCTCCTGTGAGCAAGCCGGTCATGAACCAAGCTCCTCAAGCTTCTCAATATCCCCAGGCTCCTCAAGCTCCTCAGGCGGCTCCGGCCCCTCAGGCGGCTCCGGCCCCTCAGACTTCGCCCTACCCTACCGCCCAACTCGGGTCTATTCCCACAATGAAGATGGACGTACCTCTGTACCCGTTGGCCTCCAGATCGGGTAACGAATTCCAAGGTAAGCCACAAGCAATGTACTCCGTCTATGGTCAACGTGAAGCTCAACCATTATTGGAAGACGAATCAGACTCCGCCTCGAACTCGGTATCGGACTCGGCATCAGAATATGACTCGGACGCTGAGGAAGGTGGATTGATCCTGGCGTTTGAGGACATGTCGGTTGACAACATGAACATTCGTGCTGTGCAAAGACACAAGGAGATGGTGTCGTTGGTTCTCAACTACTTGCGTCAAGAAATCTCTCAATTGGAGTTAAAGAAGGCTGAGCCTATCGAGAACGAAAAGAAGGGTTCGCTCTACCCCACTATGATTGCCATTTAAGCTAATGGTAATTTTGAACCGCATTATAGCGGTCTAACGACGATAATGTATTTTGGGTTATATGGGTTTAGGAATAAATTATTTTGAAAGGATTATGATCATTGTGGACTTTATTGTAGTGCCAATACGACAATAGAAAATATATATACACGTTAACAAATGACGCCAGAACCTAATACCTGGTTGCCTCTATATAGAACAAGATTTTGACCCGGTGCCATTGCTCGTTGTTCCTCGCAAAGTTGCAATGCCATTGTAGAATCAGTCAACGCCCACGATTCCACCTTCGCCGGGGTTTGGAGAGATCGATATTGCATAGTTAATCCCTCAGACGGGACTGTCTTCGGGTCCACTAGCCATCTCCACTCATTAGCTTTGACTTTATTTGAAAAAAGCTTGGGATTATCTCTGCCACGTACGATAACCAATTCATTAGTGTCGTACCGCTTCTCGCTAACGAACCATACTCCCTTGTAATTAGGGTCACCTTGAGGCATCAGTAAAGCCAGTTTTTGTCCGATGGTAGCATGCCAGAGACCTTGGTGTTGACCCCATACCTTACCATCTTCAGTGATGATGTTTCCTGGATTAGGCGGAATGTACTCGTTGAGAAAGTCACGGAACAGACTCTGTTCCTGACTAACAAAGCAGAGACCTTGAGAATCAGGTTTTGACTGAATGTGGAGGTCAAATTCTTGAGCAAGCTGTCGAACAGCAGGTTTGACGTAATGACCAATGGGCATAAGCACTCGCAGGAGCAGGAGAGGAGACACACTACTCAAGTAGTACAGCTGGTCCTTTTGCTGTGAGAAGCCTCGAAGAAGGTGGACGTCTCCAGTTGGGTTATGCTTCATGATGCGAGCATAATGCCCGGTAACCAACCACCATTTCAGGTCTCCCAAGAGCTTCGTGAGATACTCAAGCATGACACCAAACTTGATGAACCTGTTACAACCGGTATCAGGGTTAGGTGTGAGTCCACGACGGTACATATCGATCATAGGCGTAAATACATCTTCCCAGTACTCACGCTCAAAGTTAACTCTCGAACAAGGCATATCCAACTGGGCACAAACACGTTTGACGTCATTCCAGTCAGCTTCGGTACATTTAGCCGTTTGCGACCAGTTAGCCATGTAAATGCCCCGGACGTTCTTGTATCTCTGTTTGTACAACGCTGCTGCCACCGATGAATCTACTCCCAGAGACATCGCGATGATGATCTCGTCCTCAGGGTTTGGCGTGGGGATCAGATATTCATCAGTATCAATCGGGTTGGTCAACTGAAGCGACTGTTCTAACTTGGAGACAAGCAGAGCCGATTTGGAGGCGATCGAGGAGTAGGCTCGGATTCGTCGTAGACTAAGCATTCGATGCGCACATCGAGGACACATTTGTCAGCCCTATCAATGACCTGAAGTTAGCAAATGTAGTCTTTATAATTGAAGAAGAAAAACAGGCAGACTTATGATTCTTTTAATCATATAGAATATTTACTCTTCGCTTTTCAATGAGAATACTTCATCTTACCGTGACGAGAAAAGCCCAACTCTCCAAATATCCACTAAAAACATTTCTTTTGTATAATGACAGGTTACGAACTAACAATAGTAACTACAAATCCAGGTTACATTGATGGTCTAGTTATTAGTGGTTCCGTTAATGGTGCTCATCGACACTTTAGATCAACTCATCGCCAACTGTGCGACAGACGTTGATCACTAATGGCACTTCGAGACCTTCTCACCCAATTAGTTTTGGGTGTCCCCCCTACAAAGTTTGAAGCTGCTCATGATGACAAGTTTGAATCGCTTGTTGGTCCCATAAGGAAGATCATCTCCGGCGAGGCGGATGACCTTATCAATACAACCGAGCTCCAAGCATTGATCAAGCACGATACCAACGTCGATGAAGTGGTCAACCGTACCCTTGTCCAAATGGTAGACCAGTTCGGTCCCGAACTAGGCCCCATCCAAATGCAAGTATTGGCAGTGTGTGCTCTCCAGCTCTTTGTGCAAGCTAATTATACTGGTCCCGAGCTTGTCCACGGTGCTGCGGAGATGCTTGGGCTCAGTGATGATGCCTCCATGATCCAAAGCCTTTCCATTGGCGGCCAACCTGCCTACGACCTAATGATTGAACCGGGGTATCTTTTGTTTGCCCTCCGGACATTTGAGAAACTCATGGGTGTTGATGCTAATTGGCACCTTAGTCTGTTCGAGGAAATAAAGGAGGCGGCAAGTGAGTATGTCAAGGGCATCACCGGCAACCCCGTGCAAGCGTCGCTTCAATGGTGGCGTACTCGGGCTCTCCAGGTGCAAATGATGGTTCTTGCTGAACCTGTCGATGTCATCGGTACCTTATGTCAAGTGTTGCTTTGTCCGAGCGTGACGACCGTTTTGGCTCCCGCTGCCGATTCGGATGCTCAAGTGGTTAGCGCCGTACAACAATTATACCTTTTGGAAGCGATTCGGGTCAATATCCATGGTAATACCGAACACTTAACCGAGCCTCTTTTGAAGGAGTTGACTCGTGTATCTCAATTACAATTGGTGCTTACTGGTGCCAAGGCCAAGCGGACGAAGTTCCAAACCTATTTGGCACTGCTGTTGGTGGTGTTGGCAAAGCTGGGGTCACCGCTGATCTATGATGACGACCAGGGCGCCGATGAGGCTCCGGTCAACTTGGATTTAGAACTGGATTTGCTCTTGGAAAAGCCCCACTTCGAGCTGTTGGAAAATGTCGAATTTAACGACGATGATACCCCCGCGGCCAAGCGTATCAAGTATGATGTCGAAGAAAGTAGTGAAAAACGGGTCGTACCCATTGCTCTCAGTGCTGATGCCATCCCTGCTGACCTCCAAAAGCTTGATTTGAACAACCAACCAAGACTTAACGACTTGGATAGCATCCAGTTGTTACTGAGACTCATTATCATTGCCCAAACCCTGCCGCTGGGAGACCCCTTGATCGAAGAAGAACTTATGGCGATTGTGCTGCGGATTATCTACGCCGACAACGCCACCAAGAAGCCCAATCCCACCGTATTTGGTCGGGCTCTTTGGCAGCGACTGGTGCTTGAGACGCAAAAGCCCAAAACCATTGAACGGGGTATCTTGCAGATGACTGCCCTTGTGGAAGAAGCTGGTATTAAGGTGAAGACGAGAGTATTTGCTGAAGCTCAGGTTACTGCTGCTGATGTGGCTCACCGGTTGCGATTCATTCATCAATTGCCGCTTTTGCTGAGTTGGGCGATGAATGGGGAATTAGCCAGAAGATACATGCTGTTTGGGGCGTTTAAGTCGGCAATCGACATCTATGAGCGACTCGGTATGGTCCACGATGCTGCTGTGTGTTACGCTGCCACCGATGACGTTGCTCGGGGTATTGAATTGATCAAGGGTCGGCTTGCCACCCATCCTAATGATGCCAGAGCTATCGCCATTCTCGGTGACTTTACCATGGATCCCGAGCTTTGGGAACGGCTGTGGCAAGTGGGTAAGTACGCCAAGGCCAAAGCTTCGCTTGCTCGGTACTGGTACTCGCCTCCAGCTGATCTGGGCCATCAACGTAATGTCGATTTGGCCATCAAGCACATGAATCAATGTCTCACCATCAACCCCCTTAATTTTGAAAACTGGTACTTCTATGGTTGTTGTGGTCTTGAGCTGGGTCAATTCGAGCTTGCCGCCGAAGCGTTTAGTCGGTGTGTGGCATTGGATGACACTAATGCTCAGGCGTGGCTGAACTTGGCCCTGGCACTTTTACAATTGGACGATAAGCTTAAACCGGCGTTCCAAGCGCTTAAGCGAGCCGCCCGATTGGGCTACGAAACCAAGCTGTGGAAGATTTTTGAGAACTATCTCACCGTGGCTCTTAGGCTTCAAGAATGGCAAGAAGTGGTGTTTTCTGCCGGTCGTTTGTTGAAGATGAGAGCCAAGGATGGCGAAGCTGCCGTGGATACCGCCGTGTTCGAAGAGCTTTCCACGGTGTTGTGTTCGACGGATTACCCTACCGACACCAACCAGCTTCTGCACTTCCAACGAGCGGCGATTGACCTCATTTGCCAGGAATTGCCCAAGGTCATCACCCATAACCCCCACTTGTGGCGTATTGTCGCCAAGGTCGAAGCGTGGCGCAAACGGCCGTGGGCGGCTCTCGAAGCATACGAAAAAGCTGCTCGTGTGGTGACTCTCCGACCGGAAGTGGAGTATGAGGTGGAGGTGTGGAATGAGGCGGTCGATGCGGTGCTGGACTTGGTGGCAGCCTACGAAAACTACGGCGACCTTCCGGGGCGTCATGGTGGCGATGATGTCGTTTGTTCTAACTGGAAGTACAAAGCAAAGCAAGTGGTGCGGCTGTTGACGCTGAGAGGTAAGCTGATGTTCGAAGGCGACGATGGTTGGGAACGGTTGATGCAATTAAAGGCGGATTTGGTGTAGGTGACGATATGGTTTACTAGCCGATAAGGTGTGATTCGGTCTTAACATTAAGAGTCGTATATATAGGCGTTAAGAGCGATATAACTATAAAAGTAACGCTGCAGGCAAAGTCGCCGTTAAGCTAACTCGGTACCTGTTGTGTTTACGATTGAGGGCGTGTACATGTGTAACATGATTGCTGTACCCCGTGGGACAGTGATCTACGATAACGCTGACGAATAGTAGCGAAGTTACCGGCCGCATACGTCGGCATGGCGCCGGAGAATTCGTCGAGCCAGGGTCGATGAATGTTGCCGGTCGTCCGCGACAACATTAATTAGATGATGTTATGGTGGCAATCCATGAAGATCGACTGTCGGTGTGGAACGGTGATACATCACCATCCGACGTTTCCATACGTCATGGTAGATTGTATCTGAACTCGCTTATTGTGGTCGTACATCTCTCCTGCTACCGTTTCGATCTCACTACATCTCGAAGAAATCGCGTCACTTTTCGTCACGGACGTTGAGCACGCGTTAAGTGAGATTGGTAATGATGAATAGCGGCGTGATCAGAGAGGGTTCGTCATCGATTTGTGGGGATTAGCCCATTCCGGGCTTGGCGATACTACGTAAGAGCCCCACTTGTGGGGGTAATATTATTCGGGCGCTCTGGGTTCATTTTCAATTCACGGTGGCCGTGCTAAACACCGACGTCACCCCACAAAAAAGATGCGCCGCTTATGGCGTCAGGGCTCCATGACTACCCCACCACAATAACTACACCAAGTCGAATCTTGGCGTATTCTCCGCAGGCTTCATCGATACGGTGGGATTAGCAGCTCCTTTCATTGGTCGAATGTGGCTTAAGCCCCGCAAATGGCGTCATCGCCACTAACCCATGGAATTCCATAACGATCTTCAATTAGAGTTAAACCGTGTCATTAAACCATCAATTTAAAGCCCCAGCCCAAAATTGGTGACGTGGTGGGTATATCTTTGGGCCGCTATCACTGTGTGGTGGTGATGAGCTCATCTTCGGCATTTTCCGCTCCGTTAAGTTCCTAATTAGGCGAATTCGCAGGGTTCGAAACCGCGATTGTACTCAACAAATTTTGAGTGGTGACAACGGTCACCTGCCGGAAACTCCGACCCAAATACCGAATGCAACCAAATTAGCATTCATATGGTGGATTGGGGCCACACCTACGCTAACTGAACCCGATGGCGTGGTTGGGGAGCAGTTTGGCTCGTCGTAGCTTCGATCTCGCTTGAGTTACACGTATATCGGGGCGGGGTAGGTCGCCATCAACGTCTGTAGACGCATTGTCAGACACGTCTATATTTTTGTGGTTTTTTTCATTCTGGACGAGATGTACTCTTGATCAACCACCTCAATTGATGGTGCCCACCTGTAAGGAGGCGATTATTCCTGGTAATTGCAATTTCGAATGACTCCGGCGACGCGCTTGCGGGGGTTGTGGGGAACACACCCACTTTTAAATCCTTTGCAGGTAAGTGCGTGTGCCGCCCACAACCCGCAGCCTACCCCAGTCCAAGGCTGAGATTATTTAAACCCCCCGAGCGCCCACCGTTGGAGCTTTTGATTTCTTTACCTTCCAAAGCCGAAAGACTTTTCTCTTACCCATGGGTGACGAAAACCACTTGACATTGGACCACGAAAAGGCCGCCCCTCCTCCCGCAGGATTCAAGGAGCGCTCCAAGCACACGCCCAACTTGGCGTCGTTCGAGGAGTACGAAAAATTGTACAAGCAATCGGTTGAAGACCCCGCCTCGTTCTTTGGTGAACAAGCCAAGCAGTTGTTGCACTGGCTGAAGCCCTTTGACAATGCCAGAGTGCCCGTCGACCCCAAGGACGACTTCAAGAACGGCGACTTGCCCGCTTGGTTCGTCGGTGGTGAATTGAACGCGTCGTACAACTGTGTCGACAGATGGGCCCGGGACACTCCCGACAAGGTCGCCATCATCTACGAAGCCGATGAAGTTGGCGAGGGTCGCCAAATCACCTACGCCGAATTGCTCAAGGAAGTGCTGAAGCTTGCGCAAACTCTCTCCAAGCTTGGGGTCAAGAAGGGTGACTCAGTGGCCGTGTACTTGCCCATGATTCCCGAAGCGGTCATCACCTTGTTGGCCATTGTCCGTCTTGGTGCTACCCACTCGGTGGTGTTTGCTGGTTTCTCCCTGCTGGCGTTGCGGGACCGGATCTTGGACGCCAACTCGCAAATTGTCATCACCGCTGACGAACTGAAGCGTGGTGGTAAGACGATTGAAACCAAGAAGATTGTCGATGATGCTCTTAAGCTGTGCCCCGATGTGCGCAATGTGCTCGTGTTCAAGCGTACCGGGAACTCGCATGTGCCGTTCCTGGCGGGCCGGGACTTGTGGTGGCACGAAGAGTTGGCGAAGTACGGTAACTACTTCCCCCCGGTGCCCGTCCAAGCTGAAGACCCCATGTTCTTGCTTTACACCTCCGGGTCCACGGGTAAGCCTAAGGGTATTCAACACAACACTGCCGGCTACTTGCTTGGTGCGGCATTGACCACCAAGTACACCTTTGACGTCCACCCCGACGACATTTTGTTCACCGCCGGTGACATTGGTTGGATCACCGGCCACACTTACTGTGTGTACGGTCCGTTGTTGAACGGTGCCACCACCGTGGTGTTTGAAGGTACCCCGGCTTACCCCGACTTCTCGCGGTACTGGCAAATTGTCGACCAGTACGGCGTCGACCAATTCTACGTGGCCCCCACCGCGTTGAGATTGTTGAAGCGTGCCGGCACCAAGTTCATCGAACCCTACAAGCTTGACTCGTTGAGAGTGCTCGGTTCGGTCGGTGAACCCATTGCCGCTGAAGTTTGGCACTGGTACAACGACAACATTGGTCGCCACAAGGCCCACATTGTCGACACCTACTGGCAAACCGAATCGGGTCTGCACTTGTTGACTCCTCTTGCCGGGGTCACTCCCACCAAGCCCGGGCTGGCGTCGTTCCCCTTCTTTGGTATTGTCCCCAAGATTTTGGACCCCACTCTGGGTGAAGAATTGACCGGCAATGACGTCGAGGGTGTGCTTGCCATCAAGAACGCCTGGCCTTCGATCACCCGTGGTATCTTCAATGACTACGCTCGGTTCATTGACACCTACTTGGGTGCCTACCCTGGCCACTACTTCTCCGGTGACGGGGCTGCTCGTGATAGAGATGGCTTCTACTGGATCTTGGGCCGTGTTGACGACGTGGTCAACGTGTCGGGTCACCGGTTGTCGACTGCGGAAATTGAAGCTGCCCTCATCGAACACGAATTAGTTGGGGAACTGGCGGTCGTTGGTTACGCCGATGACTTGACCGGTCAAGCTGTGGCTGCCTACGTGTCGCTTAAGAACAAGGACGTCCCCGCCGAAGAACTTGACGCCATCAAGAAGGAATTGATCTTGACGGTGAGAAAGGAAATCGGTCCCTTCGCTGCTCCTAAGTTGATCTTGTTGGTGGACGATCTCCCCAAGACCAGATCGGGTAAGATTATGAGAAGAATCTTGCGGAAGGTGTTGGCTGGTGAAGCCGACTCGTTGGGTGACATCTCCACCTTGTCGAACCCTCAAGTCGTTCAACAAGTTATCGATGTCGTCGCTGCCGTCAAGAAGTGATTTGACCACGCTTTATTTATTAAATGAATGTCTTATTTAAATTCATTGTAAACCTCTAAACACTGTTCTTGCGAAGTTACAAAACTTTCAATTTCGCAACAAAAACGAAATTACACGCGTGTGATGGCACGTCTTGTTCGTTGACTTTTATAATTATGCCCATTTCAAAATCTTGCGGAATAATTTGTTTATCGAGTTTGTCGCATTCGATCAAAGGTCACCACAACACTACAAGATCACCGCCCATTCTACGATCCATGGAGATAATGCTTTGAGTGCATCTTCTAGCGTCTCTGTGACATTTGGGAGTAAAATGGAAGCAACCACCGACACAATGGCTAAATAGTGTTTTCGTCTTTCACAAATGACACATATAATGGTGAGAAAAGTACGGTTTACGCTGGTCAGTAGCGACTTTGAGATGGCTTCCTATGTTTTAGTCGGTAGCCTTTTCACCTAGACAAAATTTGACGGAATTTGACGGAACTTGTCGATTTGTCGATTTGGCCCCAGTCGGGCCTAACACCAATGAGATAGCTCGTAGAAACAATTGATGCCCATTAACATGGTATTAGTGCTAGTCTACTTGACTAGATGGGGTCAATGACGTCATAGCTGATTGCATCAAATGTATATACTGCAATGTGTTGAAGATAACCACTGATTGAGTGAAACACGTCGAGATAACAACCGTTTACGGCGGCCAATATATGTTATACAGTAATTGGCCTCAAAACCAAATATGTTTAGTTCTGATTTTTCGAAATTTCGACTTTTTGTCGTCATTTGGGTTCTCAGTTTTGCATTTTTTCTCCAGAAAGCGAAAACTGCGATTTATTCAGTCTGGACAAGGGTTAACAAAAACCAAAGCCACCTGGCAAGAAGCCAGCAGTGTGATCTACAATAGCTTAGTATCACTTCTGTGCGTCCATTGGCATTGAGCTCGTTATTTTGAGGTTTACATTTTTGAGATGCGGCGAGTCTTAACAGTGGGACACCCTAAAAAGCTTGACCCGGTTTTCGACCTCCGATATCCTCCGGGGTCCTTCCGGGATCCTCCGGGCAATGCCACGCGATCCTTGGATGTGGTAGCCGTTTCTTAGGCTCCCTTTTCGGAATCGAACTCTTATTCCCCGTTACCCGTTGAAATCACCGTAGGCCACTACCCTACGGTTCAATTGATAGCGCAGAAATTTGAATGGCTTTAGGTGGATATGTTCAAGGCTTAGTGCACGGATGCGCAACCTAAACTAAATGGCGAATTTTGACGGCAATCGCCACGCCTAATGTGGCCACTTGAAGGCACTCACTGTGGTCTAGAAACGCGTGGCTATCTTTTGAGCCAATGTTCAAAAATCTGATGATTTTGATGGTTTTCGATGGTTGAGCTGGAACCTGGGTTTCGCGATAAAATTTGACTCGGCTCGCCGCAGCCATGGTAAAAAGTTGACTCGGGTGCGAACCCCCAGAACTTACACTGACCCCGCGGATTGCGAGGAAAAGTACGGTTTACGCCGCCCGGTAGCGACTCTGAGATGGCCTACTATGTTTTAGCCGGTGGCCTTTTCACCCAGACAAAGTTTGACGGCATTTGACGGAACTTGTCGATTTGTCGATTTTGGCCCATTTGGGCCTAGGGGTTGGTCGCACCAAAAACACGCATTCTGTGCAATAGCGAGCTCGATACCGATAAAAGCAGAAAAAGCTATACTTGGGTTTTATAGAGCAAAATGCTGGCTTCATGCTAGATGGCTTTGATTTCTGTAAACCCTGAACCCGACTGAATAAATCGTAAAATAGAGCACTCAAAAAACGTCAGATCGCATGAGATCAGTTCCAAAAAGTTTTGAAATTGACGCTTACTAGCCAATTACCATAAGGATAGAGACGTTATGAATGTAGTGGTTGTTTCATTTTTCCATTTACCGCCTTTAGTGGTGCAATCTTCATCAATTCATTATATTCGGTTAGGCGCGATGATCCCAGAAAACCCCAAACCCCAGCCGACGATGTCAAACATCAAAAAAAATCATGAAATTTTTTTTGTTATGAAATAGTGACTACTTGACTGGTAGATGCCGAAAAGCCTATTTGTGGCGATTTTTTTGGTGTAAAGCTTAGTAATAACAAACCTATAACCTATTGACACTTATACTGGACTACTGACCAAACGTTTGGCATGTCAATTAAGTGATTGATGAGCCCATCAATACACGATTACACTTCCTCAACTCCAGCAATGATCTACATCACCTCAAAGCAGCTAATTATGGCAGCAAGATCGGATAAGATGGACAAGACTTGGGGATCAACAAAACGCTCTCCACCTCAGGAGTTTTGACCAACAACGCTATCGTCTAGACCTGGGGAAGAGTCGCAAATACCCCCGCACCACCGGCACCACCTCGGCTTAGACTTCGTCCAGCAACGTGCCGTGGGTCAACGCCAGCGTCACCAGTTGCGCCGCCATCATCAACCCCACACTGACGTCCATCAAAGCGTCGCCACCATTAATGACAGCACACACCATCATCAACCCGCAAAGCTTCACATAAGTATTATCGTCGTTGACAAACGTGGTGACGGATGGTGCAAGCAAAGTCCAAGAACCGCTGGGCAAACGGCGTGGCGCGCCGAAACAGCGCCAGCACCAAGTCGTTGCATTCGTCTTACAACTCGTCGTTGGTGTAGTCGTCGCCCACATCGCCGACTTCTTCGGTGTAGTCGTTGTCGTTATCGCTAGAGCTCGGGCATAGGTTCGGCGTTCGTAGTTTGCGTCAACGTGGCGATGACCAAGTGCCATAACTGGGTGACGTTGTGATTGGCCGCCGACACCCTTGCGCCGTCGTGGAGGTAGAACTGAAGAGTGGGGATGGCGATCAGCTCGACGATGTTGTCGACGTAGGCGACAAAGTCCCCTTTAATCAAGCGGCGTCTAGCCGAAAAAGGTGGTACGTCAGCGTGGAGACAGCAATGAGCTTCCACTTACGTTAATGACGTCCCACTCTTTGTTCTGGGTATACTCCTCCGTCTGGTCTTCTTTATACAGTGAGTAGTCTTGGGTGGCGCGAACCTGGAGCTCACGGCCGACACTACAGCACACGCGACACCACCCTTGGTCCAATAACTGTTTGATGAGGCCTTCATCGGTAGTGATCAGCTGCTGCAAGTTAGCAAACCGAACCATGGCTTCGGCAGCGTGAGTACTAACTTGTTCACACCCAATGACAAGAGCAATGCGGATGGATTCTTCGATGCACTTGGCCTTGAGCAAATCTAGTCGTCGGTGTGGACCAACTCGTGGAGCAAGAGCAACATCAACATGTCGTAGTAAATTGACAAGGTAGGGCTGGGCGGGGGCGGAGATGGTGGCAATGGTGGTGATCACCTGTTCGTGGACGTAGCACTTGTACAGGTTCTGCAAGAGCCCCAACAACAAGTTCAGGAGCACCTGGTCGAGAGAGGGTTCAAGCACTCCCATGGTGCTATCTCAGAGAGGTTGATGAAAGCGTTGTTGCCGGTGTACCGAACACGGGGATGAGCTCGGCCACCAACGGGATCACCATGTCCGAAAGCGAGCCGCTCTGCTCCTCGAAACAAATCTCATACACCAGCTTATGCTTTTGCTAATGTTCAGTTCATATATCACTCCAATGGAGGGCTTGGGTATGCTGTTATCATCTGTATTTCAAAGCCTACTCATTGTCCATAATGGGAATGTGCGGCGTTGCCTGCATATAAGTCGCCAAATCGCAAGTCCCATGAACTTTTGGTCGATAAATGCCAACTCGTTTTTTCATTCTCGATAGCCGCACGACTTTTGTGTGATGTTGAGTATAGCACTATTAAGGAACGCAAGTTATCCACGTTTTATCGATGGAGAATGAACCAAAACGTCGCTTGGCAGTGCCATGTACATTGTGACGGTTGCTGCTTGTCGCTGCTTGTCAATTATAGCCCGGAACATCCATGAAGCGCAAGAGAAGCTGAGCTCTTCGACTCGGACATTTGGTCTACAAAAGTCGAAGCCGTATGCTCAAGGATTATAACATATCAAGAACCTTTTAGTTGGATAAAGGTTTACTTTGGTAGAGTTGATCACAAGTAAACGTCAAAAGTACGCTTCATAAAGTGTGGTGATAGATAACCTATCTGTATGTGTCATCTCTCTCGCGATGAATCAGTACTAGAAGACTTTTAATTTTCAGTAGGTATGTTTATTATGTGAATGAAGCTGTTATTTGTGGTTAACTTTTGGTGTGACTTATGTACACGGGGTTAGTCTAAGGAATATCGGTCACCAACCCCTCAAACACATAGGGTTCGTGGGCATAACCCTTGCCAATAAGGTACTGCAGCATCAACTCGACCTAGTGCAATCTCAACGGATGCACCATCGCCGATGCCGCTTCCAGACTACCGTCATAAATACTCCGACGAAGCCGGTCATGCAAAAGGCACAAAATTGTGACAGAACTCGATGGTGTGGATCACCTGATGAACAACCACGTCACCAAATTTTGGTGTTCGTCGTCGTCGTCGTTATCGACGCTATGGGAGTTGCCTTCGGGGACCTGGCTGTATTGGTGCTGCTGCATCTTTCTTTTGACAAGACTCCAAGCCAGACTCAAGCCAGCAAGACTCTTGGCCACACGCTGGCGCTCCTGTCACCCTGGATGGTCGGCACTGAGAAGTTGACGGCTTTCCAACCACCCCCGATCAGTCAACAGGACCCCGAATGACCGCGAATGGAGACACACCTTGATCCCTTACATTCCGCGAACGGTTGTTCATGAACCGATGCAGAGGTGTTGGATTACTCGCAAGTGCATTCGAAGCTTCGGAATTTTTGACAAGCAAATGTAATCATCCTCCTAATTCTCGGGTATGCGGTGACTCTGAGCGTGAAGGTTGTAGAGCATTTTGGTGTAACATGCTAAACTGGACGTCGACGACAGCTCCTTTGCTGGATTGGGTCCCTCGCAAGATCCACTGACAGCATTCACCTCTATCCCTTGCATCATGATAGCAACAACACATACTTGCCTGCCAATATCAACAGTCCCGCTACTTGCACCATTGTGCCCGACAGTTGACACCTGACATGGGTCCAAGCATTGTGAGTACGGAAAGTCGGGACAATCAGCACGGATTCATGGCATGGTCTGTGGTCAAGGCCAATTGCGAGGCACGCTCTTGGACGCTAGCAGCGTTGTGGTTTCGGTCACATGTGTAGTGTTAGTCCTCTGGATCAGATATCTGGGGGTATCTTCCTAGGTAGAAAGGTCGACTTGTTCCGATATCACACGTATATTCCCATGATTTTCGAACGACCTATATGACTGATGTTACTAGGTCTACATGTATTGATTGTACTGCAGAGGGCCAATCGCGTGGCATCGCCCGGAGAATCCCGGAAGGGCCCCGGGGGATCCCGGAGGCCGAAAACCAGGTCAAGCTTTTTAGGGTGTCCCACTGTTAAGACTCGTCGCATCTCAAAAAAGTAAATCTCAAAGTAACGAGCTCAATGCCAATGGACGCACAGAAGTGATACTAAGCTATTGTAGATCACACTGCTGGCTTCTCGCCGGGTGGCTTTGATTTTTGTTGACCCTTGCCCAGACTGAATAAATCGCGGTTTTCGCTTTTTGGAGAAAAAATGCAAAACTGAGAACCCAAATGACGACAAAAAGTCGAAATTTCAGAAAATCAGAACTAATATATTTGGACGTTATCAAGCCCAAACCTATTTCATTCCATTTTAACGTCATACAGAATTGATTTGTTACATTAGCTGCCGGTTGATTTTTGACCACTAGTGAATGACCACGTCTTTGTATATTGTTGGCATGGTCAAGCGGCACTTTGACCAAGACACGAAAGCCGTTCACGACACCAATGAGCAAAAGACACTGTCACCACATCGGGAACGGTCCGCCCGCTACGGCTAATCTCATGCTGCGGCCGGCAGGGTCGCTTGTGGTGGATATACATCTACGCCTTTGTGCACGGATGCGCAACCTGAACTAAATGGCAAATTTTGAAGGTAATGGCCACGCCTAATGTGGCCACTTGAAGGTACTCACTGTGATCTAGAAACGCGTGGCTATCTTTTGAGCCAATGTTCAAAATTTTGATGAGTTTGATGGTTGTCGATCGTTGAGCTGGAAGTTGGCATCCGTGCTGGAAAATGACTCGGGCTCGCCGCTACTACGGCGAAAAGTTGACTCGGGTGCGAAAACCCCAAACCCAAGCCGACGATGTCAAACATCAAAAAAAATCAGAAAAAATTATTTGCCGCAATCTATGGACTACATCACCGGTAGATACCAGTGAGCCTATTTGTGGCGATCTTTTTGGTGTAAAGTTTGGCAAATAACGACTTTTAACCCATTATCACTCGTACCAAGGTGTGGCTCGCTAACGTTAATTTTGAATCCCGTTTATTATTATCCCATAACAAATATACAAAAAGATAGAGTTCCCAAAGCTTTGCCAGATCATCCTCACACCAGTTGATACCGAATCATGTATGCGTGAGCATACATATATATATGTGTGTGTGTGTGAATGTGTTTCAGTATCGGCTGGTGATGGAGATAACCAATGACAAAACCCCCAGTGGAAACCCGTGATATTAAGTCTTTCAGGTAACACCCAAATTACTTTTGTAAGGAATCAACTTCCTGAAGCTCAATGGCGTTTTGGTTCTTCACTTGGTTGAACAAGTCCTGCTTTTCAGCTTCCGACATTTCGTATTTCTTCTTCCCCTTGATGTGGTACATGGGGTTCAATTTCGCCAACGTCATCGACTTGGTGAAAGGCAAGTGTCCGTGCTTTTCTTCGTACATCAACATCCCCAAGATAGCGAGGATGAGGATCCAGTAGGCGTTGTAGGAAATGACCGACCCGTAAGTGGCCGAGTTTTGCCAGCCAAAGAGAGCGTTGAAAATGTCCCACCCATGGTCCATGCTGGGGTTGCAGCAGTTCACGTGCCAGACCGACTTGGTGATATCGTAGGTACCAGGACCAGAGCCATTTTCAGCGGCATCACCACCGGTTTTCTTAGCGTATTCGTACATCTCGGCATACCACACCCCTCTCGAGAACAACCCTGCGGCAATGAGATAAAGAATACAGGTAGAGATGATCAAGAACACCTTAAGCGACACAGCAGAACCAAAGTAGTACAACAAGATACCACAAACGCAACCGGCAAGTAAACCAACAATGACAGGAATGGGGAATGCCGACGCAGGAGAGTTGAGACCAACCCCACCAATAAACACGACGGCTTCCAACCCTTCTCTCAAACAAGTGATGAAGGGAAGAATGAACATGGCGTATCTCTTCATCAAGTTACCAAGCTTGAATCTGTCCTTCTTATTGGTGTGCACGAGAGCCTTGGCCAACTTCACCCGCCATTTCTCTTGCATCTTGTTGATTCTCAACATCGGCAATCCCATCATCGTGATCAAAATGGCGGCAATCAAACAAAAGATGGATTCCCAAAGGTCTTCGGAACCGCCCCAAATGTCTTTACCCAACCCGTAGAAAGCACCGATAAACGCACAACCAAGAATGACACAAATCAATACCCCGATGATTGTCCCAAGCCATACTTGACGCCGTAAACGCTTGTAAGTTTTGGGATCGTCATCGGGAGCTCCGATACCCTGCTTCAAGAACGCCAAGAGAGTCGACACGACGATGGCGGCTTCGAGCGATTCTCTGAAGCACACGAAGAAAATTTGTACATTAAATACCTGAACCATGACTGGGGTTTGGTTTACAGGTTATTTAGAATGTTGGGGATAATAACAAACAAGGAAATCGAAACTGGCCTGACATACCCTTAAATTTATACAAATAGGGTTGCTAATTTTGCTAGCCGTGCGTTGGGTGCCTCGTGTCAGGGTACATAACCTGTACGTCGCCCCTCGGAAAGTTGCACATGTCGACCATCTGATCAATCAGATAAACCACCGATGTTGATAGATCGTGTTTTAAAGGCCAGATGAACTTGGTCGGGGTGTTGTGAACCAAAGGATGACACAGTTACGGCGATCACGGCTAGACCAATAAGTAGCTATTATGGTTGATGGCATCAATGTCATCACCAACACGATTGGCCATCTTAAAAACTTCTTGGCTTTCTTTTTGAATTGCCAGTAGCCAATAACCGAACAACGGCAGTACAGCTAGCCAATAGACATAAGGTATCCAGCATTTTCAGCATTGTCCTGGAGTGCATGCAAAAACCCACCCGGGGTTAATTTATAGGAGGCCAAGAAAAATCAAGAAAAAAAAAATTTGACTGGTTGGTGTGGACAACGACCAGGCGCCAACCAGCATGCAATTTACAACTGTAGGTCAGCGAGGGCAACTTGATGTACTACACAAGAAGGCGACCTTTGTATGGCACATTCACTATGTTCTTTGTGATCTGTTAGGAGGTGCGTTGTTGTCAATTGTCACCTAAACTACTAGCGTACGCCGGAGAAAAAAACTAGGCGTTGCATGGAGAGGTGCGTCAGGATAAACATTTCAATCATATCTGCTACGTAGGCTACTTACTAACAAAATCAGCTAGCGGAGTTAGCTTGATTTGATGCCTGTGCAAGACTCTCATGCTTTTCAACAATCAGGGCGTAAACCGCCCCAAGAGAAGCACTATTGAGGGCAATACGTTGTGACACTTCACTTGCGGCAAATGCATCGATGTAGCCATACAACTTTAAAACAAAGACGCACAAGCTTTGCTCCGCCGCCCACACATCCGACTCATCAGACAGATTTGACCCAAAAGCCTCTTCGAAAGGTGCCCGCTCTTCCAGAAGCCTCTTCAACTTTACTTGGAGCAAATTAGCCAAATATGCTTCCTTGTAAAGGAAAATTTGGGTTACATTATCTATGCAACCAGATGAGAGCCCGTGAATTGCCAACTGCCCCAAGGGTGCATCGTCAGCGAACACAGACGAAAATCCATCGAAGGTGTTATTCGGAGAATGGACATTGTAAAACCCCCGGATGACAACCGAAAGCTCAAGTATTTTGATTGCAACCAGAGTGGCTATAGTGTATAGCAGATCCACGTATTCAGGGATGTTGCTAGTAACTACGGGCGCCTGTGACAGTCCCTGGTGAATTTCGGCCTCAACAACCAAGTCAAGTGAACTATTCATGATTTGGACAAGATTCATGTAAAACTTTCTGAACCCCCTGAACTCCCGCTCAAGATCGTACCTGCTTTGATGAGCGGTATCAACTTGACTCAAAACCTCTACTTTCGAAAGCACAAGGGATAGCTCGAGATCAAGAGCGTCACTTACCGCATCAACAAGATCGGGTGTGAGCCTTCCAAGCATCTTCTTGTCCATTGCCTCGAATAATTCCCGATTGAGCGTGTATGGAAGCTTAGGATCGAACTCGCGGAGATTGATGGCTTCACTGAGAATTTCGAGCTTTCGTAAATGAGGAGATACCCCTAGAAGTTTGGCACTGACATTGGTATTATCTTCAAGCTCCAGAGGTATTTGATCAACTATTTGGCGAGCACATTCTTCAACAGCATCCCGAACTGCGCTGGGGCACATAGCAGCTCCTGTCGGCGCGAGAAGTAACCTAAAGTACTCACGGTAGCCATCAATATTGGGAGCTTCAATGAAATATCGAATGAGCCCAACGCTTATATCGACATAAGTTGACATTTGATCCAAGGCTGTCATCGTGGAAAAAATATTTCGTTCGGAATCAGAGCCAAGCACAAGTACCCACAATCTGAGGAAAGATGCAACAAGTCCGTTGCGGATTGCAAAGGTGGTGAAGTCTTTCAACACACCAGCTAATTGGGTTAAAGTGATCTCACTCAATTTGTTCTTGGTTTTTTGCTTCAGGTCATGAAGAAGATGAGCAAACTGACCATAAACCATATCAGTCAAGATTTGCTTCTCTGAATGATCAAGTTCAAGAGCTTGCAGTAGCACTTGCGGGTTTTGTACCCCATCGACCACGATGGCCAGCGTGTCGTATAGGAGATACTCAACAATACTTTGCCAATCATTGTCACGAGTACCGATGAATTCGAAAAGCTCGGGAGCCTTTTTCACAGACGCCAAGGCGTGACACAAGCGCTTGAGCTCTACCACGCGATGTAAATCAAGTTTTCCCGTCTCTTTGTCATCCCAAGTGACCTGTTCGCAACTGCCATCTTCCAAAGTAAGTAACAACTTTTCAATTCCATCTTTGGCTGTTTGTTCAACGTAAATCAGAATGAAATTGGCCAACTCCGGGCCAGGAACAGTGGCATCAATCACTTTTTGCGCATCTTCAAACTCCATGTACCCCAGCTGAAGCAACTCGGCAAGAATAGCGACCACTTGTACTCTTACCGTTGCCGATGGATCGACTTGAACCATTTGTAAAAATTGCTGGTAAAATCTGTCAGTAAATTGTCGAATTCCCAGACTAAACTGAGTTTTGTTCGCGAAGCGGTACACTTTGGCCAAACATTTTGCAACTTCAGTTCTCACGGCCGAGGTTGGGTCAGAAATAAGCCATCCAAAATACTTCAAATAATTGGCATTGTAGAATACCAGAGGAATGCTGGTTACCAATTGGGCAAGTTGTTTGATACACTCAATCCGCACAGTCAGTTCAACATCACGATATCTGTTGCCAATTGTGATTGCTGTGATATCATCGAAGTATAAATTGATGGTGTCCAATTGAAGTTGATATGTCAGCGCCAACTTTTCGAGCAGTGATTTTCTACGACTCGTAGCTCGCTCGATCTGTCCTGACACTTTCTTGATCATCCGTTCAATTTGGTGGTGGATTGTAGCCAACTCCTCAATCATCGCAAGAAGAAGAAGTGTCAGAGTATATCTCAACAGTCGAATCACCGTCAGAGACAGCAGCCCAAGCCACGCGATCAACAGCTTCATCAAAGGCAGTTGGTGAGCCTCGCCATCTTCATAATCATAAATCATGCCATTCTCGTGGGCTTGTGATATCACCAGTTGAAAGAACAGTCGTTCATTTTGACGAAAAGCTGCCACGGCTTTGAATGGAAAGCGGTGTTGAGTCTGCAGCGAGAATCGCAAGGAGATTTCTTCGACAGTGATGGCTGCCAGTTCGGTGTCAAGCATATCGTGTGGTTCGAAATAACATACTGCACCACACGACCTCAACACCATATTCATTAGCTCCAGAAGTGCCAGAGTGGCGTCCTCTTCATACTTCTCCAACCAGTCCGTAGCAATCTCGCTTGTATCAGCGTCAGGATTCGCAAGTGCTTCGAATAAAGCATTGGCAGGTAGCTTTTTCTCGAGGTCGTCGAGATCGTTGCCGGTAATCTTTTTGATCCGCTTATTGGTCCCCTTGCGCTTGGTCTTTGTTGGGGGTTGACGCCTCTTCCGCGTTGGTTTCACTTGATACCCATCATCCAATTCGCTTTCTGAGGATTCAGAAGAGGATGACTTCGACTCGATATCAACGTCAGAATCTGATTCGGAGCTCAGCTCCGCGTAATTGACCTTTTTGGTTGCAGCCCTTCGTGCCATTAAGTTTGTACACGCGTTGCAGTAATAGACGCGACTGGCACACCAAAGATTTAGACCCAAGAGCGAGAATTCGGTCCAACACGCATATCAAGTGTTTCACACATTCGCTTGAAGAAGCATGCACACTTGAATAACATGTTGATACTTAAATAGAACACGACGGATTTTTAGTTGAGTCGATTCTTGAGCCATCAAAAGTGATCTTTTCCAAAAAGTGTAAAGGATACTGAGGCGTGAGGCCCTTCTTTTCACAAATAGCTAACTAAGGGCAAGTTATGCCGTGTTACTACAGGGCGACGAGGTCGTTACAAACGAATCTGATATTTCGAGGTGATTTGGAGTGGCCCTGAATGATTTGGAGTGGCTCTGAATGATTTGAAGTGACCCTGAATGATTTGGGCTGCGCTAAAGTGGCTGCGTATACTCAATTAAAATCATAAGCCTACGAAAAACACGCTATCGATTATACGGTAACTACGAGCCCGTCAATTACATGTCAATGATTCCTACGAAAACAAACGACCCCTAATGGTATATATACACTACTGGTATCAATCACAGCAAACTTCTTTGGAGGAAGATCCCTGCATGTAATCATCAACATTCGCACCCCGAAAATTTGTTGTTTTTTCACTTCCATCCACCAGAGTTATCATGTCTGCCCTGGAAGAGCCTCCCGTTGTCAATGGGCCTACTCCAGAAGTGAAGTCGGAAGAGGAACAAAAAGACCCTGCCGATCTTGAGCGGGAGTTCCAGGAGAAGTCCAAGCAGTATCTTGTGGAGCAGACCAATCATGTTATCATTCCTCTGTTTGCTCAATGGTTTGATATCAACAAGGTCCACTCGATCGAGGAGAAGCTGTTCCCTGACTTCTTTCTGGAAAATGCTATCAAGCTGCCCCACAAAACTCGTGAAATTTATGTGAACATGCGAGACTTTATCATAAACGTTTACCGTCTCAACCCCAAGGAATACTTGAGCATCACGGCGGTGCGCCGAAACCTTGCGGGTGATATTACCACCATCATCAGAGTACACCAGTTCCTTGAGAAATGGGGCCTTATCAATTACCAGATTGATCCTCGCACAAAACCTCTGATCGTTGGGCCGCAATACACCGGTCACTTCCAAATAACTATGGACACCCCCACGGGGTTGGTACCCATGATTCCTGGTGGCGATGCCAACAAGCGTGACAAATCTGCCTCGAAGCCAATCAAGCACCAACCTCTTAATGTTGAAGTTCGCAAGAACATTTATACCACCGATAGCCGCAAACAGTTTGCCCCCAACACGGTGGTGCAATACTTTTGCAACATGTGCGGCAAAGACACTACTGAGGTTCGCTATCACAACCTCAAAATCAAGACCTACACCCATAACCCTTCGCTGACCGTCAACAATACACTGGTGCTTTGTACTGTTTGCTTTGACCAAGGTCTCTTCCCCCAAAACTTCCAAACTCTGGATTTTGTTCAATTAAAGAAAAGTCAAGAGGCAGGTGACTGGACTGAACACGAAGTGTTGTTGTTATTGGAGGGTATTGACATGTATGCTACATTTGATGCTCCACCGGTTAATGGTAATGCTCCTGGCTCAATAACCAACCACACCCAGCAGTGGGAGAAGATCGCAGAACATGTGGGCACTAAGAGTCGCGAGCAGTGTGTTTTGAAGTTCATTCAGTTGCCCATCGAAGACAAGTATTTGAACAAGTTAGTCCACGAAGATGAAGGGGCTCTGTCCCCGCAAACCCCTCAAGTTGACGAAACTATCATTCAAAAGGTTGTGAGACAATTGCTTGAGTCTAATGAGGGAAAGCAGTTACTTCAACAAAACCTGGAAATGTTAAAGAAAAACGCCGAAGACGACCAGCTGCAGCTCGTTAATCAAATTGCCGAATTGATGGTGGAAAAAGTCGATCTTAAGTTGCAAAAGATTGACGCTTTGCAACTGTTAGTAATGCGAGTTGAAAATCAGTTGAACATGGAACGCAAGCAAGTGTTAATTGAAAGATGGGCGCAGTTTGAAAAGGTGGAGAAGCTCAAGCAACAACGACCAGATTTAGCTTCGGTTCTTGATGATTTAATGGCCCCGGTCAAAATAACCGAAATCAACAAGGCGTTACATCCTGTTCGCCTGGAAGATGTTCTGAACTCAGCAATGGACCTAGATGCGACTCCCGAGGAGGAGAAGGAGAAGTTGCCAGTCAGCGTCGTTTCTCCCAAGACGTACCAATACTGGAGCGGGTAATGATAATGTAATTAGTTGATGTCACAATAAAGAAGTTGCTTTCACTGTATGCTGACTGTAATCTATTATGCAAGCCAAGATAAACCATTCCGGTCACCTTGTGCTAGAGTAAGTAATATGTACAAGCCTACTATGCTGGAATTTGCTTGTCACCCTCTGGTTCCAAAATCCGGCCGGGTGCCGAATATTGTCCTTGGGGACCAACAACAATGGGGATGGAAGTCTGGGGTGCCGTTTGGAATCTTTGCTCAATTAATGGTGCTCCCAGAGCAAAATAGTCATGAGATGGTGAACTGGCACCCAGGAAGGGGTCATCGATAGCCAGAGAAGGCCGCTCGCACGGAGTAAGCGTCCCTCGGCCTCGATTATTGTTCAATTGGGA
This sequence comes from Diutina pseudorugosa, assembly GCA_030580175.1. NCBI lineage: Eukaryota > Fungi > Ascomycota > Pichiomycetes > Serinales > Debaryomycetaceae > Diutina > Diutina pseudorugosa. The sequence goes on along the minus strand of JAKTSL010000007.1, from coordinate 115,153 downwards.
AACATGTTGAAACAGGGGCGACATGGGCAACGTGGTCAGTCCATTAGATCGTGACCGAAGCCGGCTGGAGAAGCGCTTGTGTAATTCATTTGTTGGCAGCTTGGATCGAAGACTCAAAGACTTTCGGAACTCCTTGTTATTTTCAAAAAGTGTCAGTTGCGATGGCAGAAGCATCCCCATCTCCTCACACAATTGGCCGCCACCACGTTGTTGGCAATGTTTGTACAATTCAATGAATTTCTTGCGGTAGTGGTAGGCAATGTCTTGACGGTATACCTTGATGAGTCCCGTTTGATCGGTAGTGACAATAATGACACCCTTATCAGCAATGGTCAGCAGCTGGTAACGTTGGCCCTCACGACCCCGTTGCTGTATCAGATTGATATCATCGAAGTTACACATCGAACCCCGTTTGTACAAGTCAAAGATAATATCATCACTCAACTCTAATAATTGTTTCGTCTTGTTGGGGGCGAAAATCGCTGAATTCACTCGCAGATGGTGTGGATGGAACAGAGAGTACAGTGCATTCTCATTAGCCATGTAATTGGGATTCAAATCAGATTTTTCATCATCATGCTCACCATGTACTAGTTTTCTCACAAGACCATTGTCCAGAACGAGTTTATCATAAAATCGATGCTGCCTGCGATGGCGATGATGGAGATGTTTACCTTCAAGTACCAACTCTTTGAGTGTTTGACGGATCTTGTTATTGATGATGGTGTTGTCGTTAAGCCAAATGTATACCTGGTGGTCTTCGGATCCAGAAATGATGTATTGGCCATCGTCTGATGTCAGCGCAACAATGCTGGAGCTTTCATTATGAAGACCACGAAATCTGGTAATTAATTTGCGATTGGTGACAAGCCGAACCTTCGAGTCATTTGTGGTTATCAAAAAATTCCACTTGACAGCTGGGTCATCGGATTCAGATTTTACACCATCAGGGGGAGCAAAAATTTCAATACCAGTAATTTTGTTACCGTTTCTGTTACCCATCTTGACAAGCAGCTTCTCTTTGATTTCAACTTGAGCAATGGTATGCAAACCTTTTGTTTCTGTCAACACCACCGTTCCGTTAAAGCCTCCAATGATGATGTTTTCGCCGTCTGGACTAAAACTAAGGGTGGTAATCATGATGTTGTCATCAAGAAACCGTTCGTAGCTCACCGTTCCTTCGAGAATCAGCCAAAGCATCAATTTATTGTCAATGGACCCCAGGGCGAAAAATCGGTCATCCGTGGGATGAAACCGGACCGCAGTTACGAAATCTTGGAGTTGAAACGTTTGCAAGCACTTGGATCTTTCGACATGCCATAATTTTGTAGTCTTGTCCATAGAACCCGTAAGAAGGAAATTGTTCTTGGACCAATCTAATGAAATAATCAGCCCGGTGTGACCACGAAATTGAGCCACCGGACTCGAGTGAAATACTGGAGCAGAGACGTACTTTGGCAGTTCACGACTGGGAAGGCTCAAATATGTAGCGCTATTGTTCCTGTGTTCCAACCGAGCCAATGGAGACAGTAATACTTTCCACACCCGCACGACATGATCCCGTCCGGCTGCAGCAAGATACTGACCATCTTTGCTGAAAGCCATCACTAAATTCTCATTGGGGTGTTCTAGTTCCATCTCATCACTGCCACTGATCAGTCGAAATGACAGAGCCTCCAGTGGTGGTTCCGACGGTCTCGCAACTTCAGTGTTAAGTTCTTGGGCCAAGAAGAGATCGGGGATCCGCGGCAGATGCTTGTGTCGGCGATGAACTTTAACATAGGCAGGAAACATAAACAGCTCGTACGTGAGACCTGTAATCGGACTGTCATTTCCGGTAACGCAATTGGAAGCGGTCTGATCTAATGTGGGGAATTTCACCGTCTCGTGAGCGTGATGGTAGTCAAATGCCCCCTCCCCTTGGTGGATTGACGACGCCGCCAGTTCATCACCCAGCAGATTTTCATACAACAGTTGGTCGTCCTGGTCCAATACCAACTTTGACCGTTGCAGGCTTGATCGTTTGAGCAGAGTACTTCGCCGTCGGCTCGGACTTCTCTTTATCGACATCAGACGACGAATCAGAGATCCCAATGCCGAGCTTATCAGGTTCAGCTTGGGAAGTGATGGCCGCTGGGGTTCCGGAGCAGGCTTGTGCTTATCCTTCCGATGTAGGATTCTGCTGAATATACTAGGCGACATCTGTGGATATGGTCAGATCCTCACGCGAGGCACTGTTGGAGGGTGTAGGCACAATTGGCAATTTGGGGTAAAACTTTGGCGTTAGGGGTGAATGTATAGCTCGCTTGGCTAGGTGATAGGCGTAAGGGTGTTCCTTGCAGACGTGGCGATCGTAACGTCTATTTAACGTGTGCTTGAGGCTTTTTTCAGAGGCTTGAGAATCTGGAGTCACCCCCCGCTGCTTGCGTTTTGGGTTGCTCATGTACTACAAGGTCCGGAAGTAACTCACAAATCCAATGGCGCTTAGTAAGGCGATAGCTGGAGAAGTACGGTGAATACGATAGATGACTATAGCCAAGAATAAGCCGGGGCCTGTCAAGTAGTATCGATTTGGAGATATCGCGCAGGTCGGGCCGGAACTGACTGCTCCCGAAAGCCACCCGCTAAAATGTGGCGGTAGACCCGTCGGACATTAACCCAATTCAGAAAAACGCGGAGCCAATCACATCCGAGCGATGAGCACATGTAACTGGAAGCTACCCGATTACACGTAGGTTAGTCCCTAGTTGTCAGACATACATGCCGCCAAAAGTCCTTCAGTCACGTACATTGACTCCGAGGAATGGGCTCATCGCGCCAACATTACTAGCTATAGCAATCGTGCCGTAGTGGAGGTATGGTTGTAAGTACCAGTGTAAGAGCAAGTCACACGTAAGGCACAATCAGTAAACCCGCCACCCCGATCATTCATTTGGCGGTTGCTTTTCTAATGCTGTAGCGTGTCATAAAGTTGTCACCTTACTCGAGGCGGGAATTACACGGCGCTACCATGACCCCTCATCGAGGCATCAAGAAAAACAAATAATTTGTGAGCACATTAACAATCATGTCTGACACTGAAGACGTGCAAGTACCCCAAAGCCCCGTCGTCGAGGACACTACCCCGGCCCAAGCTACCCAATCTCGGGACAAGGCCACCGGGAAGGTGTTCATTCGTCCCATCGGTTTCAACACCCGTTACGAAGACGTCGAAGACCACTTCGGCCCCCTTGGTAAGATTGCCAACATCCAATTGATGAGAGGGTACGGTTTTGTCACCTTCGAACAAGCTGAAGATGCTGCTGCTGCTGTTGAAAAGTTGAACGACCTGGATTTCATGGGTGACCGTCTTGTCGTTGAAGCTGCGCAACCCCCTAAGGAAGACACTCGTGGCAAGTTCCGGGTGAAGGTCACTGGTCTTCCCGAAGGCACCGCGTGGCAAGACTTCAAGGACTTTGTCAGAGAACGGACTCTGTTGGACCCCCAATTCGTCAAGGTGTACCGTGACTTTGACCTGAACGAATTTTTGGGGGCGATTGAGTTTGCTCTGACCGAAGATTTGGAACGCGCTATTCCCCAATTAGACAAGTCTGAGTTCCACGGTTCGGAAATCGGTGCCGAAGAAGACGATTCTCCCTACGTGCCTCCTAGAAGAGGTGCTGGTGGTCGTGGCGGTTTCCGTGGTGGCCGTGGTGGCGGTTTTAGAGGTGACCGTGGTGGCTTTAGAGGCCGCGGCGGTTTTAGAGGTGGTCGTGGTGGTGGTGACCGGGGCTTTGACAGAGGCTTTGACAGAGGTGACCGTGGTGGCTACGACCGTGGGTACGACCGCGGTGGCTACGACCGTGGTGACCGCGGTGACCGTGGCGGTCGTGGTGGCTTCCGTGATGATTACGGCGGGTCCAGAGACCGTTATGACAATGAACCCCGGGATGGCTATGCGCGCGACCGGTCGCCCACGAGATATTAAGGATAGCAGTGTAATATTGGTTACGACAAGATTTATTAGGAGCACCGGATTGCCGAAACCCCCATCATAGAATTCCGATTTGGGAGACCGTGGAAAAAGTGGATTTTGGGTTAAACCTAGATGTAACCCCCTCCATATCAAGTGGACACTAACCCTGACCGTACCTTATCAATTTGTTCAGGGTACTCATGACTATTCTGTGGATAACATAGACGGCGTAGTTTAAGGGTTTGAAGGGTTTCATGCTTGCGTGTAACCTCGATAATCCCCGTAGAGATGTCACGTTGACTTAGGCTTACTTGATTCCCTATTTTCACTTTGATGACGTCACCAGATTTTCATCTATTGGTCGCGTATGTCCATCATTCGCTATGGTCCAGCGCCGTTGCAAGAGATTAAAGTGTTCAACTATGATCCTAGCAACCGGGAGCTGATTGTTTGTATTCATGGGGGTGCATGGCGGGATCCCGGTAATACCTACAATGATTGGGATACCTTCGCTTTGTTGGCTTCGGACAAACCGATCAATGTATTTGGCGTCAATTACCGATTATCACCAGAAGTCAAACATCCAGCCCATCTACAGGATGTCAATCTAGCATTGGATTATATCATCAAGAAGTACCCAAGTGAAAGATTAAAGCTAGTGGGGCATTCGGTGGGGGCGACGATTGCGCTTCAAATGCTTGACTACGAAAAGATATGTGGCCAACCAACCGAAGTAACTATCGACAAGGTATACCTTCTAGATGGAATCTTTGACATTCCTGACTTGATCCTGGAATATCCATCATATAAAAGCTTTGTCGATGAAGCATTTACTGACAGTCTGGAATGGCGCCAAGCAACACAAGTGACAAATGGATCAGCCATAAATCCCGTTGGTATCGCCATCATCTACTCAGATGACGATGAGCTCCTTCTGGATCAGCAGACTCGACAACTTTTGGCGATTCTCAAAGAACAACGTGTCACTTATGACTACCATCACGGCCACTGGGGCAAACACGAGGAAATGTATCGCCACCCCGAAGTGTGTAACTTGATTATTAGGGACGTACCACAATAACTTAGCTAGATTTTACTCAATATATCTTTTTGGCCCTTGTCATCGCTTTGACACCCCCACGATCACTCCCTGCAGTCCGCTGGGTGCGAACTGAAAATCTTCTCGATGAACACCTTTAACCATGTCTACTAGTGTATTGGGCTCTTGGGCCGACGCCGAAGGGGAATTTTCGGCTCCCGATGTCACAGTGAACCCTGATGGTACCAAGACTGTGGTGACCTACCGCTTAAACCAAGATGGTAAGAAGGTGAAGGTTACTCAGCGCATCCGTGAAGTTAAAGTGCAAGAAAAGGTCCATCCCTTGATTGCCCTCCGCAAAAACTGGAAGAAGTACGGCAAGGAAAAGAACCTGCCCCCCGGTCCCGACACCTCGACTACCCAGATCGGTGAAAAGGTTGAGTTGAAGTTGGGTACGTCGTGGAAGGAGACCGAAAAGGCCGACGAAGAAGAAAAGCAGCAAGACGCCCAAAAGGTGGTTCGGAACAGTATCCAATGTCGTACTTGTGGTGGGGACCATTTCACCGCTCAATGTCCCTTCAAGGAAACCCTCGGGGCGTCGCAACCCCAAAAAGAAGCCGAAGTTGGCGACGTGCCCATCTCTGGTCCCGGCAAATACGTGCCTCGTCACTTGCGTGCTGATGCCAACGGTAACTTGCCTACTCGTGAAAACCGCGACGATTCTACTACGTTGAAGATCTCTCAACTTAATACTTTCGTCGACGAAGATATGATGCGTAACGAATTGTTGGCTCGGTTTGGCCCTCTCCAACGGGTTACCATTGTCCGGAACAAGGAAACCGGGGAATCCAAGGGGTTTGCTTACGTGGCTTTCGCCACCGAAGAGTTGGCCCAAGCCGCTTTGGATCAATTGAATGGCAAGGGTTACCACTCGTTGATTTTGCATTTGGAATGGCTGAAGAAGAAAAAGCAATAAGTATGTATAATAGTACACGAACTACGGTAAGAAGCACGTTTCAAAGCGACATCATCTTTACATTGTTTATTAAGAATTACATGTTCGTAACTACGTCAAATCTCACATTTCATTGCTTAATCAAACACATAGTAAACATGAAATTATACAACATTAATATAAAAAGAGATTAAGTAGGAAATACATGGCATATAACACGAACTTCGCCAGACAACAAATTGTCAGCACGTCAACGCTGCTATACCCCTCAGCTGAAAATCTTTTTGAGCATCCGCGAGAAGCGACCCTTCTTCTTCTCGGGTTCTTTAGTGGTCTTCTTAGCGGTAGAAGTAGCAGGCTTCTTGGTAGTAGAAGTAGCAGGCTTCTTGGTGGAAGTAGTAGCTTGCGACTTGTCCTTACCGTCAGCAGTCGTCTTGGTAGCTTCGGCGGTCTTCGAAGAAGTCTTGCCATCAACGGGCTTCGTGGGATCGTGTTCAACGACGATGGTCTTAGCATGATCAGTGCTGTTAACCACAGTGGGGTCATTAGCGACAGCTTCGGCCTCTAAAATTTCAGCGATTTCGGCGTTGGGCGTAAATTCTTCAAGAACCACGTTCTTGCCTTCCACTGCTTGAATTTCCTTCTCAATTTGCTTGCGAGAAGCAGTCCCATCAGCAACGACGATCTCTTCTTCAACGGTGGGGGGTTCAACTTGAGAAGGAGCAACACCGTCTTTCAACAAGGTAGGCTCAGAACCCTTCGGGTCCAAAGTCTTAGGCCGCTCGACATCCTTAACGGTGGGTTCGGGAACGGCATACACATCATCATTAGCAGGAGTAACTGGGTTGACATTCTTTTGCACACTGTCAGCAACCACAACGGGTTCGTCTTGGTGAGCATCAGGGGCATTGAAGCCACGCTCTGTGATGGGACCATCATTAGTCTTGGGTTGGTTGGTAGAAACTTGGTTGGCGGGAATAGTCGTTTCTTGAGCAACAACGGGCACAATGGCCTCGGTGTCCTTCGAAGGAACTGATTTTTCTTGGGCAACAACAGGCACAATGGCTTCAGTGTCCTTCGACAGAAGGTTAGTCTTAGGCTCTGTGGTAGGGATGTCGTGCTTTTCCGCCGAGACAACAGGAAGAGGCACAGGGTTAACGCCATCAACATCATGGTGGTCGTTGGTGTGAGCAACATCCTTCGACTTGGTGTCCTTAAGTGACGTTTGAGAGTCATCGTTCAACGACAAGTTAGGCTTTTGAGAGTCGTAGTAGTCGCGAGAACCTTCATGTTCGAGTTCTCTAGGTTCGGGAGTAATAAATTCTCTGGAGGCAAATTCTCTCGAGGCGAATTCGGAGTCACCCTCGCCTTCTCTGATTTCGCCCGCAACCAAAGTTTCAGTGACAAAAGCAGCATCATTGGTTATAACAGCAGCTTGACGAGACTCAACGAACACAGCATCTTCCGATGGCACCGTCCCCAACGCATCGGTACCTTGATCCAAATCAGAACCGTACACAGCTTGCTTGTATTCTGGTTGGTTTGATTGAGAATCGAAAGTAGTCAGCTTTTGTTGGGGTTGTTGGCCATCAGTAGCGATCAGCTTACCTTCACTGACAGCGGCCGCATCGTCTTGATGAGATTTAAGGTAAGGGTCAGTGGTAATGGCAACATCGGGACGAGGCGGGGTGTTGATCTGCTTGACATCTTCTGCAAGCTCGCGCTTGTCTTCAGCGACCTTGGGGCCATCGGGGTGGGCCGCTTCGTGGTGAAGGCCGGTACCGACAACGGCGCCCTTTTGGTTGGTGCCAGTGGAGGCGTTAGGGTGAGCATCGCCCACCAATAATTCTTCAAGATGTTCACCTTCCTTCTCGACATTGTGGTTCTTCTCGGCAGCCTTCAAACTGGGGTCAGTATCAGCCGAGATGGGTTGAGTAACGCCAGAAACGTCAACGGTACCCGGAGAATTTTCGTCGCCGTGCAATTGACGTTCGATGTGTTCACCAACGGCTTCCACATGATGCCCGTCATGAGGTGCTTCAAGGAAAGGGTCTGTGGAGAAAGCCCTGTCAGGGTGGGGCTCAGTGTTGTCATTCTTAATGTCTTGAGCAAGCTCGCGCTTGTCTTCAGCGACCTTGGGGCCATCGGGGTGCGCCGCTTCATGATGAAGGGCGCCACTAGCAAAGGCAGCCTCTTCTGGTTCAGGCGAAGAGTCAGAGGTCGTGGCAGCGGCGGCTTCTTTCTTTTGTTGCTTCTTCTTGCGCTTGTATTGCGTACGCTTGACCTTCTTCTTTTGCTTCTTTCTTTCTTCGGGGGTTAATTCTCTGCCGTCAGCACCAAGCGAGTCTTGCGACTGGTTAAGAGTGGCAGGGTCAACGTGACGAACAGTTTCGAACGCTTTGAGTTGGTCACCTTGAGGAATGGCCACGCCAGTGACGTTATCATTCGACTCAGGTTGGTTAAGGGTGGCAGGGTCGACGTTACGAACGGTTTCAAACGCCTTAAGTTGATCACCCTGGGGAATGACCACGCCCGGTTCACCGAGAGTTTGTTGCCGTAAGGGTTCGACGGGCATGACGGTAGCACTGAGATCTCTACCGGCCAGAGGAGTCGATTGCTGGGCGGCAGCACCACCAAACACGAGCCCACCAGCTTCGGGGATACGACTGCCAGCCGACTTGTTAGAGTCAGATTTGGGTGCATCGGACAGAGCAGCCTTCGACTGCGACCCACCCACGGCTGCGCCTCCAAAGGCAAGTCCGCCGGCTTCAGGAATCCGCGAGCCCGAGGTGGAGCTGTCGACGAGGTCGGACGCGTCAATGTAGTTGTTGTCGATCCCGTGTTCGTCGCTGCACACCCGTTGCGTGGGCAGCACCAACCACTCGCCGTCGACAATGTACTTGTACATAATCTTGTCCTGAGACTTGAGCGGAACAGTCACTTCGAACAGGCCGTCGGGCAATTGCACCAACGGCATAGTCTTTTGCCAATTATCAAACGTCCCCGTTACAATCACATCTTGGGGACCCGCAGGCCTATAACGGTTAGTATATTTTGGTTCTAACTCGATGTAAACCGATCGAAATTGGGCCAGGGGCAAATAAAAGCCGTCGGGGGTGGTTCCAAGAGTTCACCCGGAGACATCAACTGGCTCATTGGCCCCACCACACTGTCACATACCATTTAAACGTGTATTGTTCAACCATGGCGCTAGTATGGGGAAGTTAAAAATTCGCACAACCCAAATATGGCTCAGCTGGGCGCGACTTCCATGCCGGAGGCTTGCTATACGCAGTTCGTATCAATCTAATGGCTGGATTGTTGGGGAGGTAGACAGAGGAATTGTGACTGCAAATTTCGTCGCTATGGTGGCACCAATACACGGAGCCGAGGGAAAAGTTTTACTGGTACATGACGATCGTCCAATTTGGTACCTAAGCGAAATGTTCTGGTGGTTGACTGCGCGGTGGGTTGAGGAAACATTGCTACTGCACTTGGGTTAGCGTGACACGAACTAAATTGAGCCAGCCATTTGGGTGGGGTTCGAAGAGGAGTGACAACATTTGAGGCGGCATCCAACTTGGTGACGATGGGGTAAATAATACTGGGGCGAAAGAAAGAATTTGGGATAGTTTGTGGTTTCATCAGAATTTCTATGAGCAGAATGGGCTGGTTTTGTCTCGGGGGGCTCAATTCCCACTCGGGGCACCCGGTGACATGTCGGGGCCACAGATACCCGCAATTTCTTGATCCAGAGCCCTGGCCATGCACCCTATTCATGCTCTGGTTATGAACCCGAAGCTACGGCTCAGCTCGGATGGTGGTCTATGATGTCATTATCCATTCATTACGTTCTGTCGTCAAAAGTCATTCTCAACTATCAGTTCAGGACAATTGTGTACTTTGGCTTCGTCAGATCGCCGAAATACAGAAGCATCACCGGCAATAACACAAGAGCATGTAACAGTGCTATCACTATCAACAGAGCCCACATCCGGAAATAGTACACCTCAAAGATTTGCAGTCTCGTAAACGCCAAAACACCGATACCAATAATCTTCGTGGTGGTGATCCCCAGTAACACCAGCGGACCAATACTTGTGAGTGATTGGTATGCTTTGAGCTGGTTAACTCCGGCCTTGGGGTCGTCGATAATGCCCGTTGACACTAAGTCACGATACAACAGCGCCTCGTCGGAATCGTAGACCACGGAGGTGGTATAAGCTCGGGTCAAGTGAATACAGAACTCTACCGCAAGCCCAGCACAAATGATCAAGTTGACAAGCGACACTGCATTGAGCAGAATACCACACAATGCCATGGCACCACCAACTCCCACAATGATCATGATAACAACAGCTACCATTACCAGCACCAGAGATACTGAGCCGATAGTGGCAATGCCAACAAACCAGATTAATACCGCTGCCGCAGATAATAACACCAGCGTGAGCTTGACAATAGTGTCGTACTGAACAAAGTAAATGTAAAACGGACTGTAGGCAAAAACGTCTAACAGCGGATGGAAATCAGTAACTTCCTTCACGATTCTCTTGGCATTACGGTGGGCAACGATAAAGTCAGTCTGCAGTCGAAGTGGTGTATGGAACGTGCGGAAATACAGCAGCTCAATGCCCAGCTGGTTCCAGTGGATAGATCCCGAATATGGGGCAGCGCCACCCAACGGACATGGGTCACTGGGAGAAGTAATCCATTCCTGGAAGTAATGCATAAACTCGTGCCCCTGGGGAAACCCATTCATAAACAGATCGTATGACTTATCGTGATAACATACCTCACATTGTCTGGGCAGGGCATTTGGGGGACAGAATTCATCGGGATTGGTTTTGCGAACCCGACAGCATTGATCTAGCGTAGGGTTGAGCCACCCAAGATAATCATCAACCCAATTCGACGCTGGTTGGGCAATTGTCAGCTTTTTGCTTCTCTTGTATTCCATCTCAAGCACATTAGCCACCAGGTACTCATCACAACCAGAGAATTTCCCACAAAGTTGCTTTTGAACCACGCGCTTGGTAACATCTGCATCACGAACCACCAAAAACATCGGGGGACCTTGATTAAGGTGTGCATAAACGGCGTTAAAGTATGGCACAAGGTACAGATCAGATGGAAGAGCAAGACGTTGATCAAGCCCCAAATCAATATATGGCAACAACAGGAGCAGAATGCCAAACCAGATTACAAACAATGTGGCGATCTTTGGCTTATTAGTAGGATCAAGCAACCAGGGGGCATAACTCTTCTTGAACCATCTTGAAAGCGACCATGACTTTTTTGGATGCGCCTCAGACGAATTTAATTGAATCGGCAGGGCACGAATCCACGATAACACATCGATACGATTCAGCTCCACGCGTTCTTGGTCAAGTGTGAGTAACAGTACCAAGCCTGTCATCTGTATAGCGAAATTGATAGCGACGGCACAGGCACTATAAACGGCAAAGTTACGCACCGCAGGCATGTCAACGACAGTAGCAAGGGCAAATAATGCAATCTGAATTAACGCCAGCGTCGCACACAGAGGACCAACTCGGGCCAACATCTTACCCACACGTTTTTCCATGATATCGTGAGGAAATTGGTGACTTATCGTTTCTAATCCATCCACCAATAGAAACACATTATCGACGCCAATGGCTAAAATAAGGAAAGGTATAACCTCGGCAATAATCAACGTCAGCTTAACACCAAGGAACGCGCATAATCCTGCCAGTGCTAGAACCAGAATGATGATGATTACTACCGCAACAAGTGCAAGTGAAATGCGCGTGTGCACAAAGTCATTCTTCGTCATGGGAATGTGGCCTCCTAATGCAAGTGCCACGTAAACAAACATTGCAAGGTACAGCATGGCAACGATGTTGAAGTCAGTATTCAGCAGCTTATTGAGCTCAGTTTCCAAACTAGCTTCAGTGGAATAAGCAATATTGAGACGGGGATGATGAAGTTTTGATACCCACTTCAAAAGATCATGTTCATATTTCTCAGCTTTGGCTGTATACTTCGCATTTGTAGAATTGGAATTAACCAATAATGTGATGACAAATCCCTTTGCTTTGGTAGGATCATCGTTGTCAAATAACAACTGAGGCGACAATGGTTGTTGAAATGAAGGCAAGCACTCAACCGGCAGCCGCGCGCATTTCTGTAACAGTGACGACCAAGTTTCGTCACTCAAGCGATCAATGTCACCATCAAACCATTGGGTAAACAGCTCGACAGCACATGTATCGCCTAATGGTTTATAACAAAATTTGTCATAGCCATCGTTTAAAGACAAAAGCTCCCTTTCTCGCGAAAACCACCACTTGATAATGTCCCAATCGAGGACGGGTTTGTTATCGTTACTGCTAACGATGATTTGCTCAACGCGGAACCATTCTCCGAATTGACTCTCAAAGTATTGCTTATTATGGAGTTCAGGCTCACTATCCAGCACCCACAATTTGATCGGGTCGTGTTCGAGCTGAAGCTTCCATAATCCCAGCGCTAATATGGAGCAAATGATTATGTTCATCACAATTACTTTGAGGGGTTGTCGAGCACAGAATTCCCCAAGCTTAGCAAAGAGGTTTTCAAACGATACCAACAAGTGTTGTTGCACTTCCCGAAGTTTAGCCATAATTGTACGAGAGTTGTAACTTAACGGCAGGATCATAATTTCAAGTTCACCGTCATCATCGTCAAGGCCAATCAGGCCAGTTTTGGCGATATAGATATGGTAACCTACCAAAAGCCCCAATAAACAGAACCATGTAATGGCAATGGCAAACGAGAAGCATGGAAGACCACCCACAGTGCAATGCTTGCGGTAGTTATGGAATTTTGGAAGTTTAGGACACAGTTCAGGGCAATCAGTACATGCGCAGCGATAGTTTTCATCGTCACACAGTTTCATATCATCCTTTTCGCCTCGGAGTATATAGCCATCAGCAGCGGAGTACCTAAAGTTGATTTGGAATGGCAGACCCCCCAACATCGGTTTCTCGTCCCCGATAAATTTGAGAAATTGCAGGTAGTTCTGAGCACCGCCTCCAATAAGGTCCATTGCCCGGCCATTTGTAGCGCCAAACTTCACTTCTTTGCAACTATCATAGAACTTTTCGGCATACTTAGGATTGACAAATTGGTCGAGTTCAGTGATGATTTCCTTGTGGGCGTCAATGGACTCTTGGGTCTTGACTATCTTGATGAACTCGCCTTGTTTAGGGGAACAAGTGAATTGGCAAATAAAGTCGTAGAAGTTCTTGTGGCACGCAGGGCACAGCTGAATGATCGGATCAACCTTTTTTAATTGCTTCTCCAACGACTGGACCTGAGAAGGCAGACAGCACACGAGGTCAGTATCAAACTCTTCACCACAGATTGCTTTGATTTTCGAGGCAGTGTCAGCGTCGGGAGTCACCGGTGGGTGGGGTGTAGCACATGGAAGTGATTGGCCGAACACCAGTTTCTTGCCACAATCGTCGTACATGGCACACATGCCCAGACCCATGGCACTGGCTAGTGATGCTACCAGAAGCACCGGTATCAATAGTCTCATTTAGTGGCAATTGGATCTAGCGTAACTTTGAGAAGGGAACGGCTTGTGCATATATAGATTGCGGCGCGAAGGTCAGACTACAGATATTAGGGGTGAATGCATGCATTTGGCCAAGCCAACACCGAGCACTTGGGATAACGAGCAAACGACTGAGGTTACAGCGATTATGGAAGCGTGGGCATCTGGTGTGTTTGATTTTGAGCAAATACCACGTTAGTTATTGAGACTATGTGGGGTCGCGTGAGGTTAAGGGGTTTGCGACCCCAACGTTCTTAGACCCCCTTACAAATAGTTTTATTGTTTTAGACCTTTACCATAAATCGGTTATGTAGTGACATTTTGTTTATTTTACACTTGCATGCTTTTTATGAGTTCTAAGAGGCGCCGTTCTTGTTCGGTTTCTTGAAGTTTGCCCCCTTTCATTTCGCTAGCAACATCGTCAAGACATTCGGTTATCACCTGTGATACCACGGGGATGTGTACTTCTCCCGGTAATGTAAGTTCTCTGGGGATGAACTCGCCGTACTGAGCCACCCAATTTTTCCGCCGCTGTATCTCCTCTTCGTGCATCTGGTGTAGATCTTCGTTAAGGAACCGAGAGATCTTATCAAGAAATGCTCTGGGGTATTGGTATTTCTCACGATAAAGCTCAACAAAATATTTCGTTCGGTAGATGGTGTAGAAGTTGGTGTAGTAGTACTCAAGTTGCGACACCACATTAGCGTATTGCTGAAGCGGAGACAATGACACCCCTTCGCTGTCAAGACTGGTAGTTGAAAGTTTCGCTTTAACCGCCTCAAATACTGCAACTACTTTAATGATTGAAGCCTTCAATTGGCGACACCGCTGAAGGTTAGCATCCATCTCCTTAATCCAGTCGTTGGCTTGTCCCAATCTTTGTTCAGCGGTCTTGTTGGCTCGGTCATGATTAGTGGAAATGATTGTAGCCATTTGTTGAACTTCCTTCAAGACTTCGGGGAGTTCACATGCGTCCTGACGCAAGATCGCCATGTCAGCTTCGGTAGTTTCTCGATCCTGCGCCGCTTGAGTACACTGATCGAAGTGGTTGGTCAACATGTGAAGCAACAGCAGTAGTTTGTGTTCCAACGAAGTGTTTTCTTCGAGAAGCTGGGTATACTTGTTGGTCGGACTGCCCCATTCATGAGTTAGCACAACCAACTCGTCTAAATGTTTGGTAAGCCGACTGAAGTCAGTTTTTATGCGTTTCATTTCATCTGTTACCACGGACACCTCGCGCTCAAGATAACCAATGAGCGATTGAGCATTCTGCTTGTATATGTCAATGTTCTTCTTGAGAAGCATAATGGCATCAACGGAGATGAAATCAGCTAGGTTCTTGTAGTCGCCCGCTTTGAATTGCGGGGTATTTGCGATATCAGCACTGATCAAGTCGCTGGGAACGGGCGTCTTCTTCAAAGTAGCGTATATGGCATCGAGTTTGGTAAGAGCCGGCTCTACCAATTTGTCATACTCTTCAGTAAACGTCAGATGAATGCCTTTGGCCTTTTCTTCGATACCGTCAACAATCAGGGTCAATAGCTTTTGCTGTCGGTAGAGTGTGTGTTGGGCTGCGGACGCCACCTCAAGTCTGGATGGCAATTGCCTCGCCAATACTTCTCCAGTGAAGTCAAGATGAATTTGAGCCTGCTTGCAAAGCTCCTGAGCTTCGTGGAGAGTATTCTCGGCTTGGCCAGCCAACCGTTGGATCTCACTCATGCGCACCGTTTGTTTGTGACCCCAATAGACTACGAAAGCACAAGTGATAGCAGGGTACGGTATATTGTAAACAAACTCACTAATGCTACAATTTTTAAAATAATTACTTGACCACGGAGTTATGAAAAGTGACATTGTCTTCCATCAACACAATCGTTCTCTTCCATCTTCCCCACCCCCTCTAGCCTCACTTCTCAGTCTGAAAAACTTACCTCTTATCATGGCCACACTTACACCGTTGGAGGAATGTCTCGAGATTCTATACGAATACCTGGGAAATTTTCGAGTCCTGATAGACTTGGTACAAAAGTTGGCTCAACAGCTTAAACTAGAGACCTTTGTCGACAAGCAGGGATTTGATCTTCCTCAAGTGGCAGCAGTTAAGGCGACCGAAGCCAAGACGGTGAAGCTCACAATTGCTGGTACTACCATTATGATTGATATCGATTTCTCCAGTGATCGGCAAGTTGCCAATGTGGTATTGTCTCTGGCAAACCAAAGCGAGAATACTTGCAAGCCTGATACCCATTCGCTTGACTTTATGACTCGAACTGATAGCGATATAACTATCGATTGGTCGAAAAGTGAATTGAGTTTTCTCAAACAGGTTGATAATGACCAGCAAGTGACCATTGCTGAGTCCATTATCAAGAATAATCTCATGGGTGATCGCCTTGGTTATTTTCCTGAGAACTTAAAGTTTCTTGCCAATATCGATCAACTTCTGCTGCCCAATTGTGATCTATTCATCTACTTGGAGCGTATGGCTCTTATACTTCGAGCATTGGAGTCAATTGAGAAATCGCCCGAGCCGTGGCTTCTACCCTATGTCTCGGTGGTGGGCAAGTCACAGTTAAATTCTACATTCACCAATCAATTGGGGCTTTTCATTGACTACTGGCAAGATAATCGCTATGTTAATCATATGGGAGTTGGATCTGACCCAATTCGGTCCTTATTAGTGAGCATGGTGCCCACCACAGGCCCCCAACATGATTACCTAAATGAGGCAAAGACCTGGAGGCTAAACAAGGGCGAGTTTAATCTTGAGTTTGAGCCTACAAGTAGCACCGCTGCTAGCTCATGGGTTTTGAAAGTGAAACTTTCACAGCCCAGTTATATGCCGTTAAGTGTTCTTGAGTTTTATGGTTGGGCATACGAATCGGCCGTGGAAAAGAAAACCAAAACCGACAGACTATTCACATTACTCAACCAAGGATCGGTATCTCTTACTAAAGGTCAGATAGCCTACTCAATCCAAAGTCTGCCGCATTTGGGGAAATGGGTGCTCGTGGACCTGATCATTCCATCCAAATTTAATGATATCACCAGGATAATCACTGCCTTGCGCAACTTCAGTATTCTCGCCAATGTGCTTGTGGGGAGTTATAAGGCGCTGTCAAGACCACAGGTAGTTCCCGCTCGACGGAGATCTCGAGGAAGTATCATGAGCGAGGAAATGTCAGAAGAAACGAAAAAAAAGTTGAGAGATTCATTACAACTCCCACCCGATGTCACGGATGAAGAATTGCTTGGTCTTAATGCGATTAATGACCTGTCGGCGATGCGTGGGGTAGAGATGTCAGCGGACATTAGCGTTGATGATTTCTTGAATGATTCGCTGCCCCACCCCGATAACAGTGATAGATTGGACATTTCCATAGAAGATATTGATTTTATCCTGCCATTTGGTGACGTGGTTATCAATATTACTGGAAACTTTGGTCCTCATGTGATATGTAGGCAATTTGGCATTTCCAACGGTGTGTTCTCTACGAAGTCTTCGGAAGCAGATATGGAGATTGATTCATTGTCGCTGGAACAGCGATTAGTGAAGGGTTTGAATGTCACAGAAGACTTGTGGCACACCCTCGAACATGTATACATCAAGCTGGAGTAAATTTATACGAGCAATGGGTAATCATCTATAATTTAATTCTACTAACCTGTCAATGTCTTCGCGGTAACATTTTGAGCCCCTCTTTTTGCGGGGCTCAAAACTAGCACGTGATTTTTCGGGCGAGCGTTACATTACCGTCGGTACCCCACATTGAGATTTAGTTGTCGAACACACCATGCCACTGGCAATTGAACCGACTGAGCTGTCAACAGTCGCCAATGTGGCATTCATTACTGATCCAAACCTTGTGGGTGTTACCGATATCGTCGAGATTAGTGGCGACATTTTTGCCCGACTTTTCCCAGAAGAACTGAGTGATGACAAGTTCCTCTTGATCAAGCTTTTGGGTTCAGAATGTTTTGACCTGGCCAAGATCTATCGTGTTGGTGGCATTGACGATGCCCTGCACAACCTTGTTCGTTTTGTCAACCATCAAATCAGCGATGGATACACTCTGGATCAATTGACGATTAACAAGGTCCGGGTGGACGCAGTAAAGCACAGCGACATCCCCTTATTGGATCAGATCTATGTCGAGGTGCCGACCAACATCTACGACATTTTACAAGCTAAACCCCAAGACTCGTTGCGTAAGCAGTTTGCTCAATTTCTTGCCCCCAGTGGTGGCATTGTCAATGACCAGGACTTGATTCGACTCATAAACGGTCAAATTCGGCTTTGCGAACCGGTTTCTCAAGGTCGGGTAACGAACAACACCGCCATTGTACTCATCAAGAGTAAGATGACAGAAACGACTCCCGATGACGAAGAGGAAGAAGTGATTGACATGGACATGCTGGCGTACATGACTAATAGTTCTATGTGGAAGAAAGAATCCACTCAATCCAAGCCTTTTACTTTGCGTCCATTGTCAAAACGCTTAGTAGTGGAGGGACTTCCCCCTGATCAAGCAAAGGAGGATCAGGAGTTGTTCGTGTTCATTTGTTCCAGTGACTATATTTCATTGGGATTTCCGGTATTCAATGGTGATCTCGTGAAATTAGTCCATGGTGATCAACATCTCGTGGTCAAGCTCTTTACTCTTACCGAGCCAAATCATTTTGACGCTGGCTGCTTATACGTCCTGCCCTTGCTTCTCGTAAATTGGGGTATTGATTCTGAAGGAGAGCAAGTCAGACTTGAACAATTTACTGAACCCAATCAAACTCTTGCCAAGGTTTTGCCCGTGGCTGATTCTGTCATCATCAGTCGAGTGGCTTCCCAAATCACCATGGACCGCACTTACCAAAACAGCTTCTTCAGTCTGCTCAAGACCAATTTACTGAATCAGTTTCGGTGTGTGCAAAAGGGTGATTTTATCGCCGTCACTATTGATCTGGTGCTGGCAAAGACAATGTTTGATACCGCTAGTGCTGTTGTTACCGCCAACGAAGGCGACGAGACTGACGAAAACCCCGCTCCCGAACCTGAGGTGATTCCTCAAGGCGATCCCGATGCAGTGGCATGGTTCAAAATTGTCGATCTAAAGGGAACCACCGACTTGTCGACTAATCAGTTCATCATCGACCCCAATCGCACGTTGTTTGTGTCCCTGGGCGTTGAACTGATCAGACTTCCGGAAAATGAGTTTGTTAATTGGTACCAATACTTGAGTCTCCCCCCCATGTTCAATTTTAAGGGTGGCGAGTTTAACTATGCCACTGAACTCAAAAAGATTATTCGTACCAATTTGTCGAGCCCCGTTAAGTTACGCACCCTGGTTTTGTTAACCCTGATGTCTCGAGGAATCGGGAAGACGCTGGTGGTAAGAAGCGTCAGCACGGAAATGGGGCTTAACCTCGTCGAGCTCGAATGTTATGACCTCGTTAACCCCGGCCAAGAGCTTAAGACGATTGGTATCCTTAGTGGCCGAATCGATAAAGTCATTGGTGAGCCGCTGGCACCTCTGCTGGCGTTCCACGTCATCTACCTCAAACATATCGAGGCACTCTGTCCACACACTGATCCCAACGACCAAAATCTGAATGTTCACACGTCTTTGCTGCTTAAGATTGCCCTGACTCTCGCTGATTACCTTTCACGTTATTCGAATTTGATGGTGATCATGAGTTGCAATGATATCGACAAGCTCAATGAGCAGGTGGCGCTGATGGTAAAGTTCACGATTAATTTTGGGGTGCCTCTGGAGCGGGAGCGGCAATCGATAATGAAGTTTTTGGTGGGACTTGAACTCAACAATGACAATGATCCGAAGTACTTCTTGCGTCATGATGTATCATACGCTAATCTTGCACTTCAACTGGCTGGTCTTACTCCTCGGGATTTACGAAGCATTGTCAAGATGCTGAAAAAGCAGGCACTTTTGCGCTTAGGGAAGGTGGCAAAGAAATTGGGAGTCTCCTTAGATGCCCTTATCAAGGTGGGGAATGGTGGTCGCATCCAGTGGATTCCCGAAGATTTCAACCAAGCCATCAATGACGCCAGAAACCAGTTCTCCGACTCTATTGGGGCACCTCGTATCCCTACCGTGAAGTGGGAGGACGTCGGTGGTATGGACTTTGTTAAAGGTGAAATCTTGGACACTATTGACATGCCGCTTAAGCATCCCGAACTTTTCAAACTGGGTGTCAAGAAGCGGTCAGGTATTCTTTTCTACGGGCCTCCCGGTACAGGTAAGACTTTGTTGGCTAAGGCTATTGCCACAAACTTCTCGCTCAATTTCTTCTCAGTGAAGGGCCCCGAATTGTTAAACATGTATATTGGTGAGTCTGAAGCTAATGTGAGACGGGTGTTCCAACGTGCTCGTGATGCCAAGCCATGTGTCATTTTCTTTGATGAATTAGATTCAGTGGCCCCCAAGCGTGGTAACCAAGGTGACTCGGGTGGTGTCATGGACCGTATCGTGTCGCAATTGCTTGCTGAGCTTGACGGTATGAGCGGAGGTGATGGTGATGGTGTATTTGTGGTGGGGGCTACCAATAGACCTGATTTATTGGATGAGGCTTTGTTGCGGCCTGGGCGTTTCGATAAGATGTTGTACTTGGGTATTTCTGACACCCATGATAAACAAGCCAAGATCTTAGAAGCGCTTACTCGGAAATTCACATTGGACAACAACGTTGACCTTAACGAACTTGCCAAAAACTTTTCACTTACATACACTGGTGCCGACTTGTACTCTGTTGCCCTGGACTCTATGCTCAAGGCGATGCTTCGGGTCGCTGGGGAAGTTGATGTCAAAATTGCTGAGTACAACCGTGAGAGAAAGGAAAAGGGCCTTCCGGAAGTGTCAACAAGATGGTGGTTTGACAATGTCGCTCAACCGCTGGATATCAAGGTGACGGTAAAGCAGCAGGATTTAATCGAAGCTCAACGCGAGAGTGTGCCTTCGGTATCGGCGGAAGAAATTGCTCACTATGAGCGTGTTAGACAGAACTTCGAGGGCGGCAAAGAGAATAAAGAGTCTCTGGAAGCCAATGGAGAGCTTGCTGATGGAGTCACCATTGATATGAATGGCAACTGAAAGGTATATGATGATTGTATATATACGTTGAATATACCACCAACTTCATGCCATACCGTAATTGTATAGATCCGAGCCCCATGCTCAATTAATGTAAGCTAATCATTATTGGCTTGGTGAGGCATGCTTGATTTGTAATTAGCGATGAAAAATTCCTATCACTTCCCCCGACACATGTAACTGTTTTCCAAAACGTCCTTGGCTTCATTTAGCTTCTGACTCAAGTATTTCAGGCCCCGACGGTCGGGATGATTAAGCAACATCAATTTTCGCCACCGGTCATGAACCATCTTTTTATTTATGTGAAGAATGTCATTACCGGTGATTCCCAAGATCGCTAATGCCTCATTTTCTGTTATTCGGGGTTTGAAGCCTTCGTTGGCATAGTTGGATCGTATATATTGATACTGATCATAGCGTGGGTCCAGTTTATCGAGTTTGACGCCAGCGTTGGGATCAACAAGCTTGAGACCGTTGAGTTGAGCGATCATTTGCGGCGTGAGGTGGCGGTACTTGCGAATGGCCGCTAGCGTCAGCTTGATGGTAAGTGCCCCCACCGTCAACCCGATGCCAGCAATGATAGGGACTACCATGACGCGAGTTGATTCGTGAGTCTCACCGTTTTGCACAAGTCAAACTGGGAAAATGGTTTGGAGTCAATGAGATGGAATAGCAACCATGTCTTTCATACTACTTTTCAACGTGTTTCAGAAGCAGTGGTGAAATCTACAAAGACGTCATAATGGTCAGATGGTGATTTTATCGTCCTGATGCGGATATACGAGTGGGTGATGATCAGCACCGAATTTTGATTCGATGCTTCGCAGTATCGGCATATATAATGTGTGTGGCTGGCTGATTGCCCTATTCGCGGCGATAGAAGTAAAATCACCTTCAAACAACCGTGATAAAGAGGTCAATTCAGCTCCAAATTAGCATCACATGTTAGACTGACCATTCAAGCTCCGTCCAGGTAATGTAACCGTAGGTGTGGGTTCCGGAGGTGGCGGTGTTGGTCATGGCTCAGCTTCATTGCAGTTTCTCTCCTGCACACAGCCGCTGCCACCACCAAGCCCCCCTATATATAATAGCGACGGCAACCACGTCACATAGAGGTGTCTGCAGCGCAATTGACCACCATGAACGTGCTCAAGTTACAGAAGAAATACGCTGGGACACTTGACCAGCTGGAGTTATTCGCTATCATCGATGAATTCAGAGACTTGGATGTCGACGAGAAGGGGGTGGAGAAGAAGGACGTGATCAACCATGTGTCGAAGAAGGGCAATTACCTGTATGATCAATGCCGTGAAACCCTTAAACAAGTTGACGTTGATGCTCTGGGTCGAGTCGAACTCGACGACTACGTTGACTTGATTGCCAAGCTCAAGTCATCGTCGTTGGATGTCCCCGAAAATCCGCAAATGCCCGGCTCGCCTGGTCGTATCAATAAGCCTGCTCCTCCCATTCCCACTGCCGCTTCCAATAAGAACAAGGTGTACTTAGGGGGTAAGTCAAGTGGCACCACCCACTCGATCAACGACGAAGAGCGCACGGAATTCACTCGCCACATCAACCTGGTACTTGCTGGTGATGATTTGGTGGGTCCTCGGTTGCCCTTCGACGTTGACACTTTCCAAATCTTCGACGAGTGTCGTGATGGGTTGGTGCTTTCGCAATTGATCAACGATTCGGTGCCCGACACCATTGATACTCGTGTGCTCAATATCCCTAAGGGTAACAAGCAATTGAACAACTTCCAAATGTCGGAAAATGCCAATATTGTTATCAATTCGGCTAAAGCAATTGGTTGCGTCGTTGTCAACGTCCACTCCGACGACATCATTGACGGTAAGGAGCATTTGATCTTAGGGATCATTTGGCAAATCATTCGTCGTGGTCTTTTGTCCAAGGTTGACATCAAGCATCATCCCGAATTGTACCGGTTGTTGGAAGACGATGAAACTCTTGAGCAATTCTTGAGATTGCCTCCTGAACAAATCTTGCTCAGATGGTTTAACTACCATCTCAAGAACGCTGGTTCGCAACGTAGGGTTGCCAACTTCAGTCGTGATATCGCCGATGGTGAAGCCTACACTGTGTTGTTGCACCAATTGGTCCCCGATAAGTGTGACACTCGGGCATTGCAAGTTCAGGACGTTAACCAACGTGCGGAAATGGTTCTTGACAACGCCGAAAAGATCGGTTGCCGCAAGTACTTAACTCCCAAGTCGCTTGTTGCCGGTAACCCTAAGCTTAATTTGGCGTTTGTCGCCAACTTGTTCAACACTTGGCCCGGTCTTGACCCCATCGAAGAGCATGAACAAATTGAGATTGAAGAATTTGACGCCGAAGGTGAACGTGAAGCTCGCGTTTTCACCCTCTGGCTCAACTCCTTGGACGTTGACCCCACCGTGGTGTCGTTGTTTGAAGACTTGAAGGACGGCTTGATCTTATTGCAAGCTTTCGAAAAGGTTATGCCTGGTACTGTGTCGTTCAAGCATGTCAACAAGAAGGGTCCCAATGGCGAAGTGTCGCGGTTCAAGGCTCTCGAAAACACTAACTACGCCGTTGAAATTGGTAAGGCCAACAACTTCTCCCTTGTGGGCATTGAAGGACTGGATATCGTCGATGGCAACAAATTACTCACGTTGGGGTTGGTGTGGCAATTGATGAGACGTAACATTGTTAACACTTTGGCGCAATTAAACCACGGTGGTGGTAAGTTGTTGACCGATGCCGATATGATTGCTTGGGCCAACCAACAAGTTACCAAGGGTGGTAAGTCGCTGACTGTGAGACTGTTCAAGGACGAACTGATTTCTAATGGTGTGTGGTTGTTAGATGTACTTAACGGCTTGAAGCCTGGTTACGTTGACTATGACCTCGTTAACCAAGGTTCCAACCTTACTGATGACGAAAAGTATGCCAACGCCAAGTTGGCCATTTCCATTGCCAGAAAGATTGGTGCTTTGATCTGGTTAGTCCCCGAAGACATTAACGAAGTCAGACTGAGATTAGTCTTGTCGTTCATCGGGTCCTTGATGGCTATCAGCCAGTGATGTTTTTATAATGTATTATGAAATCGATGATTTTAATGTGTTAAATACGTAAGTGGCGTAACAACTTAAAGCTTGGTGATCAACTTACCGGGACCCTTCCCGTCGAACAAACGGAACCACACTTCGGGGATCTTTTTAATGTCCCCTTTGATGTCAATAACGTCCACTTCGTTCTTGATCTTACCTTCCTTCAACCCGTTACCCAAAGCAGCCAAACCTTCGGGGAAGTCCTTGGTGAAATCGATGACGATAAATCCTTGCACGGTTAAACGATTGGTGATGATCTCGGCCCAGCGAGTGACATTCATCTTGACATGATCATTGTACCCAGAGATGGCACCGCAAGCAACCACTCTACCAAAAGGCTTGACACGAGACAAGCAAATGTCGAGTTGTTCACCACCAACGTTGTCATAGTAAACATCGGCATATTCACCGTCAAGCGCCTTATCGAGTTCCTTCAGTAAGTCGGCCAGCTTGTAGTTGATGCAAATATCGGCACCAATCAGCTCGACCCACTTGCACTTTTCGTCGGAGCCAGCGAAGCCAATCACCTTTTTGGCACCAACGAGGTGTTTGGCCACTTGAACCACCATGGAACCAGTAGCACCCAGAGCAGCCGAGACGATGATGGTTTGTCCCTTTTGCAATTGACCAATCTTGGTGGTACCAAAGAAAGCGGTGAGACCAGTCATACCGAGGGCCGACAAGTAAGCCAGTAATGGCACGCCTTGTTGGACAGGAATCTTAGAATTGATTTGTTCGGGGTTTAAGATGGCATAGTCAGTCCAACCGACAAATCCCAACACGATGTCGCCTTCTTTGTATTCATCGTTCTTCGAGTAGACAACTTCGGCCAAAACAGTGGCCTTCATACGTTCGCCTTCGTGGACCGGTTCAATGTACATCCGCTTGGGATCAAGACCCTTTTGGATCCACAGTCTTTGGGTGGGATCATTGGAAATAAGAATCAGCTTCACCACCACTTGGCCGTCCTTGACATCGGATTTGTCAAGCGGCTGAGTTTTGAGCTCAAAAGTGGAATCAGCTTGGCCCCAAGAAAAATTGACATCCTTGAAGGGCTTGTTTTTGAGAATGATCTCGTTGATTTGAGTGGGGAAGGACATGGCTACAGAAATGTGCTGGCAAATGAGCAAGTAATATATGTTTCTGTACCGACGCTTTGGGAAACTATGCGGTCGCCCCATAATCGCGGATATGTGCCAAATTCGTCAGATTCCGGAAATGTGCGCATGCAGTAATTGAATGTGCATGGGACGGGTCATTTTTGTGCCGAGCCTACTATTGCCCACTTAACATGAATGTAAATGGGAAAAATCGAAGAAATAAAATGCTTTTACGATTGCTATACTAACGTTTTGGTAAGTTTCAATTCGTACATGATCTATAACACCAATATAGCAAGCAAGGGCACATCAAGACTTCAATCCCGTGGTTGGTCGAATTTCATGTATTATCGTCAAGATCAATCGTATTCATATGGAGCAAATCCATTGTTTACTCTTGTTTGATAGCTTCTTTGTTCCACAGAAGTAAGTTGGGGTCACCGGCTCTACGAGGCTTGACAAGGTTCACAATTAACAACCCCAAGGCTAACAAAAAGCAAAGACCACCGCCAGCCATCCAGACCACCCCCAAAAAGATGTTCTTACCGCCAATGGCGGACCGAGTCGAGATGTATATGTACTTGTGTCCTTTAAACATCTGTACCGGCCAGTGCATACCAATGGCCACCTCGTAGATTCCCGGTTGCAAGGTCGTCTTCTCAGGGTTCCGCAACGCCAACTTGTTGAAGGTGGGCAACCCAGCAGCAGCCATCCAGTTTTGAAATTCCTCCCAATTGTGAATGTCGGGAAGGTTGGTTTCATTGTATCCATTAGGGTAAACCTTATGCCAGTTAGGCGGAGGGACGATTTGATCGAGTGGATAAGTCGTCTTCTTGAAACGATTCTTTTCCGACAGCCACGCAATACCCTTGTTGGTAAGAGGGTACAGCGATCCGGTACCGTTGACAGCCTTGAGCTCGGGCGAATAGGTGTCGTTGAAAAAGGAGTTGGCAATCAACCCACAAGGGTAGTAAATTTTACCTTCGGCGTTGGTGACAAGTGGTTTGCAGTTTTGACCAACTTGATCTCTGATCGTCGAAAGGTCAGCCGCTTTACCCTTAATTTGATCTTCTGAGAACAGCTTTACGTAACGACGGTGGTTAGCATGGAAGTTTTTGAGCTTGTAGAAGAACAAGATGGGCGGATCCATAGCCACTGGCACTTGAAACTGAATACGACAGATCTTGTTTTCCGCTTCGTCGTCGCCCCATTGGGGGTCATGATCTAGTTTCCACACGGGAGGTACCACACTAGCATTCTTGTGGAAGCGGAATGAGTAGTTCCCAGGAATCTCTGCCCAGTAGTCAGTGTTGGTGATGTTTTCACAGTAGGTGTAGTCAATTTCGATATCCTGAACGACATGCAGCGCATACCACATGGCAGCTCCTAACGGCACAAACACGATGGCGATGGCAAACAATAACGGGATGACAGTACGGGCAGTCAACACCGGATTCACTGCCTTGAGTCGTTGCTGAGTAAACGCATTGTTAGGAGGACGATGCAGCTTGGGCTTCAAGCCCTTAGTGGTCTCCAATGAGTCGTCGTCGTCCATGGAGTCGTCGTCATCACCATCCGGATCAAGCGCTCCATCGATGGTGACATGTTGGTCGTTGTAGGGTACCCCTTCACTCTGGGGGATGTCGGTGTCCTCTCGGCGGCTTCGAAGAGGCATTATTTGATCGTGGGTTACCTCGGAGCAAAGTGCACTTGATAACCGTCAAATCCGTGTCACGTGAACGGCAGCGGAGCGCGGTGAAATGTCTCACCGATAACCTTAGTTATAGAATGAACCTTAGCCTGGGGGCAAAACATGCAGATCCGTTCTGTATATATCTAAGGGTCATCTTGTGGGTAATTGAATCATTAGACACGAGTAATGAGGCTCTTGAGACCCGTTTTGTGAGCTTGTAATTGTTAGAACTTGTGCTGTTCGGGAATGTACCTCCACGGTGAAATAAAATCGATTTCGACGATAAAGTCAAATCGATCTTTAAAATGTAGTGAAATCTACCAATTACGAGTCGTGTGCTACGAACTAATAAATCATGGTGCCCTGATAATGCTGTGCAGAGAAAGGCGCCAGTATTCAGATGGAGAAATGGAAAGGACTAATCAAGCAGATGAGCAGAGAATGATGTGTGGCAAACGAGGTCAGGAACGTAAAAGCTATTGAGACTATAGCTAGACCACCATCAACGTGATGGATCCTGATGTTATTCCGTATATGTAGATATGCAAAGTGCCAGCCAGCCCGCTAGCCGATTAATTTTTTGATGCATTGGGCCCACAACTCTCTCAACGACCCTTCTGGGGGGGTCATGGGCAAATAGTCGTGAAAGACTTGTTTAAGTTCAGCCTCGAGGCCAATCATATAACACAGCACCAGCCAATCACTGATGCCAACGTCCACTGGTTGGTGCGATTGCAAGTAGCGTTCGACAACCCACTCGTATTCAGATTCGCTAAGACCTTGCGAATTTTGAGGTATTCCCTTTTCGAACAAAAACCGAGCTCCGGGAACGGTGGATATCATTTGGTTGCGAAAGTAAAACAACGTCAGAATCAAATGGTTGTCATCAATTTCCGACAACGATTTTCGCCGAAGCCGTTCCACCACGTCCAGCGCCCGATCGTAGGCGAGACTCCGCTGGTACTCTTGTTCCCAGAAGCTTGGTGCCAGGAAAGCACCTCCACGAGCTATTGTTGCATTCATGGTGACGATGTTTGAGTCAAGACAGGTAAAATGGATACACCTAAGCGCAAGGGGAGCTTTTTCGGGGAAGGTGGTTTTTTTTATATACATCAACTCCGAAGCCATGCAAACTGGTATCCTTTGTGCAGGATTGCCTTTAAAGAAAAAAGTGGGGTTGATGCCACGAATCAAGTAAGGGTAAGCGTAAGCGTAGGCCTCTCGGGAGTTGTAGAGCCGGTAACGTCTATGGTAAGGTTATCATTACCAGCTACAGTTAGTTCTACTACCAAAATATTCCATCTTTCTATCAACAGATGGTCTCTGCCTGTTGGGTTTGGTAATGACGCTTGCCGTGCCGCCAGCCGCTAGCATTGACCATTTTTGTCAAAATGCCACACACCGACGCGACCAACAACCCCGAAAAGAAACGCCAAAACGGCAACACATCAGCAACCCCTCATCCACTCTTCAACTGAAAAACTAAGCTTTGGGTAGCCGTCGTCGTCTCGTTTTAAGCGTGGAAATGCGTTAGTGGTAGGGTTTACGATGTTCGTCATCGCGATGACAGGCGGTGGTGGCTCACTCCGCATATGGCTGTGTAATGAGAAAATTTAGCTAGATCGGGTACAGCACCCGCTACGGTCACAACTAGCTGACCCTTTGCACCAACGTCCCGCACGTCCGTCGGCTTCGTCAGCCCACAACCCCAAACGGGTCTTGGTCACGACTTGATCGATATGAGCTACTAGTAACCCCGGATAATGATGAGGTCAGGACTAGCACGGTAAGCATGCGGCTACATGATCAACGGGCGCTGATGTCCGAAGGTTACTATTGTGGTGGCGGTGGTGGTGGCCACCTGTCATTTGGGGCTGGGGTGTGTCACTCGGGGTCTAGATCCCGTTGGCAGCCCTGGGGGTGGGGTACACTGACCGCGTATTGCCGTTGGGATGGTTTAACGGTTGCTAGGCGGTTGCGGGGAGCGAATGTGTACCCCCGAAATAGGCTAAGGTTGCGCAGATACAAAAAAAATTCCGCATACATTGTATTGAATCCGGGGACTGTTCACGTGACACGTAGGCTAAGTAAATCAATTGAGTAAAATTATGGAGCTATTTGCCAGGTTCAACCTTTTTGATTCTCTCTTGACATAGCTGCGGCTCGTCCCGAGGGTAGACGTTTGCAACTACTGGCTGTCTCAACATGGTTTGGAACCAGCTGGTGGTGTAAGGGTGTTGTTGCTGCCATTGCCGATCAAACAACCAGGCAAAGGGTTTCCAAAGCATCAACACGCAGTAAATGTCGGCCCAAGTATAGCGGTCGCCAACTAAGAATGGCAGCTGAGCCAACGTCACTTCAAACGCATTCATTTGCGTCGCCAATCGCTGATCATGTCTTGCCACCGATTCCTCATTATAAGGCATGTTATCCCCTTTCAATGGCTTGAACACGTAGCCGGCGGTGGGTAGCACATCAGAGTTAACAAATGACGTCCACATGGCAACCTGGGCTCGTTCTTCATCATTGGTTCCCAACCACTCACATTGGGGATCTACCTTTGCAAATATGTATTGGCATATGGCCAATGCTTCGCTAAGCTCGAGCCCGTTGGCAGTAATTAGCACGGGGACCATTTTGCGGGGGAACGCTCTTTCGAATTCTGGATGACCGTCAAAGGACTCGTACTCTGTGATATCCAAGTCATAATGACGAATAAGTGCCTTGACCGCTAAAGGGCGCGTACGGGATCCAAGAATAACGGTCCCAAAGGACATTGGCGGGCTTGTTTGTTGTGATCGGGGAAGATCGAGAAATCTGCACCTGACCTTATTCGTCCGGTGTGCACCATGCAATTGACGGGAAGGTCACCGTAGCCGAAACAATACGAGATGGAATTGTTTAGGATGCTGTCTTCTTAATGGGTATAGCCGTTTACAAGGTTCCTGGCGTCGGCGATCGGCTGAGTGCAGGTTATACGGAAAAGCAAGTTAAAGTAACTGTGCCTTGCTTTTCAAATTGTGACTTTAGGTGTCAGCCGTGCGTCGACATGACGTCTAAGTTAAGTTACTGAAGCGATGGCAAAAATCATAAGCTAGGGATCTTTGATTGTTTTTGGATTTATCGACTAGCTATGGTGCATAACTAGTTAATAGTGTTCATCTTAACGATATGGTCACAGTTTAGGTGTTAAACAATGCGGTGTCTTATATCAACGCCACTACCATCGCTTCACATGGTAGCGCAACCATTATAAATTTTTTCACTCATCGACACGCATTCTCTACACCATGGAGACCGACGCTGAAAAGAACATCGAGATCTGGAAGGTCAAGAAATTGATCAAGGCGTTGGAAATGGCCCGGGGGAACGGGACCTCGATGATCTCGTTGATCATCCCTCCTCGGGACCAAATCTCGCTTATGCAAAAGAAGTTGACTGAAGAATATGGTACCGCGTCTAACATTAAATCGAGAGTGAACCGTCTTTCGGTGTTGGCCGCCATTACTTCCACCCAACAAAAGTTGAAGTTGTACAACCTGGTGCCCAAGAATGGGTTGGTTATCTACTGTGGTGAAGTGTTGACCGCCGAAGGTAAGGAAAAGAAGTTGAACATTGACTTTGAACCTTTCAAGCCCATCAACACCTCGTTGTACCTTTGTGACAACAAGTTCCACGTGGAAGCTCTTTCCGAATTGTTGGAAAACGACGATCGTTTTGGGTTCATCATCATGGATGGTAACGGGGCCTTGTTTGGTGCCGTTCTGGGTAACACCAGAGAAGTCTTGCATAAGTTCACCGTCGATCTTCCCAAGAAGCACGGTCGTGGTGGTCAATCGGCGGTTCGTTTCTCGCGTTTGCGTGAAGAAAAGCGTCACAACTACGTCCGTAAGGTCGCCGAAGTTGCTGTCCAAAACTTCATCACTGCCGACAAGGTTAATGTCAAGGGGTTGATTCTTGCTGGTCTGGCTGATTTCAAGAACGAATTGTCGAAGTCCGATCTTTTCGATCCTCGTTTGCAAGCTAAGGTAATCAAGATTGTTGATATTTCTTACGGTGGTGAAAACGGGTTCAACCAAGCCATTGAATTGCTGGCCGAAACCCTCGCTAACGTCAAGTTCGTGCAAGAAAAGAAGTTGTTGAACGATTACTTTGACGAAATCTCGCAAGACTCGGGTAAGTTCTGCTACGGTATCGAAGATACTCTCAAGGCTTTGGACTTGGGTGCGTGTGAAACTGTCATCGTCTACGAAAACTTGAACATCATCCGTTACACTTTGAAGGACTGCGAAGGTAACGAAGTCATTGTCAACGTCAACCCTGACTTGCCCGACAAGCTGTGGCAAATGGACAAGGCCACTGGCACCGAAATGGAAATCGTTAAGGAAGAAACCTTCCTCGAATGGTTGGCCGAAAACTACAAGAACTTCGGTACTACTCTTGAATTTGTCACCGACAGATCGCTGGAAGGTGCTCAATTCTGCCAAGGGTTTGGTGGTATCGGTGCGTTGTTGAGATACAAGGTCAACTTTGAGCAATTGGTTGACGAACTGGATGAAGATGAGTACTTTGACGACTCTGACGACGACTTCATCTAAGCTAAGTGTATATTAGTGTTTTTTAACGAGATATTTAGAGTTTGACTCGTTGGTCCATGGCGTTTTTAGTGAAAAAGGTCAACCCTTCTTGGATAACCGTGGCCACACAGTAGCCCTTTTGGTTGTACATGAACCCACGCACCAATGTCCTCAGATTATTTACCCGCTTAGTGCTGTAGTTAAAGCACATCCAGTCCTTGACGATGTCAAATGCCTGGGCATCATCTTCAAGCAGGTCGACGTGGAAGTATATGTGATGGTCGAGCGACATGGCTTGGTAGTGCCAAATCTGAAGGATGTTGAGCGAATGAGGGATCAATGCCGCCGCATCTTTAGACTCATCCAACACATCGACCGGGTGGTCCTTAGTGGGGTTCCAGGGGATGTGGTTGATCCGAGCCTGAGTGGTCAAAAACGCCAGGTCGGAGATATTGGCGAGACCGATCAAGTTGTAGACGGGTTCCTTGAACAGCTTTTGGTATTGAGGGGGGATGACTTCTGAAGGACCTGCCTCAAACACTGAAGATTCGTCATCCTTCAGCCGCACCTCCACCTTCAATGCTTCTTCCTGGCCGGCGTATTGGGGGTCAATGACGTTGTGCAATCCCAGCCACACCGTGAGCCAGCGGTCGGAAGGTGCCAAGTCATTTTCTTCGGGACAAGCGGTGTAATCGGTGAACTCCTTGGAGTAGGCATTCCGCACAAATCCCGTGTGGTACGTTTTGGGCAATTTGGTGGGGTCGTACTTTGTCGACACCGTTGTCATTGGCCGTTGGATTTCGTGTTGGGGGTTGCGAGGTTCGCCCTTACGCCGTGGCCGTCTCAATAAGCACAAACAGGTACTGATGATTTTATCTTCTTGAACGACTTCGATGTATCGGCGAGCCAAGCCATCATCGTCGCTGGCAAACGTCACTCGGTAGGTCATGGGGATCTTCCAGTTACCGGCCTTGACAAAGTATAAGTGGAACGACTCGGGGATAAAGGTGGAGCCGTCGTCAGCTCTCGTCAGCTCGATGGCCACCAACATCGTCTGGGCGATGGTGTTGCCACCGTAGACCCCGCGAGCCATCTTCATGGGTAACCGCAACGGGTTGGCCCCCACCCATACGTCGTGAGATTTTCTGATCACACGAATCAGTTCCTCAAAGTCTTCAATCACAGGAGCCATTCGGAGTTGGACGCCTGCGGCCGCAGCCGTCGCTATATATATGACCACGCGCTGTCCACGTCTCACAAGCGGGGCCCCGCAGTCAACCGCGGGTAGAGCAGCATGTGAGACCCCAAATGGGGTCGCGGCGTTTACCCCGGAAAACGTCGATGACAATTAGCTTGGGACCGGATCCTAGCTTGAGTATTATAGGGGTTAATAACCCTAGGGTTGTGGTGTGGGTTTACGTTTACCCTTTTGGCCGGTGAAAGTCAGCAAAAATGGAGTTGATTATCGCTCTATTCGTTCGTGCCTGACGGCATGCGATAGTGGCGGCTAGAGCGGTGGAAGTTGTCACATGGGTGTTATAAATCACGGTCAGCAAAGCGACAGAGTTGGCTTAACACAGTGGTGGATTGATGATGGTGGGCCATCGGTATTGTTGACAATATTGGTGTGGGGTATATCGCGTTTGTATACACTTTACTGGAGTTTATTTACGTTGGTGTGTGAACTTGGGGCTAGTGTGGTGTCACAATTTGGTGCGGGCTCGCAACCGTCGGCAATCACGGCCCAATGTGATAGATATCGGTGTGGCGTCTGCTTTAGTTTTCGTGGGGTGAAAGAGGGGGAGCGGCAACGGCTTTATAGCCGGATGACAACGGAAATCAATAATCTAGTGTAGCATCACAAATTAAGATCTAAGCGAAATGTTAATCGACATCACCATCATTACCAAGTGGATCGATCGATATCTCCATCGGGGCCACCTTCCGGTGGTGGAGTTTTTCGGTCTTGCCGCATCGCATTTCGGCAGCTGGCCGAGCTTGGCACATTGTCGCGATGGGGTCCCCGATAGTACTCCAGTACCGGTCACGAGATGAGCTTGTTCGGCTAAAGCAGGGGTTTTATTCGGGTAAGGAAGCCGATAAGAGACGAGCCATCGACCGAGTGCATGCATTAATGAGCCGCGGCCGACTTCCTCACGCGGTAGAAGCGACGCTGATGTTGGTGGAGATACAGTTGCAAGACGTTGAAGGAGCCAACCAATTGGAGATTAATATGGCCTACTCGATGCTGATTATTCGGTTCGTAAATGGTTTACTTGATCCCTTCCAACAGGGGGCGTTTGCGGTACCATTATACATGTTAGCTCGCAACATCAACTTGCCGCCACTCTTCGTTGAGCTTCGGCATATGGCTACCCACGAAGGGTTGCCCAACATTGACGTCTGTCGTCTGGCGTGTACAATGGCGCTTTCGTGGCTCATGGACAATTATTGGAATGACATTGAGGAAAACGGCGAGTTGGAAGGTGAAAATGACCACATGATGATGATTGTTAACCTCGTCAAGAACTACCGGGCGTTATACAAGGCTGATGAGGTGAACTTCCGAGCCAAACACCTTGCCAAGGTGGCGGAACTGTTCCGACTGGTCGATCTGCGTCTGCTTATCGACGGCCTCCTCGAACGGAACTTGTTGGTGAACAAAAAGCAGAAACCCCTCATAAAATGCTTTACTCCGTTGCTCAATGACTTGGGCGTTCAGTTTCAGCTTGAATTATTTAATGCTCTCGTCACCACCACCCTCGACGAGGCGGGAGTGGAATGGCTACTGACGTTGTTTGCTCTCATTATCAATACCCCCAAACGCTTCCTTAGTACCACAAAACTCAAATTGTTTTCGGGGATGTGGAGTTCAGTTGAGGCTGCTCATGCTAATACTGATCCGGCTGACGTTTCCCTTCAAGAGAAGTTCTTGGTGTTATTCCGAAACGTCCTCTCATTAATCAATACGCAATTGGCAAAGGAGATAAGTGACGATTTCAAATCCAATCTCACCACCACCATCACCAAGCTAGACAAGAAGATTGAGGTGCGGAAGCAATTTGGCGTTCCTAGCAGTCGTCTGCCTACTCCTGCGGTAAAACGACCACGTGTGGAATCAAGAGTTTACTTGTTTGAAAAGGTGGACAACTGGCGACCCACGCCATTTGGTGTTTCCGTGTGAACTCAAGGCTCGTTTCATTTAATACTCATACTCATATTGATACTTGCAAGTTAACCGAAAATTGGAGCTGATGACGTTGTGTCATTCAGAAAGGTGAGAGAGGAGGAGAGAGAGATAGAGAGAGAGGAGATGTTGAAAGTATCAAACACCGATGATGCACACTATTCCATCACTTGAGCACGCACTGGCCAAGCGATAACTGTTAGTGTGTATGATTCCACTTGAGCGGCTACGCCAAGGGAATAGGGGTGAGAATGTGTCGACGGCTGTGTTTCCACTTGGGAGTGGTCCAGTTCCCACTGTATTGAGAAGTGGAGTTCAGCCACGGGTGGTGTTTGTCATCATGGTTGTCATTGCCGGGATGGGTACCTTTACCGTTCCCGTTGTCATTGTCGTTATTATCGTGACCATTGTTCCCATTACCATGGTTGTTGTCATGGCCGTTATTGTGGTTATCGTTTCCGTTACCACCGTTATTGCCATGGCCATTACCTTGGCCGTTGTTGCCTTGGCCATTGTTGCCTTGACCATGGTTGCCATTGCCACCGTTGTTGTGGCCGTTGTTAGATTCATGGCCTTCAGACTCATGACCTTCGGATCCATTACCGTGCCCATTGTCATGCCCGTGGTTGTTGGAACCGTTATTGCCAACGCCATTGTTACCGAAGTCATTGTTACCTAGGGAGCCATCATTGTTTCCCTCACCTTCGTTATCTTTATCACTTTCTTCGGGACTAAGGGTAACCCACTTGATGCTAGTGATGGTAGTGGTGAGATCATCAATGGGAGTGGCTTCAGCTTGGCCTTCACCCTGCCCCGTGATTGTGGGAGGCAATACCGTGGTGATCACATCGGTTCCATTAGCATAAACCCTGCCGGAAGTGTGGCCAATGGTTGAATTGGAGTGTGGATAAGCCT
The DNA here is from genome assembly GCA_030580175.1 of Diutina pseudorugosa. Classification (NCBI taxonomy): domain Eukaryota; kingdom Fungi; phylum Ascomycota; class Pichiomycetes; order Serinales; family Debaryomycetaceae; genus Diutina; species Diutina pseudorugosa. The sequence goes on along the minus strand of JAKTSL010000007.1, from coordinate 79,955 downwards.
TCAACGAGCTGTGGGGGTAGCTAGGCAACCCGCTCAGCGAGCTGGGGTAAACGTCCAGCGACGTCGCGGTGATACTTGCTCCAACCAGGCTTTCGGGACCTTCAGAGGCGCTAGACACAGGGGAAGCCGCCGCAACCGCAGTGGAAGTGGCGGGTTGGCCCCAATTGAGAGGCAAGGCGTGGGCCAAAGCGGCCAAAGCAGCGATCTGAACAACCTTCATGGATGGAACAAGGAGCGACTAAAAGTTGGATATATTAATCCCGTGGCGATTTTTACACAAATTTATATATTTAGTTATCAGTCTAGATTTCCCTCCCAGCTGTACCTTTCTGTGGTATGTACCTAATGCCGCGCGTCGGCATGCACGTCGCCGCGGATTTAGTCCATCACGATCGCTTAAGGACGGAATTTCGGCGCAGTCCTAGGGGCTAACGGATGCTGACTTGGGGCATATTCATTGTCTAAGGGGCATTCCTGGCGGTGGAAATGTGGTGAGCGTGTCGTGGTGTGGCTTGATTAAAAAGATGCTTTGTGTCAATGAGATAACGAGCATTGCGATGGGATACATCGGTATCGGTCATCTAGACCTTGATGAACGTTACTCCGTTGCCACGAGCCCATCAAGATGACAGGCGGTGTGCATATGGCTTAATTAAAACGGAAAAATTGGCACACGGGGCAAATTGGCTTCGGCGCGTCAAAGGAGGCTACGATGGGGGAATGATGTAATCGTTATCATTCTCTATACACCAACCCTAAGATAACCCCTCCTTGATCACAAATCAAGGTCCTTGCGTTCCCAGCCAGTAGGACGGACCACCTTTAATCCGCCGTTGGGTTGGGGCTTGTCGGTGTCCACTTGCAAGGCAAATGGGTTCCGGTCTTCGTCCTGGTTAAGGTTAGCAAGGGTGTGATTGATCTCACGGTGCTTCGATTCGTCGGCGCGAATCTGCAAAATAAGCTCTTCAAACGTAGAGTCTTTGTTGAGAGTGGTCCAGTATTTCCACGCGATCTCCGGTACCGGCGCTTTTTCCAAGTCGGGTAACTGGCCCGCCTTTAACTGGTGCAACAAGTGGGTGTAAGTATATACTGCTTCCTCCTCAAGGTAGCCGACTACTCGATGGGCCAACCTCGGCCACACAAGGTAGCACAAAAAGAAGATGTTGGTAAAGATCCCTTGCGACGCAATCACCATGAATCGGACAAGCTTCAGCGGGTCGCCAATGTGGAAAAACGTCAACAAGTGCATGCGTTCGTTGAACGCTTCGTCCAGAAGCAGATCGATCCATCCCATGTCTCGCCGAATGTATCTCAAACTGCGCAAATGACGAAGAAACGTGGCCGTTTCGCCAGGCACCCCAGCAATTGACTCGAGAAAGATCACCCGCACGAGCCATTTGGACGACGTCATGTAATAACGGGTTCCCTTAAACGTTTCGTTTATGTCATCGCATTTCTTATACCCCGTGACAAAGTCAAACAGCCGTCTTACCGTTTTGATGCAAAAATTGGCAAACCAATCGGTGAAATCCTGAGGCACCCGATGGGTCACTTCCACAAGTTCACAATCACTGTTCTGCCAGGCAGCGTGAGGGTACTGAGGAGGAGTCAAGAACTTTTTAGATCCAACATTGTTAACCATGTCAGGGGATCGAAGCTCGGTTGCCCGATAGCAACGAACCGAAGCCATTGGCCGGCTCCACGCCGTGCCCACGGGGAGTAAACGAAGGGAAGTCTTGGTCAACGTCGATGTGATCATCTACGGTAGATGATGGGGTACTTGATGCTGGTTTTATAGGGAACCCCCCTTTTCATAACCGGTACGTCCGCTTACCATCATTTGCAAGCAATATAACGGGGAGGGGAAGAGTAAAATGATCACCGCGTACATATCGACTCATCCTCCGGCTAATTCAGTGCCCGAGAGCCAAGATTGTTACCGTCGACGGCGGTGATTGGTCATGACGTTAGCGTGCGTTCAAGAGGAAGTTCATTCAAAGGCCATGGTCAAAAGTTATCATAAATCGCAATGACGATCCAGGCCGATGATCGGACGACACACAGACGATAGATATCGTATATTTGGTGGGAGCTAAGCCGACTCGAACGGGAAACCGATTTAACCGCGATTTGAGACAATTGCGATTGGAAAAGATAATATGAGGCTAATTACTTGACCACCGGAAAAACTGATCGCTTGGCATTCACCTCGACTTTAGCTGTGGCTAGCGACATGGTGGAAGTCAAGTTTCCGCGCAAATTTCCTAACCGCGTTGGTTAAATCTCGCATGGTATATTGTCTGGGCTAGCCGTACCTTTGAAGTGTGTCATCAATGCACCGAAAAGGGGATAGGGCAACAAACTTAGCCAGCTTCACATACTGTTTTATCGGTACTTATAAGAGACTATACATGGTTAAATTGGTAATGTGGGCACTTGGTGTGGCACTTGAAGTTTTATCTATTTTCAAGTGAACATTTAGGAACGGCTGGGAGTGGTGCGACGGATAGCTACACCGGAAGCTTCGGGTGGTATACAAAGTAAACTTTTCAATATGCAACATACATTAGGGATATTAAAACCATTTCTATTATGATAATCGCCGGACGACGTGCTCCGACAGTTCTAGAATAGCTACCGCAGCAAGCTTAGAGGAGCCACGCGGCCACGGCGACGACGATACCGCCGAGACCGAACGACTGGCCGGCACCGTTGCCCGAAGGAGTACGGGAGCCGTCCTTGCCGGCGTACCAGGTGGTGGTCGACACTCTGGTGGTGTGGTCGAATCTACCGTATACGTGGGTCGACTTGGGCGAGTCTTCGTTGATGACCACGGTCTGGGTAGTTTCCATCAGGTTTGACTTGTGCTTAGCGGCGACAATGCCAGCAACGGCGGCGGCGGACAACAAACCAGTCAACTTCATACCGAGATGGACGCTACCGGGCCCCGGGGGTGCCTTTGGGTTTTATATAGGGAAAGTTTCTTGGCCCGGGAGGTCGGGTTCATAACACAGCAACAAGGGACGTGGAGACATCCGATGAGGCATCTGTGCGGCCACGCCGGCGCCAAAACCACCACCCGGATGCCGTCGGCCGATACCTTTGGAGCGGTACCTATCACTACGTCGATACTACGCCCGTCTATCTCTGGACCCCAGCTTTCCGTGGCTCAGGTAGCCGTGAGCGGCCGTGCGCACCGTCGTCGATGGATTGGGACGCCGTGTAAATAGTCACCAGTTGGGCTGCAGGTAAGCGGTAAGGGCCGGCACTAAAAATGGGGAAGACGAGGCTTACGGAAGGGCCTACAATAAGGCAGACAATAGTAGTTACATCAGTAATGGGTTGTCATCATTGTAGACTAAGTTTTTCAAGCCATTTGTAGTACAACGGGGCCGCGACGCCCGGAAGGGCCACGGTGAATAAGAAACGACTCGCCCTTGCGGAAGCCGGTGTGGCTCATAACCGGCAAACTGCGGGATTTTCCCAAATCTCTTTACTCCAATTTTTCCCCCGTGTATGGCGTCACTTGGCGTAGAGGGGCCGATGTAACCTTTTTTCAAGACCGGTGGAAATCTCCGGCGCCGGTAAGATTCGGCCGTCTTTACTTTACGACCAATAGCGGCTGGTTCAAATATAATGACAACTACAAAGGTATGATGGGTTTCAGGTTCGAATTTCGAATTTATATCATACACATTATGCTCGTTATGTAGGGGATTTAAGCTTCTTGCTTGTTGTACAAGGCGACCTTGCACCCGTCGTAGAGCGACATCGTCAAGTGGGACATCTTGGGGGCAGGGACCTTGTTGAAGCCTTCGACGGTGTCGAACATTTGCACCAACCGGGCCGTCACGTACAGGGCTTCGGTAAGGGCAAATTGTTGACCCAAGCAGATACGGGGGCCACCGTTGAAGGGTAAGAAGGCCCAGCCGAGCTTCTTGGTCGACTCGTCAAACCAGCGTTCGGGCTTGAATTCCAAAGCATCCTTACCGTAGAACTTTTCGTCTCTGTGGGTAGCGTACACCGAGTAGAACACGATTTGCCCCTTCTTGACCAAGAGCTTGCCGTTTTGGTCCTTACCACCACCACGGGGGATGGTGGTGTTTCTGGTGGCCACTCTAAAGTTAATGGGCACCGACGGGTACAAACGCAAGCATTCGTTAACGACAGCCTTCAAGTATTCACACTTCTTCAACGATTCAAACGAGATATCTTCAAGTCTCACGTCATCGCCAAGACCAAAGTTCATTTGGATTTCTTCTCTCAACTTGGCGTAAACTTCGGGGTGTCTCGAGAGTTCAAAGAAGATAAACGACAAAAGACCAGCAGTAGTGTCACGACCGGCAACCATGATGTTAAGCAATTGATCACGCAACACCTTGGGGTCCCGGGTTTGCTTCACCAATTCGTAGAGGAAAATGTAGCCGTCGCTCTTGTCCAATTCTTCAGGGGTCATGTTCAAAGCCTTGTTAACGTAGTAGTCGGCAAACTTGTGCACCTTCTTGACGTTCTTCTTGAAGGTAGGAGTGTTAACCAACCAGTAGAAGTCCATAAACAACACACGGTCCAGCAACGACAATTGGGCCAGGTTAAACGCTTCGGGGAATTCATCCTTGCCGTCGACTTCCAGCTTGTGGTTGACGTAGCCGACCAGTTCATCACGCAACGATTCCACCGATTCACCAAACAAGAACTCGGTGGCCGAGTCGACGGTGAATCTAAAGAACAATTCTTGCAAGTCAAATTCCTTACCCTTGGTGTTGCGGATGTGCTTGGCCAACACTTGGACGTGGGGTTCAAGAGCCTTGACGTGAGCCACCTGTTCTCTAGCGAATTGGGGTCTCAACATCGCCCGCGAATGCTTCCACCCCGACCCGTCCAAGGAGAAGATACCGTCCCCGAGGAGGGGGAAGAATTGCGAGTGACGGATGCCAAGGGAGAAGTCGTTGAATTGGGTACCCAACACCGCCTTCATGTTTTCGGGGTCACGAGTGACCACAAGTTCAAGACCGGCGACGGTGAACTTACCGGAGTCGAACCCCTTGAAGGCGTCGTGGTCCAAGAGACCAAAGAGGTAGTCGACCATCCACCCGGTGTTCTTCTTCTTCAAGAGGGTGAAGGCATTTTGGAAACCAAGGAAGTGGTCCTTGTAGTGGACGTGAGGAGGCACGGCGCCGAGCTTCTTTTCGAGGCGCTTGGTGTGGATCTTGTCAAACACGTAGTAGGCCACGATCCCCAAGGCGAGGACCACGTACCACTTCGTAAGGTAATCTTCGACAGCCATAACAGTTGATAGCAACGATCGCCGGTCGGGGTTTATATATCAGTCACTGTGGGGTATTCATCCCCTTCATGTGCATTTTTTACGCATGCCCAACAAGGTAAGAATCGGATTTCGATAATCGTTTCGAGGCGGCGACCACCAGAAGGGGAAATGCCGGCCACGGGGGAAAAGCCACCATTGTTTCCGGTTCGCCGCCGGTGATTGGTGGCTGGAGTAAACGAGATGCCCGCCTAGGGTGGTCGATCGCCGCCCATCTGGCCTTTGGACGTCAAATAGGTGCCACTTGCGGTGTCCCCTCACGGAGTTTAATCCCATGTGAAAGTGACATTTACTAGTGCGCAGGTTACCTCCGCCAACGCACGCAACGGCTAGTGGCGCCAGGGTGCAGGAGGCTCCGGCGACCCATGGCCACAAAGCCCGCCACTATACTCCTATCCGTGCATTGTTTGCCGGCGATGTCGTTGGCGACGGCGAGGGGCCCTGGCGGTGGCGACGGTTTTCCCCGGATAGCCAACCCCGCCGGCGTTAGCAAGGATGCGTAATTATTTCCATCGGTCGCTACCATTGGCTCGGCGACGGTTGCCAACGTGTGTGCGGCATGGAAGCGACTGAGAGCCATCGCGACGCCTTCCCCACAATTGGCCGTTAGCCCATACCTGAGGCAAAGCTACAGTTGAGACACACCCAAGGTAGAGCTGGCAAGGGATCATTCCCTGAGATAAAGCTACATGTAACGGGTGTGATCGAGACATCAAATTGGGTTAGATCATCATACTGGAAAAATTACCTTGCTGACAGGGGGCCACAGTTTACGCCAACCGTAATCACCGTTTCATCGTCTCGCAACGGTGACTGGCGCATGCACGACGAGGCCCTTATTGTGTGATAAGCGTTGCCTGTGAGGATGGGCCCTTTCCCCCGATTACTCCGGTTCCGCATCGCCGAGACGTCGCACCACAAACGGCCGCATTTCGACGCCGTAACGGTACATGATCACATCTCTCCGGTAACTGACGCCAGTGGTTCGTCTTGTGAATGTTGACGGTGACACCCGTCTGGCAGGTGATAACCACATACCATATAGGAGACGAATGACACGGATTAGTTTCCATCGGCGTCGGTTATCTCCGATCACCGACATTCACCGGCGAGCCGATGATCACGTCGCCAGCAAGCCGATAATCCCATAAACGCCGGCGGCGACTCGATAGTGTGCCAAAAAAACATTTACATGCGTCAAAACCATGACGAATGTGTCAATGGCGGGGTCAAAACTTTCCCCGAAACGGGTGCATCGCATGCAGCGTCGACTGACGTAGTCGCATGTGAAAAGTAGCAGAGACGACGGCTAAGGTATCTCTTTGCTGCTGATGTAGTAGCCAAACGTCTTGGTGAGCTTGTAGTACTTGTGGCCGTACAACATGAGGTAGCGGAGTCGAGGAAAGGCGCCGTCGGAAGTACACATATGGTGAAAGTCGTCGATTTGGTCGCGATCACCGGCACTGACGCCGCGATCGATCTTACTGGGTAATGCCGTCAAGTCGACCCATACGCGAGGATTAAGGTAACGACCAAAGTCAATGTCTAACACTTGGAGACAATCGTCGAATTTGACAAGCAAATCGCCCACTTTGACCAAGTCGTAGGGTTTCAGGCGGAAATGTACTCGGAGCATTTTAAGCAGAAGCCCACACTTTAACCCGTAATAAAACTCCTTTCTCATCTCCATGAGTCGTTCCTCATCGCCACCAATGACGTCGGGATCAGCCAGAAACGCTCTTACCGTCTTGTCTTGAAGCAGAAGGGTTTGGAGACGAGTTAATCTGCGGGCAAGGGCATTGGCGTAATCATCACCAGTATAATCAAAGTGAAGGTGGAGCAAATACAGCCAGTCGATCGCCTCCAAGGGGATGGCATTGATGACACCATCGACCAGAAGCAGGCGAAGCTTAAGCCGGGCTCCGGGTGAAGCCAGGGTCTCCAGCGAGTTAACTCGGTACAATGAAAGGGTATGCAAGTGGTCAAAGTGGGCGAGGCGAGCTAATATCTCGGGGATGTCGACGCCAAAGCAATTGATTTGGAGGTACTGTAAGCTGTGACCAAATTGGTCCACCAGGGGCCATTGGTCAGGATAAAGTTGGAGCCGAGTTGGGGCGGCGTCTTCGGGAGGGATTTGGGCGACGAAGGGGTCATCTTGTTGGATAATCACCTCGGTGGTGGTGAACTTTTCACTAAACATGCGATAGAACTTGGGAGGAAGTCCCACCCGGTTGAACACCACCAGCTTGACGAGCAGCGGTTGCAAGTAGCTGTTGGGACGAAGGGTCAATTCCAAAAACCGTTGGAACCTCACCACGGTGTAATTGTAGTAGAAGCTGGTGCCAGCGTAACGCGGGCTAAGGATCAGCAGCGCCACCAGGTCCACCACCAAGTGGCGCATCAACTTGGCCCGGCCAAGACGATTGCATCGTTTCAGCACCTGGCAGAACCGAGCACAATCCGTTTGGTCGACATACGACAAGATTTCGTTGATGATCTCATCGGGTAATTTTGGTGGCGGTCTCACGATCCCTGCCGTCACCTGGCGACGAAGCCGGTCTAACTGGAGGCTCTGGGCAGCGACTACGTCCTCGATCTGCCGTCGAAACTCGACCACGGTGTCGTTAATTAGGGCTAGCAACTCGTCGGCCATGAAGAACGGGCCCTAGGAGGATTAGGGGAATTATTCGACCTCGTCTAGACAGTCGCGTTAACGGTCTCGCGCACTGACTGCGATAAGCCGCACGCTAGTGATAATGGCAAAGCAGGAACGGAGGGCATCGCCACCACAGGCACCGGTAACCCCGATGGCGGCAGAGCTACCGATGGGGGTGTGGTTGTTGGGTACAGCGTGGGGGTTACTCAAAAAGCCACAGGGGTCGGTTTCGGCAAGGAACGGATGCAAATGGCCCTTTTTCATGTGATTGGGACAGGAGCCCCCTCCCACGTGATGGATCCGGTAGACGACACAGATTGCCGGACCGCAGGATAGGATCCATGTGATTTTGGGAAATTTCGTGGAAATGACACGCCATTAGGAAGTGGTTACCTAAATAAGGTCATGTCCCATGTCGTGTATGATGGATGTAAGACCGTTGGAGCTTTTTTCAATTATAAACACTAACTAGATCTTGACGTATTTGGGTTGTGTTGGTGATGAACTGTGAGATACGATGATAACGACGGCGAGTATCTTTAAAGGGTAGATATCAGGAAAGCGATGATTAACGACATTTAGTGATGTGATAAGGTGTGAAATGTCGTACAGTAGAACACACTGAAGGCGTAGATTCCGTACACTAAGTATACACTGAGATGGGAGCATTAAGTATACATTTGCATACAAATGGGGGAGTATCACGATAACATACTCGAAACGCTCACCATCGACTACACCAATTAGGTCACCATAATGAACACTTCCTCTATACGCGAGACATCAACACGTGGAGCAATTTTTCCCACCCGTTATTCACCCACTCGACGACCATGGCACTGAAATGTTTAAGGTTACTGGTGCAGTCGGGCGGGGGCAGCTCGACGACCACGGCCACCGGCGGCGCTACCGGAGCTGCCGTCAGCGACCCAAAGAGCCACAGGTACAAGTAGTAGCCCACCACCAGGGCGGCGCCCAGCGCTAACCCCATGCCGAGCCCGATGCCCAAGGTGAACGACGCCACCATCCACCACCGCAGCGGCGCTGCCAGCAGCTCCAGCGACCACATGCGTTTAAGCGCGTGGTAGAGCCACCGGACTGTGGTCAATTTGCCCAGGAGCTGGAGAGGATCGATCACCAGCGTCAGCGACGTCAAGTCACGCTTAAATTGACCTTCCAACTCGTGATAGTCCTGGTGAGTAGTGGTAATGAGCAGATGGTACACCAGCGCCGGCGCCAGTGCCACCACCAAGTGGCGGCTCGTCCCCAGGAACTCGGTTTCGATGAAATCAACACACTTGGTGGCAAGCTGGGGGTGGTTGAGCAGCAGCGCCTTCCAAATCTGGTAGGGCTTCATCAGAGCAATCAAGTCGAACAAGTTGACAAAGTAGTTGACCGTCATCATGTTAATGATGGTGAGTTTGGGCTGGCACCGCACCTGGCGGATAAAGTGGACAAACTGGGGCAGGCCGTCATTAACCAAAAACAACAATTGGGCGCCGTAGGCGTCGGCAGCGGTGCCGTGGCGACTGAGATCGACGTGGACAATGTCGACGTCGTCGTTGGCGACGTGGCGAGCCACCAGGTCGACAAACGAGCGACCTTGGCTACTTCGAGTGACGATGGCGATGCGGAACTTCAGGGTGCTGGCCACGGTCATTTGCGGCATGATAAACGTCTTGGGCACCTCGGGCACCTCGTCGTCGTCGTCACTTTCGAACACCATCACCTTGGGCAGCGGCACCACCACCACCAGCTTGAGATCGTCGCTCAGTTGCGAGAGTATCAGGTGGGCGTCGTCGTGAGTTGGCGGCCGGGGCAGGAGCTCGAGATCGGGGTGGTTAAGGGCGTTAAACACCAGCGAGTGCAGCGACAACGATACCATGGCGAAGGAACAGCGGATATCGTTATCGTGAGCGTGTTTGCTTAAGGAGGGGTAGCCTCACGCCCTGCATGACGGGCTTGGGGCGATAACGACCTGCACACAGGTAAGGATAGAGTGATTGTGGGATCGGTGGCAATACCGTCGCAAACTATGGTAGCCCATTGTCATAGACCTTTGTGGAGACTAACCACCTGGTTTCGCCCATCTTTCTTCCATAGTGGTATGGAGGAAAAGGCTGGCGATTATAGAAGCGTCTCCCCACTATATGGGGTTGTCAACTACTACCACCACCAGCGATAGTCTAGCCTTAACGACAAAAGTCCATGGCAGGATACACACTATACATGTAATTATGCCAACGTTCTCTCCCCTCACTTTTGTCCCCACTGTCCCCCCCACCGTATGACCTTTAAGTGTCACCAGCGATGGAATCACGCGGCGGCGGTGACGATATCACGGGACGCGAATCGTACTTCTACTCGTATCAAGAGAGTGTTAAAGTTGTCCCCGGTCCGCACGCGGCTTGTAGCGTGGGGAAAAACCCCAAAATTGCTAGCATCGGTGTCGGAGATATCACCCGTATCATCCTTTGTAAATACAGCAAAAACGGTGTCGCTTGACACACCGATTCGCGGGTATCTCAATGCCACTATACCTCATGCTCGGTCGGAGTTCACACCATCAAATCAGAAAAAAAAAAAACTGACGAGCCGTACCGAGAACGGAAACTGTCTCACGTGTGACTTTTTTTTTTAGTTGATTGACAGCCCAATGACGTCATCGAGTACAAACACGGCTCCCCAACCCCGCGAGACGACGATGTCGGCAGCGACTTCGCCCCGCCGCCAATGTCGAACGATTTCATTAGCCAAGCCCACGACATCGGAGCGTCGGCCAGCGCGCCGGCGCCGTGCCGGCCCCCGATGTCGCCGATAGCGTTAGCCTGCCGCTGATCCAACCTAATTCAGCAATTGGGGGGGCTCATAAAAAGGTCGTGCGCCGCCCACGCGTTCCAGGCATAGCCGAAGTATATACACCCACCCTCCAGCCCCATCTCTTCATTTGCGGACATGCTGTACCAACAAGGCCCCCAGCAAGGCTACTACCAACAGGGCCCTCCCCAGGGCGGCTACTACCAACAAGGCCCCCCTCCTCCCCAACAGGGCTACTACGGCCAGCAACAGGTACGTGTCTGATCAAGCCAATTGGCGTCTCCCCCCACCCATCGTTTCACTACTAACCATTGTCCATAGCAACCGGTGTACGTCCAACAAGCGCCGCCCAAGGACGACGGCTGCGGGTGCTGCGGTACCTTTTGTGGGTGTCTTGCCGCCCTTCTCTGTTGCGAAATGTTGTTTTAATAATGTCTACCATCTAGATAATAGAAGTACTGCTTTTTTCCTCATTCGTCGTCGTCGTCGGAGTCGCCGGCGTCCAATTGGGGCATCTCAAAGTCGCTATCGTCGTCGTCGTTAGCAGCGCCGGTGGCCGGCGCCGCGCTAACGGTGGATCCGAGCAGGGCGCTAGCCGCAGGCGGTGCCGGCGCCAGCACCACTACTGGCACTGACGCCACAGCGGTGTCAACCACTTCAGTCACCGACGTCGTCACCAGTTCGGCCACGGTTTCCGTCACCACGGCTTCTTCGGCCACGGCTTCCACCACGGCTTCCACCACGGGCGGCTGAGGCACGGCCACGGCGTCAACCTTACGCTTTTTCGGCGCCGGCGCGTCGGCATCGGCATCGGCATCGCGCTTGGCGGCGACGAGCTCATCGTCGTCACTATTAGACTCGTCATCATCGACATCACCGTCAGTAGTCGGCGCCACCAGTAGATCAATAAACTTAGGCAACGGCGGCAACCGCGGGTGGGTAAACACCAGCACCAACGGGTCGTCGGCCAAAATCAGGGCGACAATGGGCAAAATCAGCACCTTTTCGTAGCCAGGGTAGACGATGGCATCGATCAAGAGCTGGCGCAACTCCGGCGGCACTTGGCGGCCAAGGGTATAGTACTGAGCGTGCACCGCTTCGAGGATGATGTAGCGCATGATCTTGTAGTGGTAGGTGGGAGGAAGCGCCGGCACCGTGGTGACGACGGTGGTGAAGAACCGGCGAGCCGCCGCAAGCACCGGTTCGGGGATGGTGTCGACCAACAAGTTGGCGTTGGTGAGCAAGTCGGCGAGCGGCACCAGCAGCCCCGATTTCCGGTTACGCTTGGCCTTCTTACCAGCACCCTTACCACCGTTGGTACCAGTAGCCAGCGCCGGCGGCGCCTCGGCCATCCGCGGCTCCACGAGCGCCACCGCCACGTCGAGGAAGCGAAGAAGCGCCGTGGGGTCGGCGACGGTGGTGGCCAACGACAACAAGTCCGCCACCACCGCAAGCAAGTTGCCGAAGAACCGCTGCTTTCTCACCACAGCCACGGTGTCGACCCGCTTGTTGTGGATGGGCACCACCGTCTCCAACGTCGCCACGATGGTGGCAAAGTGGGGCACAAGCGCTCCCAGATACACCGGCACGAGCCGGGCAAGGAGAGCAAGGGCGTGGGTGTGGTTGAGCTCGGTAGACACGGTGATCATCTGCTGGATGTTAGGGTCCCGCACATCAAACTTGAACTTGTGGAACCGGGGCGAAATAAGCATCATCGCCTCGATGGCACCAAGAGCTCGCCCGAGGGGTACTTCCACGGCTAGCTTGAACCCGTGGGTCAAGTAGGCACCAAGCAACTCCGTCAACAGCTTGAGACGAGAGCTGATTTGAAGGACCAGCAGGGGCACGTTAAAGTCGATGGCAAGGTCGGCAAAGATGGGGTCGACGGGCTTACCGGCGACCGACGCCGATGTCAGCTGGAGCTTATGGAGAAGACGTCCCAAATCGCCATCATCGTCAAAGTGAAGCATGTCACCGTACACTACCAACACTCTGACGATTTCCACGATCAAGGCGCCGACGTGGGCGTTCCAGTGGGCTTCGGGAGAAACGTTTTCGATAAGGGGAAGCGAGGCAATGGCAGCAAACACTTGCTGGCGAAGCGAGTCGGGGAACCCCTCAAAATTGGGCAACACCACCATCAGCACGAGCGCCGCGTAGTACTTGTTACCAAACGACCGGAACACCGTCGGGTGGTGGAGAAGAATCTTGGTCAACAGCGGCACCATCACCGCGGGGGCAAACTCAAGCTTATCGAGGTATTCACCAATGATCAGCGGCGCCCCCTTAGTAGCGAGTCTCGGAGTCAAGAGTTCCCGGACGAGGGTATCCTTACCCCGAATCTGGTCGCAAACAAAGTTAATTACTTGCACGGTGGCAGTGAGCACCTTGATGTCGTGAGCCGGGCTCCACGAGTGGAGGTTCAGAATGAGGACATCGAGCATCGCCAGACCATCACTGGCCACAAGCTCGTAATTAAGCGCCAACGCCTTGATCAACACCGTACCACACCACTTGTTGTAGGGTTGATTCAGCCGAGCCAAGTTAAGGGTGCGGGCAACAAGGTGGCGGGTTTCTTCCACGGTTAGCCCCTTACACTTGGTCAGGGCAAAGTGTTTGAGAATGGGAACCACCAGGGTCGGCGTTCCCTTGAGCTCGTCAAGGATGACGGCGATAGTGGTCATGATGGGGTATGGGCAACTCCGATGGATTTCGCGTCGCGATGAGATGAGCCCCGCCGCACCAACCGATAAGATCAGAAATGATAGAGAAATAGTCACTTATAAGAGATACGATTATCGCTGGCACTTTCAATTACGGTTCCTACTACTTCTGTAACATTTATGAATCGGATGAAAGCAACCACCGACACAATGGCTAGTCTCAATAGTGTTCTCGTCTTTCACTAATGACACATATAGTGGCGAGAAAATACGGTTTACGCCACCCGGTAGCAACTCTGAGATGGCCTACTATGTTTAAACGGGTGGTCTTATCATCTAGACAAAGTTTGACGGCATTTGACGGAACTTGTCGATTTGTCGATTTTGTCGATTTTGGCCTAGGGGTTGGTCGCACCAAAAACACGTAAACTGTGCAATAACGAGCTCAATACCAATGAATGAAAGAAAAGTAATACCCGGGTTTTATAGAGCAAAATGCCGGCTTCATGCTAGGTGGCTTTGGTTTCTGTAAACCCTTAACCCGACTGAATAAATCGCAAAAATGACCACTCAAAAAACGTCAGATCGCAGGAGATCTGGTCCAAAAAGTTTTCGAAATTGTGGCTTTTAAATCAATAACTATGAAGATAGAGACGTTATAAATGCAATGGTTGTTTCAGATTTCCATTTACCGCTTTTTTTTCATCAATTAATTGAGGTTAATTCGAATACGGTTAGGCGCGATGATCCGAGAAAACCCCAAACTCCAGTCGTCGATATCAAACATCAAAAAAAATCACAAAATTTTTTTTGTCGTGAATCATGGACTACATTACCGGTAGATACCGAAAAGCCTATTTTTGGCGGTTTTTTCGGTGTGAAGTTTGACAGAAATCGACTTGTAACCCGTTATCTCTTGTACTGGACTAACCGATCAATTAGCATGTCAAGCAAGTGATTACTAAGACCAACATGTAACTGTCCAAGTTCTATGACTCGAGGAATGCTTTCTATCACCTCAAAGCAGCTAATCATGGTAGCAAGGTTGGATAAAACGGACACGGCATAAGGATCAACATAACCTTCACCTTGGGGGCTTTGGCCAACCAACACCGTCGCCTGGTCCTTAGCCATGACGTTCTCGTCGAAGCCTAGGTCGGCGACCAGCGCCAACTTGGACCATGGCCCATGACAGGCAATGTAAAAGTCGGGAGGTTAACTTCTGGGCAGAGTGTAATTGTGTTGAGTCAACTGTGCTTCATTAATATGTCGATCCACAACAACCATAAAGGTGTCGAAGTAATCATATATTCTTGTCGGCGGCAGCAGCGTCAGTGTTGTGGTAAACCCCTGAGGGTTTACCTTTTTCTTTTATTCGTCCCAACTACCAACTTGCCATGAGCGAGGCTGTAAGTGGCATTCGAGAGGAACATGAAGCCACAAGAGTTGTATGAGATTTGGCGAATGAATCATTGTAGTTTACTTTGCAAGTATTGACCCCAGTCCTGTTTTGTTCAGCAAGACCAACACGAAACTTACCTTCAAGCAGACGAACAAGAAACTTGGCTTAATTCAGATTGGTATTGAATGCCGTCAACATCTTGATGATGATGCCAATCTTACGATTCTGAGGATCGGTCCCCTTTCGTCTTGGCAATATGGGTGAGACTTTCGAACACCCCTTCCACATCCACCGGCGCCGGCTTGAACATGGTGGGTTGGCCCAGACGCGACTTTTGTGCTACCGTGCCCAAGTCTCCCAACTTTTTGTAGTCCAGCTTGATGTTAACCATCATCTGCCATAACAATTGTGGATGGCCTTGATTAACAACGTCTCACCAAGACCCAACTCAAGTTCGGACTCATAGTCAGGGCCAAGGCGATTGATGCAAAGGTAGAGCACCTTGGTGAGCATATCCGGGGTCGATTGGTTCAACGTGTCCAAGAACAGACAAATCGCCGTCTTTTCAAGTCTCAGCAATGTGACCCCCACTTCATCCAATTCTCGTGTGAGATTGGCGTAGGGAAATTTATTTGTCGAGGTAGTGATGGAGTGGGATTCTTGGTGACTTTTCTGGAGACTTCGTGGGTGATTATTGCTGGGACAGTTCTGGCATCTTGGGCTGGGAGTTAAGCCGCCAGCAAGCCGAAGAACCGGGCGATCGATTGCTGTTGAGGCATATGGACAAGAAAAGCTGCAATCAACCCACCCGCAATCGTTGGTGTATGAAGGCTCGGTTCAGCGTGCAAAGCAATGGGGCTAGGGAACGGAGATGGCGGGAGATGACCATCTTTCGACGCGTCGCGTGTCGCGTGTGATGGTGGCAACACAGAGGATGGGGGGTTATGCGCCCGGGGGTCGACCGCGAAACATGCGACGACGTAGAATCTTCCGCTGTTATACGAGCAAGCACATGGAGTTAGCGAATGTTTTGGATGAGACTAATGAGTACGTGATGTGAAACCGGTGTCGGTGGATTGTTTGCGTGCTTTGGTTTCAGGTGGATGCGGTTCAGTGTGGGGGTGTCTTTGTGTTGGTGGTATGTGTACGTGTGTTAGTCACAAAGATGACCCATAACTTACAACCATTGACTACACTGTGGATGAATGCGTCGCTGGAACACTTCCGACAAGTATCCTCGCTAACTGGGACGCAATGACTTCAATTCGCCGTCCGGTAACTCCCCACTTGGCTTGATTGCTCAATGAGTAAGGGTGATTTCCAATCGCAACGTCCATCCCAGCTTCAAGTCCCTATCAACAGTTCTAATCCTCTTAAGTGTGGTCGAGCTTCAGATGCTTGTGCAACTGGGTATGTCCTCCACGTTTTTGCGATGGACAACCAGGGGCAGCCGCTCATTCGAGTCACGGAGAATCTTCATGTGAAGCTTCACTGAGTGCTCCTCTGTTATGTCAACCATAAGGTTTTGGTTCCATGTATCATTCATTAATGGAGTCAGGTGAGATTCGGTTCTTGAAGTCTCGGGAAGAGTTGGTGATGTCCTTTGGCTATCCATGGAGATAAATACAACACTTCGAGAACCCTAACCCGGATGTCAACATAGTTGGAGGTAACGGACGCTTCGCTATACTTTGTGGAGCAGTTTGTTCAAGCAAACCGTTAGCCTGGACTCAATCAAAGAATGCCATTTTGGGTTCACCGTGCGGGCATCTTTTGGCGACGAATCAAAACGGTGTCGCAACCAAAATGTATTGGAAGATGTTACAACGATGATACCATTATCGACACACATGTTTGACGTATGAGCCATCGTGTGAGATAAAATCCTGGAAGACTGGTGTCGACTCAACTACACTTGCGTACCGCTTTTGGAGGTGGAGTCGAATGGAGCACGTCAGCAAGTCTTGCAATTGGGATAACTCAGACTTACGATGCCATCATGTGGCTTACTTTTTGGGATACTCGGGCTTTGGTGCTGCCCGCAACTTCGGCAACGACTCTGTCGCCAACTACTTCCAAGTGTTGCGGGCAGCGGTGAACAAGGACCGCGACAAAGTGCGCCGGCTTGTGGTGAAGCTTAACTTCTTGACCGGGCTCGATCTCAGTTGAACGTCGGCGCCATGCTCAACGAGTGGCTGACGCCGCCGCCGGAAGAGACCTACTCTTTACACAGAAAGTTGCTTGGAGTGACGGGAAAACAAATCATTCATTTCGCCACACATCAAATATTATCGCGAGCTTTCAGCTTATCCCTATCTCATCGTCTGCACCAACTGTCCAACTGTTTAGTGTGATACTCAATTTTAGAAGCATAGCCTTTACAAGATGGCATTGAAAGTCACCGATAGCCGTTGTCAAGTCCAAAGCTATGTGATTTCATTTCAACGTGATGCAGATTCGAATAGATACTTCAAATGTTGGCAAAGTTGTGACCGCTAGTGAGTGAACACGTTCTTTGTATATTGTTTTCATGATCAAACGGCACGTTCGGCGTGTCGGTCATTGTACGGGGGCTTTGTTGCTTGGGAAATGGGTGATGCTGCTGATGGGTTCAACTCGAAGGCAGTACAAATTGCCGACGTGGAATACTGACCAGGAATGAAGGTGGCGACTTGTGGTCAGCGACGACAAGCAGATACTCCGTCTACCACGGGGATGCAATCTACGGTGGCGACATCGGAATTGTTCAAGGAGCGGACAACCGAGCTAGTGCCTCGTCGTTTCGAGAAGCTGATCTTGGAGAAAGGTTTTCCCACGTTTGCCAAACTCACCATGCAAGACTCCAAATCGTACTATCTTCTTTGGTAAAACGTCGACTTATTCTAATACCACACGTATATTTCCATAGTTTTCCTACGACCTATGACTGTTGTGACTAGATTTAAATATGTGTTGTTTGTACTACATAGGGTTATTCGCGTGGCGTCGCCCGGAGGATCCCGGAAGGACCCCGGGGGATTCCGGAGGCCGAAAACCGGGTCAAGCTTTTTGGGGTGTCCCACTGTTAAGAATCGCCGCATCTCAAAAATGTAAACGACAGAATAACGAGCTCAATGCCAATGGATGCATAGAAGTGATACTAAGCTATTGTAGACCACACTGCTGGCTTCTTGCTGAGTGGCTTTGATTTTTGTAAGCCCTTGTCCAGACTGAATAAATCGCAGTTTTCGCTTTTCGGAGAAAAAATGCAAAACTGAGAACTAAAATGACGACAAAAAGTCGAAATTTCAGAAAATCAGAACTAACATAGTGGACGTGATCAAGCCCAAACCTATTTCATTCCATATTAACGTCACACAGAATCGATTTGTCACATTAGCTGTTGGTTGATTTTTGACCACTAGTGAATGACCACGTCTTTGCATATTGTTGGCATGGTCAAGCGGCACTTTAACCATGACACGAAGACCGTTCACGGCACCAATGAGCAAAAGACACCATCGCCACATCGTGGACGGTCCGTCCGCTACCACTTACCTCTATTCACAGGCGGTAGGGCCGTTTGTTGTGGATATGTGTACGGCTTCGTGCACGGATGCGCAACTCAAACTAGATGGCGAATTTTGACGGCAATGACCACGCCTAAGTGACCAATTGGAGGTACTCATTGTAGTCTAGAAACGCGTGGCTATCGTTTGAGTCAATGTTCAAAAATTTGATGAGTCTGATGGTTTGCGATGGTTGAGCTGGAACCTGGGTTGGCGAGAGTATTTGACTCGGCTCGCCGCTGCCACGGTAAGACATTTGACTCGGGTGCGACACCCCAAAACTTACACTGACCCCGCGTATTGCAAGAAAAAGTACGGTTTACGCTACCCGGTAGCGACTCAAAGATGACCTACTATGTTTAAACGGGTGGTCTTTTCATCTAGACAAAGTTTGACGGAATTCGACGGAAGTTGTCGATTTGTCGATTTTGGCGCAAATGGCCTAGGGGTTGGTCGCACCAAAAACACGCAAACTGTGCAATAGCGAGCCCGCTACCGATAAAAGCAGAAAAAGCAATACTTGGGTTTTGTAGAGCAAAATGCCGGCTTCATGCTAGATGGCTTTGGTTTCTGTAAACCCTTAACCCGACTGAATAAATCGCAAAATCGACCACTCAAAAAACGTCAGAATTCAGGAGATGGTTCCAAAAAGTTTTGAAATCGAGGCTTATTTACCGGTTACCATAAAGATAGAGACGTGCTGAATGTAAAGGTTGCTTCAGATTTCCATTTACCGCTTTTGATGGTGCATTATTCATCAATTCATAATTTACGGTTAGGCGCGATGATCCGTGAAAACCCCAAACCCCAGCCGTCGATGTCAAACATCGAAAAAAATCATGAAATTTTTTTTGTCGTGAATTAGTGACTACATGACTGGTAGATGCCGAAAAGCCTATTTGTGGCGATATTTTTGGTGTAAAGTTTGGCAGTAATCGATCTTTCACTTACTAACACGTATACTGGACGAGCCAGTCAATTGGCATGTCAAGAAAGTAACTCATAAATCCAACAATAAACAAATACAATTTCCTGACTCCAACAATAGTCTTCGTCACCTTAAAGCGGTTCATTATGGTAGCATGATGGGATAAAATGGACAAGACTCAAGGATCAACAAAACACTCACCACCACGGGAGCTTTGGCCCTCAACGCCGTCGCCTGGCACCGGAGAGGGTCGCCAGTAACCTCCGCCTCACCGGGACCACCTCGGCCTGGACTTCGTCCAGCAACGTGCCGATACACCACACGACGCGTTGAACAATATCACTCTTTGATCGCAATTCAACACCGAAAGACATGATTAGCCGCTAAGGTTATACAACGAGGTTCTAGCACTTTCACCAGCAATCCAAAGCAACCAGGGAGCTTTCAAAAGGCTTTTTCAGTTGGGTATGGTCAATTCGTGCACCAACCCATATTGAGAGCTCTTAATCAGTATGGGAGTACTTTACCCAGCCATTAACCATGGACCGACTCTGGTGAAGGTACGATGGAAGTTCATGACCGACTCCATGAACTTGGATTCGAAACAACAGCTCGGTTGGTTATCGAACATCGCCATTGGCATTATTGGGCCGGAGTATAGTCTGACGGGATGCAGTGAAGGTACGGTACACCACTCACAAGTCGCCAAACTTTAAATAGCGGAAAGACAATATCGTACCACGGGAGAACTGGACTCACGCTACTAAACGCGGAGAATGGCAAGTTTCAAGCAAGGATGAGTTTGAAAACTTTATGAAACAAGGTGTGTTTAAACCAGTGGACAGGATCCCGGAAGGTTATACACCGATTCCACTTATGTGGAACTTGCCTTACTAGAATATGATAGCATCACCAGCTCCACCACCACCTTAGGCACCAGCGATGTCAAGCGGGTGGCTCAGGGTTAATAGCACCAAGCGCCGGTAGCAGCACCGCGCCTGTTCTTGGTGTTCTTGGTTGTAAATCATCAGCAAGGCCAGGTCCAATTGCGGCACTTTATCATGGTAGACGGGGAAGATCCATGATGTGGGGTGTGGACAACTCCGACGGATTTCGCGTCGCGACGCGATGAGCCCCGGCCGCACCAACCGATAAGATCAGAAATGATTGAAAGATGATTACTTGAAAGAGAGACGATTATCGCTGGCACTTTCGATTACGGTTCCTACTACTTCTGTAACACTTATGAATCGAAGAAAAGCAACCACCGTCACTAAATGGGTTGATTTATCAGTACACTTGTCTCACACTGACCCCGCGTATTGCGAGGAAAATTGCGGTTTACGCCGCCTTGTAGCGACCCAAAGATGGCCTACTATGTTTTAGCCGGTGGCCTTTTCACATAGACAAAGTTTGACGGAATTTGACGGAATTTGTCGATTTGTCGATTTTGGCGCAAATGGCCTAGGGGTTGGTCGCACCAAAAATACGCAAACTGTGCAATAGCGAGCCCGCTACCGATAAAAGCAGAAAAAGCAATACTTGGGTTTTGTAGAGCAAAATGCCGGCTTCATGCTAGATGGCTTTGATTTCTGTAAATCCTTAACCCGACTGAATAAATCGCAAAATAGAGGACTCAAAAAACGTCAGATCGCATGAAATCTGGTTCCAAAAATTTTCGAAATTGAGGCTTCTCAGCTAATAACTATGAAGATAGAGACGTTATAAATGCAATGGTTGTTTCAGATTTCCATTTCCTGCCTTTAGTGGTGCATTTTTCGTCAATTATTTGAGGTTACGTCATATACGGTTAGGCGCGATGATCCATGAAAACCCCAAACCCCAGCCGACGATGTCAAACATCAAAAAAAATCAGGAAAATTTATTTGTTATGAATTAGTGACTACATGACTGGTAGATGCCGAAAAGCCTATTTTTGGCGATTTTTTTGGTGTAAAGTTTGGTGATAATCGACCTATAACCCATTATCACTTGTACTACTCTAACTAATCGTTTGGCATGTCAATGAAGAGACTGATGAGCCCAACAATACATGAATACACTTCCTCAACTCCAGCATTGATCTACATCACCTCAAAGCAGCTAATTATGGCAGCAAGATCGGATAAGATGGACAAGACTTGGGGATCAACAAAACGCTCTCCACCTCAGGAGTTTTGGCCAACAACGCTAATGTTGGAGAACCACTTCTCCGTGTATCGTGTATCTTAGACACGTGACACATTCGTTACCAAAAGGAGATATCAGATATCCCACTGAGGGGATCTCTGCATATAGACTCTTCGGCTGTACTTCACTAGAGAGTCAGCAAACCAAATAGTCAACCTTTTATACTTGTCAATTTACTTTTAACTACTTTTATCCCAAGCTTCGCTTACCCCTATCTCATTGAGAACCCCAACCAGCTGTACAGCTAAACTCCAACTATCCCATTATGTCTAAGGAAAACCCTTACACGCCCTTGGGCAGTCAATCTGAGAACCCGCCAGGTGACCACGAGCCACCCGTTTCTCAACAGCTAATGTCTAGACCTGGGGGAGAGTCGCAATTACCCCCGCACCACCAACACCACCTCGGCTTAGACTTCTTCCAGCAAAGTGCCGTAAGCCAAGGCCAGCGTCTCCAGTTGGGTCACCAGAATCAAACTTTTATCGACGTCCGCCAGAGCGTCGCTGCCGTCAATGATGTCACACACCATCTCCAACCCGCAAAGCTTTAAATAAGAGTTGTTGTCGTCGACAAACGTGGTGACGGGTGGTGCAAGCCACGTCCAAGAACTGCTAGGCGAATGGCGTGACGAAATACTTGCAGCACCAACTTCTTGCATTCGTCTTACAACTCGTCGTCGGTGTACTCATCGTCCACATCGGCGACGTCTTCGGTGTAGTAGTTGTTGTCATCGCCGGAGCTCGGGCATGGGTTGGCAGTTACGGTTTGCACCAACTTGGCGATGAACAAGTGCCACGACAGGGCGACGTTGTAATTGGCCGCCAGCGTCCGGACATCATTATGGAGGTTGGAAAACGGGGATGGCGATCAGCTCGACGGTCTCGTCGACGTAGACGATAACGTCCCCTTCAACTGAGCGGCGTCCAGCCCGAAGTCAGCGTGGGGACGCCAATGAGCTTACCACTTACGTTGATGACGTCCCACTCTTTGTTCTAGGTATACTTCTTCGCCTGGTCCTCTTCATACAATGAGATATCCTGGGTGGCTCGATCCTGGAACTTGCGGCCGAGACACGACAGCACACGCGACACCAACCTTGTTTTGAAAACTGTTTGATGAGACCTTCATCGGTGGTGATTAGCTGCTGAAAGTTAGCAAACCGAACCATGGCTTCGGCAGCGTGAGTATCGACTTGTTCACATCCTACGGCAAGAGCAATGCGAATGAAATCCTCGATGCACTTGGCCTTGAGCAAGTCTAGTCGTCGGTGTGGGGCTGGGACAACTCGTGGAGCAAGAGCAACATCAACATGTCATAGTAACTTGACAAAGTAGGGCGGGACAGCATCAGCGATGATGGCAATTGTGACGAGAACCTATTTGTAGACGTGAAGCTTGTTCTGCAAGAGCTCCGACAAGTCCAGGAGCACCTGGTCGAGGTAGGGTTCGAGCACCTCCATGACGCCACCTCGGATAGGTTGACAAGGGCGTTGTTGCCGGTGAACTGGACTCGGGAAAAGGAATCGGCCATCAACGGGATCACCATGTCCAAAAGCGAGCCGCTCTGGTCCTCGAAACAAATCTCATACACCAGCTTGAGCTTTTGGCGATGTGTAGTTCATGATATCACTCCAATGAAAGGCTTGGGTATGCTGTTATCATCTGTATTTCAAAGCCCACCCATTGCCAATAGTGAGAGTGTTGGCGTTGCCTGCATATAAGTCGCCCAAGTCACAAGTCCCACGAACTCATGGTCGACGGATGCCAACTCGTTTTTTCATTCTCGATAACCCCACGACCTTTTTGTGATTGTGAGTATTGCACTATTAAGGGACGGAAGTTATCCACGTTTTCTCGATGGGAAATGTATCAGAAAGTCGCTTAACAGTGTCTGGTACATTGTGGCGCTTGCCGCTTGTTGATTATAGCCCAGGACAACTATGAAACGCAAGACAAGCTGAGCTATACGACTCGGAATTTGGTCTACAAAAGGCGAAGCCGAGTGATCAAAAATCGGACCCACGTACAGCTTTGATGGTCGCTTGAGTGGCTCCGGCAACTTTTGACTGTCGTCGGATAATAATCTCGGTGACTATCTACACCACTAAAAACGGAAGGGTCTCGTCGTCCATCATCACTTTTGTTGACTTGGCTCCTTAGATCGTTGGAGATCTCTAAAGGGCTAAAAAATAAAACCACTAAAAAGGAAGGGTCTTGTCGTCCATCCTCACTTTTGTTGACTTGGCTCCCCAGATCGTTGGAGATCTCCAAAGGGCTAAAAAATAAAACCACTAAAAAGGAAGGGTCTTGTCGTCCACCATCACTTTCGCTGACTTGGCTCCCCAGATCGTTGGAGATCTCTAAAGGGCTGAAAAATAAAGCTTTTCTGTCTGTATCGATTTGTATCAGCATCGATAATGGTGATCAGTTGTGGCAACTAAAACCCATAAAATACAATTAGTACACGTGAAGAGGGTATCATGCATCGCTTCCGAATTGTTTATCCGAAGATTGCCGTCATTATTATGTCGTCGGGTAGTCTTGGACGTAATTGCAAAATATCGAAGAGAAATGAACCAAAACGTCACTTGGCAGTTTCAGGCATATTGTGACGGCTGCTGCTTGTCGCTGCTTGTCAATTATAGCCCGGAACATCCATGAAGCGCAAGATAAGCTGAGCTCTTCGACTCGGACATTTGGTCTACAAAAGTCGAAGCCGTATATTTAAGGATTATAACATATCAAGAACCTTTTAGTTGGAAAAAGGTTTACTTTGGTAGAGTTGATCACAAGTAAACGTCAAAAGTAAGCTTCACAAAGTGTGGTGATAGATAACGAATGTGTATGTGTTACGTCTCATTCGATGAATCAGTACTAGAAGACTTTTAATTTTCTGTAGATATGTTTATTATGTGAAAAGAGCTGTTTTTTATGGTTAACTTTTGGTATGATTCGCGTTCACGGTATTAGTCTAAAGAACATCGGCCAACAACCCCTTGAATTCAAAGGGTTCGTAGGCATAACCCTCGCCGATAAAGTACTTCAGCATCGACTCGACCCAGTGCAATCTCAACGAGTGCAACATCGCCGACGTCCCTTCCATACACACCAACACCGCCACCGTCAACACGAACCACATGGCAAATAACACTACCGTCATGAGCACCCCGACAAACCCGGTCATGCCAAAGGCACCGCCAATGGTCATCGTCCACAACACCGTCGACAATTGAGCGTGGGCCAATGACAAAGCCCACAACCGAAGGTATGACGCCGTGTGCGACACACAGTTGAGACAGAATTCGATGGTGTGGATGACCTGGTGAATAACCACGTCACCAAAGTTGTGTTGTTCGTCATCTTCATCGTTATCGACACCAGGAGTGTCGCCCTCGGGGATCTGGCTGTATTGGTGCTGCTGCATCTTTCTCTTGACGTAGAGCGGCTTCACCAACAACAACCACGGCACGCAAATGAGGGCCACCGCCAACAAAAACACTTGCACGCCGGCTTGGTGGGGGTACAATTCCTCCGTTACCGTACCGGGAGACAAGAACATCAGAATCAACATGTTCAACAACCCCGGAGGTTGCTTGCCAATGCCGAACCAGTCGACCAGCCACTTGTATACAATGCACAAGGACAAGTACCCAAAGATCAGCTGCATGAACAATAACCCGGGAATGAAGTTACCGATGATGTCGATACCCCACTTGAAGTGGAGGTCGTTAGCTAACGAAAAGAAGTAGGAGTAGGTCATGTGGATGTACCCCATCAAGATCAGCAACTTCATCTTGTACGAGTTCAGGAACAAAAGCTGGTTTTCCGCCCCGTGCCACGCCCAGTCGAACCCAAACACGTAGGTGCCGACCCGCTTGGCTTCCAATTGGGTGCCAATGTCAAAGTTTTCCGGCCATTCCCAGCCCAGCTTGAATAACGTCATCAGCTTGGAAAAAATATCGTTGTAGATCAACCCGGTGTAAATGGAGAACCCGCCCATGAGCAACAAGATGTAGCGCCCGGTAAAGGCCATGTCGAAGATTTCATCACGCTTAGAGGCTCCAATCGGCTTCTCAAAGTACACCAATAACGCCGCCACCATGAACAATAAGATCCCGTGACCCAAATCACCAAACATAATGGCAAACATGAAGGGGAAGGTGACAATGGTGGGCAAACCGGGGTTCACTTCTTGGTACAGGGCGATACCGTAAGCGTCACAGATCAGCTGGAACGCCGCGGTGAATTTGTTGGTACGGTGGAAGGTAGGGGGAGTGGTGGTGGTGGAAAGGACGTTGACGATTGTCGGCATCAGACCGTCGGTTTGACGTACAAGCGACGCCAACGTGTCGATATCGTCGGTGGGAACCCATCCTTCCGCCACAAGGGTTTGCCGCAGGGCGTCGTAGTCACAGCGGTTCATCACTTCGTACACGGCCTTTTCCCGAGCAATCACCTCCCACCATTTACCCAAATCCTTGGAGATGGCGATAAGTTCCAGGGTGAGCGCCGATTCCGACAGCGACAACACCAAGTTGAGGTCCTGGAGCTTTTGCGTGATGTCCTTGGCCTGGTCACGACGACCTTCTACCGAAGCATCGACGTCGTAGAGATCGGCTCCCAACGACTCGCAGATCTTCGTCACCCGTTGGTGGATGATCGACCCGTGGGAAAAAATGATGAAGAAATCCCGCTCAACACTGGTCTTGGCGTCAGGATCGTATACTGGCACCGGAATCTGTTCCGATTCGATAAAGACATTGCCCCGCAATGCCCGCCACAAGATCTGTTGTAATGCTCCCACCTTGGTGCGGTCAATCACCCCACAGATAAACTTAGTGTCGGCCTGTTCCGACGATGCTGCCTGTTGCGAGTCAAAGAAGCGACCGACGCCCTCCACCGAATACCGTTTTTGCGTCAACTCCCGTTGGTTGGCGAGCAACCGGTTGCGGGCGTCCTGCAACTGACTAACACGGTCTTCTAACAACTTGGCGTTCTGTTCGTACTCTTCGATCTCCGTCTGGGGGCAAAGAGCAATATCGTAAGGGTATGGCGCCACCTCGATGTCCCGCTGCTCCAAGTCGGCCTTGAACGAGCGGTACACCCGCTCGATGTTATCGAGACGACGCAACTCGTTGACAAACAGCCGTTGGAAGTCCAGGAGCTTGGCGTTAAGGTCCCGAAATTGCATGAGACCCAGCTGGCCAATGGCGTAGACCACCTCCCGCAGAATCTCGTTGGGCACGTACAATTGGACGAGCGACATCTCCGCCGAGCCTGGTGGTTAGTATACATTTGAAAGCAGCACATAGGGACGGGGTTTACTTACGGAAAATGGCCTCGTCTTTCGTCATGGCTGGAGCAAACGATGGTGAGAAAGGGTATGTTGATAAGGGTGCGAACTTGGTCGTCACTGGCGGGTGGCTGGGTCACGTGCTCTCTGTCACGTGATGGGCCTGCCCTACCACCTCTGACGTCGCAGATTTGTGCAGGGCAATTTGTCCTGCTGCTGTATCCGTTACTAACGACACAAACGTCACTTGCCTTTGCCCGATTTCCCCGCCACCACCACCGACATATACCCTGAACTATAGCTATGGATGGTCGACAGGAGAAGATCATTCGCCAGACCGACTTGGACGCGCTATCGCTGCGCCACAGTGCCAACTCCAAGGGTTACTTTGAGCCTGCCGACCCGTACATTGACGACCTTATAGCGCTGTACCAAAACTATCTCCACTATACCGGTGGTTATACGCTGATGCTGGCGTCGCGGACGGTGAGACTGGCGTTTTCCGAACGCAAATTACCCATCATCAATCGCGGCACCTACTTGCGAACCAAGGCCATCGATCTTGCCGTCGAGCGGTTTCTCGACCAATGCGAGGGTGGTCCTGCCCAAATCGTTCTGTTGGGAGGAGGCCTGGATACCCGGGTGTTTGGTCTTCTCGAAAAGTACCCCAATTTGATCTATCATGAGCTTGACTTCCCCGACCTGACCAAGGTGAAGAAGCTTGCCATCGAGGCCAATCCGCGACTTGCCCGAGCCGTCGGCATTGATCCTGATTATCCTGCCACACCTGTAAACAATCGTGGTGATTGGGAAGCACTTGATGGCGATATCCACACCAAACGATATCATTTGTCCGGGTTTGACTTGCGCAACTTGATGATCGGCAAACCCTATCCTCACCTCGATCCCAAGGTGCCCACCATGGTCATATCCGAGTGTGTTCTCTGCTACGTCAGTCCCGATGAGGCCGAGCTGATCCTTAAGTTCTGGATGGCGGCGGCTACCGACGTCTACTTTATCATTTACGAACCCATCCTGTTGGGCGATGCCTTTGGCGCCACCATGGCCAAGAACCTTGCTACTCGAGGCATCAATTTGTTACTGTTTGAGGCCTATCCCACCATTGAGTCGCGACGCCAGTGGCTTACCGATTGCGGTATGACGGAGGTATCTGTCGATGATGTCGCTACCATTGGTGGCTATACCGGGTTTCTGTGGATCTCCAAGGCCGAACTTGCTCGCATCAATCGTCTTGAGCTCGTCGATGAAGTGGAGGAGATCATCATGTTGTATCGCCACTACGTCGTGTGCTACGGCGAGCACCATCGGTGAAGAAGTCTATCGTCGTAATCATTATAATACAAGTAAAACAAGGGGACGGGGCACCACCAGGGTAAACTACAATCTCGCCACGTGCTTGTCAAACAACTGCTTGGCCCGCACCCACACCGGCGACGTGTCGCGGTTGGGGAGCTCCAACAACAGCGGCAACAAGTCGCGGGCAAAGAACTCCAGGGCTTCCCGGGGCAAGAGCGACGGCAAGTGGTCAATCAGACACACCAGCAACTTGGGGCCGGCGGTGGTGTCGACGGGCACGGTGGGGTCGTTGAACACGGTGGCAACGGTGTACACGGGGATGGGGTTGTGGGGGTTGGTGGTGTCGGCCAGCACGTCAACAATGGTGCGCAACTTTCTGTCAGGGGTGTTGAGCAGGTCAAAGTCGATAAAGGGAGGGATGGGCTTGGACAAGTAGATGCAGTTGACAAAGATGTCCAGGTCAACAATCTCCTTGAACGGACCGCCCTTGGCGGTTTCGGCCATATCCCACTTTTGGATGTCGGCGTCGGGAATCCCCACCCGCTTGAACAAGTCTACGGCCCCCGAGCCGCAGCGGCCAAGGGCACCAATGACCAAACACTTGGGGTAGACGCCGCCGTTGGCAGCGAGCGCCGCCGCCAATTCCTTCTTGACGTCGGCAATCAATTCGTCTTCGTTGGGGTAGGGAGTGACACCCCCCAAGTTTTCGTCGTCGCCGTGGGTCTGCTTGAACGCCCAGTCCAACACACCAATGGCGGCACCGGCGAACCCGGCGTAGTAGCCGAAAGCGGCCACCCGACGCCCTTGGTCGTTTTCGAGGAACTCAAGGTCGTAGAGGGTACCGTTGCCTTCGGGGAACCGCCGCAACACGTCCTTCCACCCGCCTTGGTCCTTGTAGCAGTGAGCAAACTGGATGTGGGTGTGCTTCAAGGGAAAGTCGTCTTCGGGCAACTCCTTCAACCCGTAGATAATACGGTCGGTGGGAGCGTCGACCCACGACCCTTCGGGGACGATTTCGGCACCCACGGCCTTGTACTCGTCGGCGGAGAACGTCAGTTGCGACAGCTCTTCCACGTACACCTTGAAGCCAGCGTCGAGCAACGCCTTGGTCGTCAGCGGCGTCAACGCCGCTCTCGCTTCGAGGGGCTTGGTTTCAGCTCTAAGATGTAAGATCACCGGATTGGACATGGCACGAGTATTTGTGTGTATGTTGATTTTTTTTCACTTTTCTCCAGGGTGGGGCTCCAACTTATATAGCGCGCGTGCGTCGCTATGACTCTTATCCGATTGCCGCGCTGGCACAGTAACCGCGCGTTGATAAGAGCAGGTGAGTCAGAGGCAGGGTGACAGGCTAACGGGAAACGGCGGCGATGAATATTGAAGGTGATGGGGGGCTTAGTGAGACATTGGGGACGTTTCAAACGTTCTAAAAAGAATATGGTGGTGGTGGGAACGATGACGTAATTGCCGGTGATTACCGGGTGCTTTGTGGCCATCTCCGTAGTGGGCCGATGGGGCGAGAAGGCCTGCGGCTCCCCACGGCTAGTAAGTGACTCATTAAGCGGTAGCCGTAAACTTTTGTGTGGGGACTGCGGCTGAGATTTTCGGTTATATGCAGGTGCTAATATAGGCTATGTGCAGTAGCTAATACTAAATGTCAAATACAGCTCCATGATCATTGTGTATATACATATATAATCCTTTACAACATGCTAGAGTTGGCGGAGATAGGTCTTGACAAACCGGGCCAACTTTGGCTTGGCCTCCGCCCAATCTTCGTTACCTTCAAACGCATCACCGTACACTCTAAAAAGCTTCTTGATGTGAGCCACTTCGTACTCATCGGAAATCACCCCGGCCTCGATGGCCTTATCAAAGGCGATCTGGGCAAACTCCCGGTCGTGGTCGTAGAGCTGAGACAACACCAACAGCTCGGTGAGCCTGCCCAGCGCCAGGCGATGGGTATCCGGGTTCGGTTCCAGCAGCACCTGGCTGATATAGTCATTATACGTAGCCAACAGGTCTTCGGCATTGAAAGCCAGCTTTGCCACAATTAATAGTTGGATTACCCGCACCAGAAGGTTGTCGGCAGGGATGAGAGTTTCGGCAATCTGGAGATCAAGCTGTGATTGGTTAGCGAACGCCTGGAAACAGTAAGCCTTGACGAGCTCGGTTTGCACGATGTCCCGACCGTAGCTTTCCCGCTGGTACCGGTGCCACTTGTGGTTGGCTGCGGCAATGTCGCCGGCGGTGATCCCCAAGTAGGTGATGATCCGCATCCGTAATAAGAGCGATTCCGGTTTATCGCTGACATCCAACCCTTGTTCACCAATATAATCGACCATTCGTTGGCCAAGACCAATAAACTCGGTAGGTATTTGCATATCCACCGTTTGCGCCACCTTGAGGTAGTCTTCGGAAATGCCACCACAAGCGACTCGTTCAATGGCATCAAAGGCATCGGAAAGCTGTCTTTCATTAAGGACTTGGGGGTTCTTGGTGAACAATGCATCCACCACGGCAAGATACTCCTCGTTTTCTACCCGAGTCAACAAGTCGTGGGCGTAGTCAGCAGGAAGGTGGTTATCGGCGATGAGCAGAGCCACCACCGCCACCAAGCGATGCTGCTCAAGCTGAGTAACAATTAATCGCTCGGTATCACCATTGAGTCCCCCCAGCTTAATTAATTGTAACAAATACCCCAAATTCTCCATGACATCGCTCTCGACGAGCTTGGCCACCACCGCTGCCTTGAGGTCGGCAGTATTATCAACCTTGCTGCTGTGGGTTTGGTAAAGCTCCCAGGGAGTCACCACTCGTCCTGGATTCACCTCAATCAACCGTTGAAGCACTTCCGGCAGCCGGATCGATTCTGCCGGTAACTTGAAAAACACCGAGAAGTCGGGAATGAGAGCTCGAAGGGCCTCTTGCTTCTGTGGATGCGGCTCATGGTTAAGCTCGTTAATCAATGGTACTCTTTCGGCCACGGGTAGGGCTTTGAGCTCCTCAGGCGTGAGCTGGGCGAGCCTCAGAGTCAGCAACCGCCGGATGAAGCGAAGCATGGGGTGCGAACATGGATCACGGTAGAAATCTGATAGAAAGATGACTCAAAATGTGAGTCAAGATGTGAGCATATCTTGGAGACAACTTTTGAACTACAAATAATATCATTTAGTGACAATCACCTCGTAAATAATGATGATGGCATTCGAACTATGTTTTTGTTATGGTTTCGACTTTCAAGATTTTTTGCATAATTTCATCAGTTTTAAAGTAACGAGAGAGACCATTACTAAAGATTGGTAATGCTTAGGATGTTAAGGATTGAACTTATATAAATACTTCTCCACTGAATTGGCGACTTTCTACCGCTGGCTTCTTCTTTACGGGTAATGGAGGGGCTTTCTTGCCAAGCTTGGAGTCGGTAGACACCTTACGCAATGTGTTACCCTTGGCTGGCGCTGACTCCGAGAGACTTTCACTAGTAACCAGTTTCGGCAAGCGTCGTTTGGGACCCTTGGCTCTCAGCTTGGTGGCATGGAGAAGCTTACCAGAACCCGAGGTGTCGCTTCGCTTCAACCCCGAAGACGACAGTGCAATCGACAATTGCAGCGAGTTGATCAGAGCCGACGACATCACCCCACCAGGAGTAAGATCCGACGGTGATCTGCGACCATCGCTAGACCCCATTGATGCCGGAGTACCCCGCTTGAGGATGTTGCCCAATTGAGCACGGAAATCGGGTTCTTCATCTTCTTGAGGCAACTTCCGTGTTGGTGGTTGCTGGTGCTTGAGCGCATTGAGCTTGGCGAGAGCCTCGGGGGTTTCCTTAGGCTTCGGTTTGACCGGAGGAGCCGTTTTGAGTTTGGAAAGGGTGGCAATGGCCTCCACCGGTTGGGCCTGCGGTTTGGGTGCCTGCTTAGCCGTGTTCGACCGTCCGAGGCGCAGCATTTGCAGTCGAAGTTCGGCAGCATCGGCTTCAAGGTACTTACTGTCTTTGGGTTTGGATTGGGTATCGGTTTTGCTAGGGGATAAGCTGCGAAGCTTTTGCGCCAAAATCTCTGGTTCTTTGTCGGCTTGACTCGGTTTAGCCGCTTTAGGAGGTGGTAATTTCTTCTTGCCGAGTTTCTCCATCGTCGACGCCAACAACTCTTCGTCTTCATTATCAGTAGGCTTGGGAGGTTTGCGCGGCGGCGGCTTAGTTGCCTTGAGCTTTTGTAATTGACTCACGACCGGCACTTCTTCTTCATCCGGTTTACGCTTGGGCGGTAACGACGGTTTCTCCGGCGACCGCTTGAGCTTAGTGTTTAAGAATTCGGGAACCTTTTTGTCTTCTTCTTCGACGACGATTTCCTTAGCGCGTCCCAGCTTTTTAATCTCAAAGTTGGGTTTGGTGGTATCAGTATAGTGGTGGGCGTCAGCACCTCGCGAGAGCGCCAGGTCGATCCACGACAGTTTGGTTGGAGAGCGACTCACGCTACGCATGGCATCACCGTCACTGGAAAAGTTCTTGGGCGTGGCCGACTTGCTAGTAGCCAGAGATAGCCAGTCGGTACGAGTAGGAGACCGACTGATTCTTGTCGGCGAAGTTGGTATAGCTGCTTGACTAGATTGGCGATGAGCAGTGGTGGCACTGTTACTGTTAAGCAGAGCCATCCAGCTCAGTTTCGATGGGGAGCGTACCGGAGACGTCGACAGTTGTACGGTGCGCTCCGTCTTAGTATTGGCTTGAAGCAGCAGCATCCAACTCAGCTTCGATGGAGACCTTGGTGGCAGCACGTTGGTTTGCGAGTGTCTTTCGGTTACAGTGTTGGATGAAAGCGAATTCATCCACCCTTTTCTCACTGGCTTTTCGGGCATAGGCTTGCTAACGTCAATTACAGTAACGTCATCCTCGGAAAATTGTGGTGGCTCGGCCACGGCTTGGTTGGGAGGCTGCCACAGCTTCAACGGGTTCGTGGATCTTGCCAACTTGGGTTTAGGAGCCTTGATTGGTGGCGCTCGCTGGTTAGACTCGTCGGCCGAAATCAATTCGGGTTTCTCTTCCACGGGACTTACCCTTTCCACCCGCTGCGGTTTGGGCGGTTTGAGGGGAAGATTATCATCCGATTCGCCCAGGACGATGCTGCCAGCGGAGCTATGTATCAGCGTGGCGTCGGCCGTAGACCGTCGCACCGACTTACCCACCAGGGCCACCGTGACCTTCTGCTCGCTAATTTCACGCTCCATATCGACAAACAGACGCGGCGGCTGTTTCCGAGGCGCCGGCGGTGCTGGAGGCTCCACCACTCGCAGCGTGGGCGGCTGCCATTGTGATAAGAGACTAGCACCTTTAAAACGAGGCTTGCCCACCCCCAGCGACTTGCCGCCATCTTCGGGGTGAGTATCTGCCTTTGATGGCGACATAACGTAGTTATCGTACTCCGGGAACCCTTCCTGCGGAGGAGTTCGCCGCTTGGGTTTGACTGGTGGAGGCACCGGCTTGTTTGCTGACGGTCGACGAGGCAACGGAGGGCCATCGTCGTCACTTTCGATGCGAGTAGACTCACCTACGTGGTTCATCAGTCCTCGTCTCCGAGGCAATGGTGGCGCCTCCTCGTCGGAGTCGACGTCACGGTGAAAGGAGCGGTTCTTCACCGTTACGCTGGGTTTCCGCTTGGGCAACGGCGGCGTGCGGTTGTTTCTCCGCTTGGGTAGAGGAGGAGTCTTGTTGTGTCTCCGTTCGGGTAACGGAGGCGTCGCCCGGCGCCGAGGTAACGGTGGCGGGTGCTCCTCGTCGTCGTCACTGTCGTCACCGTCATTAGAGAACGCCGGCGGCTTGCGAGCCGGAACCAGACGGGTGAACTCGAGGTTGGGTGCCAACAAAAGCGATGCCAGCAGTTTGCTCCCAAGATCGGCGTCGTCGGCACTAACCAGGCGTTGGTTCTTTTGCGGCAGCTGGGACCGGCTGCGGAGCTCCGCCACCTGGCGTTCGAGCTGGCGTTGGCGTTGACGGTCCTCTCGAAGCTTATCCTGCAGAAGCTTGGAGAGAGACACGAGGAAAGTGTCCACCTGGCCCTGTTCCTCAGACATGGCCGGGTACACGGATGGTTATCGGTTGGAGAATGTTAGGCGCGAAAGCAAAACAAAGTGGTACCACGCGATCTGCCACCAACGGCAAGCCAAAGGTAATGGGGGAAGTGTTAGATTATTGTGGAGGAAATCACCGGTGAAGCGAATGATGTTTTTTTTGAATCACAAATGCTCAAGCGCTATTGTTATTGATGATTGAGGCGCGGCGCTTATGAGTTGTCAGTATGTACGATCAGCAAGTCGAAGATGGCTCAAATATGCTCTAGACAACGCTTTAATTGTTAGAAACGAAGGTGTTGGTTTTGGAATAGTGATGGTGTAATAGGCTGGTGATGTTTTAGTGGAATGAAAGGGCTTACTGTCCATCACTAGGACCAAGAGTATGTTAATCGAGGAAAACATCAAATCACTGATACCATAAAGCATTTTTACAGAGTAATATACCTTTCAACACCAACTTTAGTAAACATCTCTGATAATCATGATCTTGTCGCCAATTATCATTTCTAACCCAACGGTACTACAGGGTATACATGCTCACCGCAATCACAAGCCATCCCGCAGCATGACATGGCTTCGGACTTTAGCCAGTTTCTCCAGCTGCTCAATGACTCCCAGTTAATCTCTCAGATCAATGAGCTTACCCAGGCGGCTAAGCGGACCCAGCTGACCGAAAGCGATCCCTTTGACGATGGCCTTGACGACGTCCTTCGAGGTCTTGTCGATGACCAACCCCAAGCGGTATCGACCCCCGTCGGTTCACCGCTGAAGACCATCGGCTCTCCCGTACCCCTTAAGCTGCCGACTCCGTCAGACGAGGAGGTTGACTATGGTGAAGTGGGTGAGCTCCATGAGTTCGGAGACTTTGGCGCTTACTTCGATAACAAACGCCGCAAGCAAGAGCTTCTGGACCAAGAATACACTAGATGGGAAAACAAACGGATTGCCGAGACTCATGGAGGCCAGGAAGAGTATCCCCCCATTTTCAAGGATTGTCGGATCCACGTGAACGGATTCACCGACCCCCCCATCGCCGAGATCCACCGACTCGTGGTACTCTACGGGGGTAAGTTCATTCTGTATCTTACCAATAAAAGTGCCGCCACTCATATCATTTGCGATCGATTAACTCCCCGGAAACGGATTCAGTTCCGCAACTACAAGGTGGTGAAGACACAGTGGTTGCTCGATCTGATCGAGAACAAAGAGCTCGCAAACTGGCAAGAGTATCGGCTCATCGAAGAAGTGGAGTACGGACAGCAACGACTCCAAGTTGATGCTCCTCCCACTACAAAAGCTCCCATCGCCAGTGATACCTTAGTTGCCACACATCCCGACTTTTTGCCGCATTTCTTTGCCAAACTGAGACTTCATCATCTTAGCACATGGAAGGCAGATCTACGACTCAAGTTTCTTCGCCAGTGTAAGCCCTTGAATCGCCCCAAGGGCCAAGTGCCACGAGTAATTCTCCACATCGATTTTGATAGTTTCTTTGTGGCGGCTCTGGCAACGAAATACCCCCAATACGATAACCTTAAAGTTCCCTTGGCTGTAAGTCATGGTACCGACACGCTGGACGTGGCGCTGTGTAATTATGTGGCTCGACAGTTTGGTGTTCGTAATGGGATGTGGATGCGCCAAGCCAAAGAAAGATGTCCCGGTCTCAAGGTGATCTCGTATCAGTTTGACACATATGAGAAGATAAGTAACGAATTTTATGACTACTTGATTGGGCTCAACTTCGACGTGGTATACCCCGTGAGTATTGATGAAGTGCTTGTGGACGCTAGTCATTATATCCACAATCAACCAGGTCCGAAGGAAGAAGAAATTACCAAACTTGCTCAAATGATTCGTGAAGATGTGTGGAACTTAAGCGGATGTACAGTACTGGTTGGGGCCAGCGAGAACGTGCTTATGGCAAAGCTTGCACTTCGCAAGGCTAAGCCCGATGGGTTTAAGGTGTTTGTTGACTATAGCCAAGCCGAGTTGGAACACTTTATGAGCGATATTCCCGTTGACTCGCTTCCAGGAATTGGTCGCCATCTCAAAGCACGCATCGAGGGAATATGTGGCAAGACTAGTCCCATGGTTCTGCCGGACTTGCGACTGGTCAACCAGGACAAATTGGTGTCCGAGTTTGGAGCAGTTTTGGGGAAACGGATATGGGAGTATGCTCGTGGTATTGACCCGATTCAGTTGGAGATTCTGAGTGACTCATTGGGACGCAAACTGGTATCCGTTGACGTTAACTACGGTATCAGATTCACCACCTACGATGAACTAGACGACTTTCTCATGCGATTGGCTCAAGAGTTAGCCAAGCGTCTCAAAAACCTTGGATTCAAAGGACTGAATATTGGCCTTCGTCTTGCTCGTAGAGCCGAAGGCGCTCCAATTCAGTCGGAAAAGTTTCTTGGGTTGGGTATCGTTGATTTCTTTCTGAAAAGCTCTCGACTCGGAGTGGCCACTGATGATGAAGGGGTGATGGGGCTGGAAATGAAGACGTTATACCGCATGCTCAACATTCCGGTTGCCGACTTGAGGGGGGTGGCGGTAACAATGACAAAATTGGTTGAAGCCAAGTCTGAGAACCAAAAAAAGTTGGACTTTACTGTCAAGAGTCGTCCTTCGCCAACCAAGCTAGGGAAAATACCCGATTTAAGACCCACTGGCTCTCGAGCTCCCCTGGTATCCCACGAAAATGAATTACAAGCCAATGATATCGACTGGGACGTGTTCAATGCTCTTCCCGATGCCATACGCAATGAGATTCTCGATGAACTTACTCGAAGAGGACTTAACAACAAACCAAGATATACGTCTCGCAAAAACCTGCCTGCCAGCAACGGAGTCAAACGGTATAAACAAAAACTCATATCTCCGACGAAAAATGCAAACTATGTCACCGTGGTGGAAGGATCACCAACAAAGAAGAGAAAGATACGGCCGTTAACACCAACAAAACCGCCACCACCGGTTCCCGCACCACTTGAAGTACACTCGCTGGTGCTCGAGGAGCTTCCCACCACGATCCGCGAGGAAGTACTTCAAGATATGGAATTCTTTGCCGAAGCAAACAAGCTGCCCACAAAAAAGAATTTTTTCAAAGTCACCGATTCGTGGCTAAATGATCATGACCGGCAATTCGAATCTCCCAGATTCTACGGCTATACTGCCGTCGCCGACCTTCAACCGTTATTAAAGCAATGGGTGGCTCTGAGTATGGACCAACACGGTCCCCACGAAGACGACATTGCTCGCTTTGAAGACTACCTTGAACAGTTAATCAAATGTGAATTCGAGGCCAAGGCGTTTGTTTTGCTTAGCGGCATCTACAGAAGTCTCATGATGTGGGAGGTGGTAGGATCGGGAGACAGTGTCAGTGATGCTCTCAAACTTTGGAATCGACACTTGGCGAAATGGAAGGCACAAATGACGTTCAAGTCGCTGTTGTAATTTCTATTGTTTACTTTGCTTCAAAGTTTTCATCTTTAATATATTGCTATTATTACTACATAGAGTGAGCCATATACAATCACTCTGGATATTGTTGTCGTATACATCGTTAATTACTTTCGTTTTCGCTTTCATCACTTTCGACGTCCTCATCATCATCGCCCTTCGGACGATTCTTACGGGAGCCTGTTTTTTCCCGAATGATCAGCATGCACAGCAGTAGGGGTACCTTGAAGCCAAACAACTTGAGTATATCCCGGCACATCTTTTGCGGTGAAACTGGCTTAATCTTAAACGAATCGTACAACATACTGAATTCCTCACGAGGAATTTGCTTGACTGGTTCCTTGTTTCTGATAATTTTCTTTTGCTTATTCTGATACTGGCAGTCGTCACTGTGTACCATGTTATTATTGGTGACAAACACCTGATCCTCAACCTCTCGAACTTCGAATAAGAACGAACACAGACGTTTTCCCAGACGACACTTCACCATGTGACTAATAATACCTTCCAGAATTTTACGACGATCCTGAAGACGGTGAAGTCCTGCCCACGTACAGATAAACATGCAGTGCTTGATCCAGGTCTGACTGAGCGAGTCACGTCCCGTGGGAGGAAACGGACACTGACCGTTTTTCTTAATCTCTTCGACACAACGAGTAATATCGTCGATCGTATACACCAAGTCTTGCTCTGAATAGCGTTCAGCCATTGACATGCCACTGTCCGAGTCAGTCAGTTCGTGATAGTCGTAGTCGTCTTTATCATAATCATCTGGCAGGTCAGCTGTCGATGTGGGAACATAAGGGATAATACTTTGATCGTCGTCACGAGTCGCCAAGGCCATATCGGGTTCCGTCGCCAGTTCAGTCACTGGTTCCGGAGGACGTGCAACCACCGGGGTTGACGAGGCCACTGGAACCGACGGTGCTTGCGACATTGACGTCAATTGGCGTTGGGTCATGTCAACCTTTTCCCGTAGTTCATCGAGCTGTTTTTGGGTATTTTCCATATATCTTGACATGGTGCGAATGAGATCGGACCACTGCGATTTTTGGTTTTCAACATTTTGGCTCATCAATCCAAGAATCATGTTGTCCTTAGCTTGTATGCCACTAAGCACGTCAGAAAAATGGGTAAGCTGAGCCTCAACTTGTCCCCTATCTGAAGCACCTAAATATGGCATAGGTAAGTTGACCATTGGAGCTAGTTGGGATTTTGAATTCGGAGGCAACAGCAGCGATATATGGGACGTTGTGGGAGGTTGACGCAGGGAGTATTGTGTATGGGGTGGCGGAGGAGGGAGTTTTGCATTCATCGGATATTGCGACCCGGCGATGTTGTCGGCAACTCCGTTAGTAGCTGAAAGAGATATCGACTCTGTAGGATACTCAAACCGCGACCGAGGAGAATTTTGAGGAGGGGGAAGTTGAGGCGTCGGTGTCAGGCGTTCAGAATAGCTTTCCTCGGTTGTAGCCACCTGAGTTGCCGCAACCGACTTGGCTTGCGAGGAGGAACGTTTAGCTTGATCCACATAGGCGCTTGTCCCAGGAAAATTTTGCGCTGCTTTAATCGCACTTGGCCTCGTCTGGGGATGATTTGGCGTAACTTGAGTAACATTTGTCCTCAGTTGGGAAAAGTCTTGCGTAGTTTGACTCACATTTGGCCTTGTCCAAGGCTGATTAGGCGAGGCTTGAGTCGCATGTACCCTTGTCTGAGGAGAGTATATCGCACCTGCCTTTGTAGAAGGATGACTCGGCGCAGCTTGAGTCGCACCTTCCCTCGTCTGAGGATGGTTCGGTCGAGCTTCAGATGCCCTTGTCCTTGTTTGAAAATGATCCAACGTAGATTGAGCCACACTTGCCCTCAAATGGGGAGAGTCTTGTGTAGTTCTATTCGCGCTTGCACTCAGTTTGGATTGATGATCGACATTGGCAAGATCAACATTAGTTCTCAGTTGAGAATTGTGACTGTCTTCAAGGTGATCGACGCTCGATGCTTGTGGAGCACGGTGACGATTATCACCATGATCCTCACTAGGGTTCTCGGGGTAGCGACGCCCATCAGCTTCTTGCAAACTCAGTATTTGTTGGGGGTAGTTGCCATTATTTGGCTCGACATTTGCCGTCTTTCGGGCGTAGTAACGATCGTCAATTGCGTCCCCTTTTTTCCGTGTTTGTTGGACTTCTTTGTTGACAACGGGTTCCACATTGACTCTTGGTTGATGGTCGTTGGGCTCATCATTGCGCCCATTAGGCAGCTGACCGCCCGTCACTTGTTGCGAGGAATCATTAGCTTCATATGATTGGCCGATGATTTCCGTAGGGGAAGAGCGGTTGGATTCATTAGTTTTAACAACACTCGAATTCGTCTGAAGTATGGCTTCAACGCCCGCCCCACTCGATCGTGGTTGTGAGTGATTACCAGCTTTACTAGTACTGGTTTGTGGCATTTCCCATTCGATCATGCGACCAGAGCCGTTAGATGTCATGTAGGGAGCAACGGGACGCCTCGCTAATGGGAATCGACGTAAAGGCAGTATGGCCCGAGGTACACTTTGCGCTTCCTGCTTATTGGGACTGCGAGTCCGTCTCGACAGACCTTCTTCCGGCGATTCTAGAGACGGCAACCGACGCTGCAGTTGGCGTCGAGCTGTTGAGGTGTCATTCTTAGCCTTCTTGGTGTCGTTCTTAGTCTTCTTGGTGTCGTTCTTGGTCTCCTTGGTGGCGTTCTTAGTCCCAGTAGCGTCATTCGTGATCCCAGTGGTGTCATTCGTGATCCCAGTGGTATTAGTCTCAGCATCATTAACGCCATCCTTATTCATGTTATTGACAATCTGATCGATATCAAGTTCATTCATGGACTCATCAATGTACTCTATGCCCATTCTTTTCAACATTTCGATCTTTTCCTTCGGATATATCTGGGGTTTGAGCAGATCCTCCAGCAGGCGCCGCGGCGTCCAATCGTTAGGAAGTTCCACCAACGGTTCGTTGCCATTTCGTCTACCTCGGCGTCGGGTGGCACCAATCGGTTTTGCGTAAGGGTTGGCTGAGCCGTCGGTGGCTTGCGATGATTTGGAGTCATTTCGCCGCGGGGCACGGGTCTTGCTCGACTTTGGCTCTTGTCCTGACGACGCTGCATCCTGGTTCAGAAGCCGTCGTTTTCTCGACTTGGGGCTGGCAGCACCCCGGGGTTGGGACGAAGGTGGGTTTGTTTGCATGGCGCGCTGTGGGGGGCGATGGTTGCCATTGGCGGGGGCAGCCGCACCGGAAGGTGCCTGCGACGCCGCCGAACGGGCGGCGGGTTTCAGAGACGGAGCGGGCTTGTCACTCGAGCCCACAGGAGCCGGAGTCATAGTGTCAACGGTGACGGTATGGTTGGAAACCACGATTGATCAAAATGTGCGACTTTTTGAGATTTTTATGACGTTCTGATCTTTACAAAGGAGAAAAAAATTTGAGAAAACCAGTACGACGAAAACGCGTGACAGCTAAGCCCTTGGGACACTGGCACAAGCGTTAGGCGATTTAGTGGGGTGTAGAGATAATGTATAACGGAGTAGGCACCGCGGCGTGGGGGGGCCAGGGGCGGGTGATGTTTGTGTCTACGACGCATCTAGTGTACCATCGGAATGATTGGCGTGGTAGATATTGCGAAATGATGCTGGGGCCCGGCGTCAGTGATTAGAGGTTACGGTGATTTTGACGGCACAACGAGGACAACGCGACGTCCGCAGCAGCGGCGACGGTAAGTGGAAGTAGTTAATGGGGCAGCTTTTGCCTCCAGCCTCGTAAACGAGCCGGGAGCCGTTCTCACCTGATCCTTTTTCCGGTGTCAGCGCTTAGTCAGAAATAAACCCGTCATCGGTGGTTTGCAGCCCCGGCCCCTAGCTACCGCAACCACCCAGGAGTTTATAACGGTTGCCGTCGCCCGTCACCTCGGCCCCAATTGTCCGCCATGTTCTTAGGTTTCGATCTTTCCACGCAACAACTCAAGATCATCGCCACCGACGACCAGTTGAAGCCGCGGGACACGTTCAACGTCGAGTTCGACGAGGTGTACCGCCAGCGCTACGGAATCAAGCATGGTGTCATCACCAACGACGACGACGGTACCGTGGTGCTGCCGGTGGCGATGTGGATCGACGCAATTGACCATTTGTTCGACGAGATGAAGCAAAAGGGGTTCAATTTCTCCGAGGTCAAGGGCATTTGCGGTAGTGGCCAACAGCACGGCCTGATCTACTGGTGCGACGAAATCCCCGACGACTTGGACCCGAAAAAAGCCCTTGCACCCCAGCTTGAGCGGTGTCTTGCTTACGAGTACTCTCCCAATTGGCAAGACCATTCCACGGGGCAACAGATTGATGACTTTGAGTCGACGTTCGGAGTTGACAAGTTAGCCGACGTCACGGGATCGCGGGGCCACTACCGGTTCACGGGGCTTCAGATCCGCAAGTTGGCCAAGAACAAGTCCGAAGTTTACGGCAAGACCAAGCGGATTTCGTTGGTATCGAGTTTTGTCGCCTCGATCTTGATCGGTAAGATTGCTCCGCTCGAAGAGGCCGACGCCTGTGGTATGAACATTTACGATATTCGCAAGGGTGAGTACAATGAGGAATTGCTCGAAATAGCAGCCGGCGTTCACCCTAAGCTTGATAAAGCGTCGGAAGATGATGCCAAGCGGGGAGCTAAGGAGTTAGCGCAAAAGTTGGGGGAACCGTCTCCCGTGGGCTACAAGCACATCGGCACGGTAGCGTCATACTGGGTCGATCGCTACGGGTTCTCTCCCAAGTGCCGTGTGTATCTGTTTACTGGGGACAACTTAGCCACGATTTTGGCGCTTCCGCTCTCCCGAAACGATTGTCTCGTGCTGTTGGGGACGCTGACGACGGTGCTTGTCATCTCGCCGCAATACCACCCGCTGCCCCAGTACCATATGTTCAAGCACCCCACCATGGATAACCACTACATGGGGATGTTGTGCTATTGTAACGGGGCTCTCCCCAGAGATAAGATTCGCGACGAGATTAATGGCGATGACCTGGGTCTGTGGGATAAGTTCAACGCTGCTTTAGACAAGCTGGGTGCGTGGAATAAGGAAATGGGTATTTACTTTACCAAGGGTGAAATCATCCCCAATGCTCCTCCTCAGACCAAACGAGCCAAGCTTGATGGTAAGAAGATCGAGTACGTCAAGGAGTGGCCGGCTACCGACGATGCTGTGGCCATCGTTACGTCGCAAACATGTTCGGCACGTCTTCGGGCCGGCCCCAT
Source organism: Diutina pseudorugosa (assembly GCA_030580175.1). Lineage (NCBI taxonomy): Eukaryota > Fungi > Ascomycota > Pichiomycetes > Serinales > Debaryomycetaceae > Diutina > Diutina pseudorugosa. The sequence goes on along the minus strand of JAKTSL010000007.1, from coordinate 37,006 downwards.
GCTTGACCACAGTCAACCCAGTGATGACGTTCGTAAAGTATACGACGAAGTGGTCGACACGTTTGGCGAGTTGGAGACTGATGGTCAAAAGCACAATGAAGAAACAGCTACCGCTCGTCCTCATAAGTGCTTCTACGTCGGTGGGGCTCTGAACAACAAGGCGATCATCAAGAAGATGGGGCTGATTTTCTACCCCACCGATGGTAACTACAAGGTGGAAATTGCCAATGCTTGTGCTCTTGGTGGTGCCTACAAGGCCAGTTGGAGTTACCAGTGTGAGGAGGGCAAGAAGGTTGATTACGAAAAGTACATCGACCGGTTGCTGGGCGACTACGACAAGTTTGACGTTGACGACCACTGGCTTGACCACTTGCCAGCGTTGGGGATGTTGTCGAAGATGGAAGCGGAGTTGGATCATTAGATACGTAGATAGATATATATACAGAATGCAAAAAATTGGGGGCAAGACATTAATCGGCAATTTCCACCTGGATGGGTTCGTGTAATGGTTTCTCCTTATGGCCCCATTGGATGGGGTCCCACTTGCGACCATGGTAGTTGCGGATGAACCGTTGCGCCTGCGTAGGGTTGGTAAAGGTGATGAGGTGGACGCTTAGGTTTTTGGTTATGTCGGAGAGCACGGGAGCCATCGACTCGACGTCGTAGTCCCAAAGAAGACGATTGGTCGTCAGCGGTAAGATGCCAAATGGCCAGTTGCGCACAATCACCAGCCGGCGCCGGCGATCGGTATGGGTGATGGTGTTGATGATGTCAAGATTAGGGTGGGGCTGGTCGGAGTCCACCTTTTGGGTAGCGGTATCGAGCTGGGTGAGGAGGTTGCGGTAATAGTCCAATTTGCGAGTGATGATGGAAAGGGGGATCTTGGGCGTAGGCCACAGATAGATGTCATCCTTGATCTTGAGCGGCAGCGGCAGCTTTTCCACAAACCACGGCAGCACCCAGTGCTTGGCGACGTGGGCCAGGGGTTCGACAAACGATGGTCGGAGCCGCAACCCGTTGATGGTCTTGTTATGGGTTTCTAGCACGTACAACAGAGCCTCGATGGCATTGTTGAACACAAGATAGTACAGGTTTTCGAATGCAAGGGTCAACGGGTGCCTCAGCTTGATCATCTTGACGTCAAGTCCTCGTTTGGTGTTGTGAGGTACACGGTACTGGCGTTCTCGGTTTATAGGGAACACGTCGACGAAATCTTCTTCGGTGAGAAAGGAGCTGGGACAGGCGATGTGGAGGACGTTGGTGGGGCTGTGTTTGCGGATCCACGGGTGGTCCAATGCTGCTACCGCTGGTTTCTGATTCCACTGGTTTTCCATGAGATCATCGAGAGCCAGCTTCGCTGGTAGCTCAGCTCCATCGGTAGCAAATAGGTGGGCTTTGACCATGGGCACCTTGGGTGCCACCTCCCGGCTGGTGGCCTGGTAGAGGAGGTTAAGTAGCTTCTTTGACATCGCCAGTCGCACTGAGACCAGATCGCTTGGATGTGAGAAATACGACGTAGATAATGGGACGCAAAAACGTAAATGGATACAGTAAAAAAAAAAGCCCTACCAAAAAATACTACAAGCATTAAACGAATGATTTTACTGGGTTTGTTTATATGATTCATGACATTGTATTTGCAAAATTCTAGTGTTTTTTTGGGGAGATGAATTACTCTGAGGCTGACGACAAACTCGACGTCGATATGACCGACGGTTTGAAGGGTAAAATGCAAGTGTGTAGAATGATGCGAAAGTAGACGAGAAACCAGCTCTCTATGCAAACGATTACCAGGTGAGCCGTTTCCAGGCGATGCGTTCGACGCTCCAGCGGACGTCGTCGCCAAACCACTGCGACCCCGGCTCCTTAACCATGGCGTACTGCTCCCACATGCGGCGGCGCTTCCACACCACCACCACCAGGTCGCCCAGCCACCCCACGGTGCCGTCGTCGCCGGCGCCGCCGTCGATGGTGACACAGCACGCCAGCCACGTCAGATTAAAGTAGTTGGGCATGGGGAGAGGCACCAGCACCCGTTTGAGCAAGTGCTGGCGGTTGACCAGCAGTTCGAGGGCAAAGATGTGGAGGGTACCCTTGTTGCTGAGCACCGCCAACCGTTTATCGTTGTGGCTAAACTTCATCAGCGTCACCTCGGCCTTATCGAGTCCACGGCGGAATTCGTACATCAATGCCCCTGTTTGCGACGAGTGGACCCGAATAAGGGTACCGGTGGCGGAGGCGGTGGCCACCATCGTCCCCAGACGGTTAAGGGCAAGACAGCGGAGCGGGGCCTTGTGGGCCTTGATGATGCGGTTGCACTGGGACTTTTCCCCCAGCACGTCGACCAAATGCACTTGGCCGGGCTGGCGAGCCGGGAACGCCACCACCGGTTGTTGCGAGGCCACCAGGAGGTCGCAGAGGCCGTAGACGTTGTCGCTAGTATCGTAGGCAGCCACCGGTTTGGGAGGCACCAGAAATGCGTAGACTTTGACCAGATGGGGAAGCACCACCACGATACGGACTCGACTAAGGATCACCAGCATTACTGGCTCGTCAAAGTCGAGGATGAGCAGCGGTTTGCGCTTGAGATCGTCCCAGATGGTGACGCGGTGGCTGTGGAGCACCAGCTTGGGCACGCCCTGGCCCGTAGCCGGTGGGGGGTCCTGGCCCACCACGGCGAGGTAGTTGGTACGATGGAGCATGGCCACCATGGCCACGGGCTGGTCAAAGTGGCGATGGACACGGAGCTCCACCGGGTGGGTGTTGTAGACGACAAACCCCTCGGGGTGGGCGAGAGCAAGACACCCGTGGTCCTGGTTGAACGACACCCGAGCCACCTGGCTGTCGTCGTCGTCGGCAACCATGGTATGAGGAGCAGCAGCAGCCACTGTGTTCATGAGCCGGGCGAGGGGAAGGGTCATTCGTGGGTGGCCATGCGCGCGCCCTCCAGGGGCGGGGAAGCACCGCGCGACGATCGCTGCCATTAGCCGTAACCAGAGGGGACAGGTGAGAGAGGTGAAGGAGATGGCGACGGGCTCAGACACCGGGTACCGAGGCTGATGAAATTTGCGGAGAGGAGGACCCTGAGCTATTATATGTAACGCCATGTACACGCGGGCAACCAGCCATTACGAGAAGTAGTCGACGGATTCCCGCCATTATCGGGCGCAGACAAACGAGATAACGTTTTTGTTTGAGCCACCACATCACCCATCCCGATTCGGGAGGAGGTGCGCGCACCCTGCATGGTTACATCAACAACATTCTGTATGGGGGTTTGATTGGGCCTGGCTTTTCCACACCCCCACGCGCCACTCATCACAATTTTTTTTATTGATGAAGCCCCGGCATTTACCGATAAATGAGGAGAAGTACTAATGTACATGTAAATCAGGCGAGTGAACAGGGGGAGAGATCGATGTGGCCAAATCGATCTCAACGGTCAGATGTGATTGTTCCGTATGTCTATTTTGGATTCGTGTAGATCTAGATAGGTAAACAGGTGGCTGGCGGATTGTTTGGTGACAACAATGCCCCTGGTTGACGAGGCCCGCTGACTAAGCCGGTTCCCCTGCCGGTCAGGGGAAGCCGGATCAGATCTCACGGCAGGACCGTTTTAGTCGGCCCACATGCACGTCTCTCGGCGCCGATCATCGTACCACCTACCGGATAAAGTTGGCACATCTCGTGTTTGCCGGGCTAACGGTGACCTAGCGGCTGACAGCAGCTGACAGCGGCAACGCTCGCAATCTTGGATATTCATTCAATATCCATGTTTTCGTCGTCCAGGTCGTGGCCGGCCTTGAGCTTGGCTGCCACTTCGTCAATGTCGTCATCGAGCCCCGGCACCCCGCGATTGGCTAAACTGGGAAGCGAGAGCTCGAAGAGTTTATCGGCATCCTTGAAAAAGTCGTAGTTTTTATGGCATTCTAGCGCCTTTTTGAGGAGATCCTGGGCGATGGGATCGCCCTGCTGGATGGCAAGGGCGTCGTGGAGGGTGTCGATGGCCTTAGACCAGTTTTCGAGCTTCATGTAGATGAGCCCCATGGCGCTGAGAATGTTGGCGTCGTTTTTGCTCAGTAATTTGAGCACTTGCTGGAAGCATTCGAGAGCCTTGTACGGCTGTTTGGCTCGCCGGTACACGTGGCCCAAGTTGGTGTGGATCAGCACCCACGTCTTCAGATCCAGATTAAGATGTTTGGCCGCTTGAAGTGCTTCCTGGAGAAAAATCTCGGCCTTGATAAAGTTATTGCGATGGAAATTAATCACCCCAAGCTCGTTGAGTAAGAGCGGGTCCAGGTTGCAAATATGGTACAGCGCCATGAGATACTCTTCGGCAAGATTGAGGTTGTTCATCTGAAGATGTTGCATCCCCAAAAACAAATTAGGTAAATGGATCCCGGGAAACAATTTGGCCGCAAATGCATATGCCGAAATCGCTTGTTCGTGCTCCCCTTCGGCAGCAAATGTATGGGCAAACCCGATCCAGGCGTAACCGTAATTGGAATTGAGCATTGTTGCCTTGGAAAAGTACTTTCTTGCTTCCAGAACCTTGGCAATACTTAGGTAGTAGATGCCAATTGCCAACCATGTCACCGGATTAGTGGGATGGTGCTCGGCTAGCTGGTGTGCCACTAAAAAGAGTTTGTTTTTGCCTCCCACTTCATAGAGACAGTTCAAGTAGTATGGCAACACGTTGAAATTGAACTTGTCATGGGCCAAAATCTTGTCACATATCGTCAAACACTCATCAAAGTTACACTGGACGTAAAGGTATTCTGCTCGACTAAGAAGAAGGTCGGCATTGTCTCCCAATTCGTATTCATCCCGCAAAATTGCCTCGGCTTCTTCAAATTTCCCCACGTTTAAGTACTTTGATAATCGCAGGGTATAAAGTAGTCTGATGAGTTCATGATTGTCGTCGGCATTGTGCCAGTTAAGTTGGCTGACAAACTCCCATTCTTCCCGTGGTGTCATTAGGTTACCATCAATTAACTCGGTGAAGGCTTCGTAGCACTTGACGTCGACAAGTAACGCTTCCTTGTAACATTCTTTTGCTCGATCAAAGTTGTTTTGTTGGGCGTAAATTTGCCCCCGCAAGAAACACATCAGCGCCTCAAGCTTGATACCTCCATCGGCGTTCAACACTTGGTAATTCTCATCCTTGTGGAAGGGGTTGGTTTCACCAATCAAATCGAGAGCCTCTTCCCATTGATCAATTTTAACGAGACACTGAGCCGCAAGATATCGACACAGCACCAGCTTTTCGTAGTGGGGTTTGGATGCAAGCAAATCTCGGGCTCGCTGATAGTTGTTGCCGTTATAATACACTTGGGCGAGCCAAAAGGCGTCGTTGGCATCGTCGGTAAGTGCCAACACTTTATCGCCAATAAACTCGGCCGTTTTCAACTGGTGTTGCATGAGAGCATCATGACGCCAAAGTCGAAGCTTTTCTGCCTGAGTAAGGGGCTCGGGGTTGGCTGGCGGCGGCACATCATTGGGTTGTTCCAGCGAGTGGAAAAACAGCAGCTGGTTCAGCCCGGGAGACTCAAACAACCCCTGGGTGGCAGGTCCGGGATTGGGTGGAGTGACGAATACATTCAGCGGTTGCTTTTTGATGTGTGGCAGGATGAATAGTGTCAGGTTATGTTGACTGGGGGTTTTGTTCGGAGCCATTGTATAATGTTCGTAATGTGCCAATTAGTCAACCAACACCGGAGATGCAATTAATGGTGATCCTGCCAACTGCAGTTTGGGAAATTAAATGGGGATCGGGCCTCGGAGTAGGCGGAGACGTTGACAACCGGTTGATCTGTGTGGTGCGGCTTTCGGTGATAAACGCGAGCGTTGATAGCGATGTCAACACCACGGACAGATCAAAAAATGATAAATACGTGTACCTAATTACAATGAACTACACTGTCGATATTTGAGAGTTAGATGCGGTGGTTGTGGTTTTTAGGTACGAGATTAGAACTTTGTTGAATGACCTAGATTGCTCTTGATAGAAACTGTACCCACCACAGCTAACTAATCATCACAATACTACTATAATGCATGTGGGAGTTTGATTATCAAGTTGATTATCAGGTTGATCACAGGTTTGGTTGTGTCAAGAGTTGTCTTTGATACTATTGAGACTCAACGAGTAATTCCAACTTATAATTGCAACCAACTAATTATCGCCCCTACAGCATGGTCCAGGGTTGACATCAAATGAAATCATACATCCCTTCTGCCATTTATTGACATTATACCCTACCATTTTCTCACACAGCTGTCGTATGTGCATACTTATCTCTTCCCCGCGGCTTCGCATCTCATCTCATCGGCATCGGAACCACAATGAAGAAGTCGATTTTGAAGGGATCGGCCAAGAACGAAGACAAGGATGTCGACAGCGACCATGAGGTGTCATCAACGACCCCATCGGTGAAGACGCCGGCGTCGAAGATCCAATTCCGGATCTTTGTTGGATCCTACGAACACAACCTCCTTTGTCTCTCGGTGCTTTTGGATCCCACCCAGAAGCTGGAGGCAATGTTCCAACCGATTTTCCACTTTGAAGCTCACCTGCTTTCGATTAAGCTGATTGATTTGGCTAAGCGGTACTTGGTGACGGGGCTGAAGGACGAACACATTCGCATCTATGACTTACAAAAGCGTAAGGAGCTTGGGGACTTGATGGGCCACCAGGGTACGGTTACTGCCCTCAGATTTTCTACCGAAGGTATTGCTGATGACATTGAAAAGCTGGGTAAGTGGTTGCTTTCCGGCTCCGAAGACGGTAAGATTCTTATTTGGAGAACCAAGGATTGGGAGTTGTTTGGCACGCTCAAGGGTCACACCGACCGGGTTACCGACGTGGCGATTCACCCTCTGGGACGGGTGGCTATCTCAGTCAGTGCCGACCACACCGTGCGGTTGTGGAACTTGTTAACCGCTAAAAAGGCTGCTGTGCTCAAGATCAAGGGGAGAGACCACTTGGGTCAATACGGTGACTTTGTCAGATGGTCAGCTTCCGGCGACAACTTTGTCGTTGGTCTTCAGAACCAATTGCTTGTGTACAATACTGCTGAAGCCAAGATCATCCACAAGATGAAGGTGCCTCGGACATTGATGTGCGGTCAAGTGTATACCATCGAGGGCACCGAATACATGGTGATTGGTCTTGGCAATGGTACCATTCAATTTTACCTTTTGTCTGACTTGATTGAAGGTAAGGAAAACGTTGTGTTCGAGTTGGTGGGTCACGCCAACCGGATCAAGGACATTACCCTCTTCTCTAGTCCCGAAGACACCCTGGGCATCCCTTACCTCATTTCGGTGCTGTCGGACGGACGTATAGTGGTGTGGGACGTTCGGGAACTGGTCAGAGACCAAGTTGCCGTCTACGACACCGGCGAAAGACTCAATTGCGTCGTTGCTTGTGCCGAGCTGGTGGAAAAGGCTCTGACGATGAAGAAGCGGACTCAAGAGATTGACTACCAGCTGGAGCTGGAGTACGAAAGTGATGGTGAAACCCGCAAGTTGATGGTGGGTAAGAAGAAGGGTAATAAGAAGAGAAAGGTCACGGTGACCCGGGAATAGACAAGCATTGGTTTTAATAATACAAGCATGAAAGAAATAAAGGTAATAATTTATGTAACATTAGGTCTAGTGCTTAACCGATGTGCAACTCGTCCAACGGCGAGTCCTCGAAGCCAGCGTTCTTGGGCCACCCTTCTTCCAACAGGTACACGTTGAAGATGAACTCGGGGTGCTTTTCCAAGATCTGTTCCGTTTCGTGCCAGGGGACATTGAAGATACCGGCATTAATCTTGGGCATCAGCACCACCACTTTGCCGTCCTCAGTCTCCAAGTCCTTAACGTCCTTTATCTTTTCGTTCAAGTCCTTGATGGCACTGTCAGTGTAACCCTGGATATTGAACTTGGTGTACTGGTTGCCGAGATCTGACAGGAACAAACACACCACCACTGCCGGCAAGTCCCGACCTTCGTTACCGGGGTCCTGGGGCTCGGTTTCAATCACTTGCGACGTGCCAATCAACTTGATGGGAGCAACATTCTTGCAATGTTCTTCGTGCTTGAGAAACGCCAGGGGAAACAACTTTTGGAATTCGGCAGCGACGCCACCACCCCAGATACCCCGAAGATTAGTAGCATGAGCAAACACCGGCTTACTGGCCTTGGCGGTGTGCTGGAAGAGGTTCCCACTGATGCGACGGATGAGAGACATTTGGGCGTTTCCTCAGTGGTGTAACGCTTGCTTGCTTATAGCCGTGTCTGCATATAGCAAATGATTAGGGGCCACGTACAAGATCTCGAGCAAAGACAACGACAGAGAGAATTCAAAAGAGGTCAATTGCCAATTGCGGCTTTAGATTCGCCTCATATGATGCAGTCAATTGGGTGTTATCGTCGGGGGCTAGTATTTGGGGCTTAATTGGTCCCATGCGGTCCCGAACGTCCCGAGAACATATCATCAACGCACATCACGTGACTCGCTTCCTGTCAAGCGGGTTTTTGCAAGGGTCCTTCTCCATGGGGTTTGTACATCCGCATCTATTGCATAGACGAACGTCGTCCGCTGCTTTCTTGTACATATTTTTAGTTTCGCTGTAATCTGGGGCAAGATAGCCATTTTTCGGTTTGATTTAATGACAAGAACAAACACGTATAACCTTTAATATTAATCTAGACGAAGAAATCTCTATGACGGGGGTTCGGCTACACAAATGCTTGAGACGGAAAAAACCCAGGCACTGGCGGCGGTGGCTGTTGCTGTTGCTGTTGTTGTTGTGGTGTTTGTTGGCGATTATTGTCAGCATTTGCCGGAGCGGTGCCGCGATTGATTCCGGGAAGGTAGATGGAGTTGGCCATGGTGATTTGGTAGCTAAGCACTTGGCGGAGTTGTTTGATGGGATCGAGGGTGAGAAGCTCGACCTGACCGGTGTAGCCGTCGCCGTCCTCTCGGGTCAGATGTCGCGCCGATGTCACTTCGGAGTCGTCGGTGTTCTGTTCGAGGAGAAAGTAGAACAACAGACACACCAACGACGACACGTCCCACATAAGGAGAGTGGGACGTCCCCACAGGCGCACGTTGTCGCCGATGAACTGGAGGGTGAGGCCGCCATGGGTCTCTCTGCCTTCCCGGGGTCCGCCAAAGATGAGGTGGGTAAACATGGCGTACCCCAGCGCAAATAGTATGAGAATAAGCGTCTTTTTCAGCGTTGCTTGAAGAAGCTCGGGAGTGGCATTGATTTGGATCTCGGGAGGAAGATGGGCCGATGCGATCCACTGGGTGCCGAGCCGTAGTATGAGCAGAAACAGGTATCCGTCCCGGAGGTATATAAACACACTCAAAAGGTAGCTAAGCACCAGCGCCTGGCTGCGGAGCTCACTGAGGAAGTAGCGCTTGCGTTTGGTGAGCACCTCGGCATTATGGAGATCCGCCTCCGCCACCGTGGGGTATTGCAGGCTAAAGTCCATGGCGCTTCAACTGGAGGGGAACGAGGCGATGCTGGCTATTCAGCTGGTGTAATAGTCACTCGCAGGGATGCGGTTGTGGTGGAATGCAAATGGCACCGAGTGTGTCGGGGTGGTGTGAATAAATTCAGGTGAAAGGGTGGTGCCAGACGGTTGAGTGGGGTGCGACTTTTGGTAACGATGGTGATGAACACCTCCACAAATACACGAGGAACTACGTGGAAAAAAGGTTACTATTAAGACAACAGTAGAAACGTCTAGAGGCTTTTTGTGACTATTGCAAGACCCGTTAGTGAGATACCAAGGGATTTCATCGCACGATTCTCACTGTGGGCGTGTAGGTCTTCATGGTAACTTGACTGACAAATCATAAATCTCTTTTAAAAATCCGATTGTCATTATCTATGATACTTGGAGGCATTCTAGATGTGATGGTCGTCTCAGATTTCAATTCACAACTTTATTTGGGTGTTTCATTGGCAATACACCGTGAGATACATTTCAATGTGGTTAGGCGCGATGGTCAAAAACCCCAAACCCAAGCCAACGACGTCAAACATCAAAAAAAATCATGAAAATTTATTTGCGGTGATTTATGGACTACATGACCGGTAGATGCCGAAAAGCCTATTTGTGGCGATTTTTTTTTGGTGTAAAGTTTGGTAATAGTCGACCTGTAATCCATTCTCACTTGTACGGCTCTATCCAGTCAAATGGCATGTCAATGTAAGTGATGAGTCCGAAGGTAGACAATTACACTTTCCTGACCTCAGTAATGGTTTTCGTCACCTTAAAGCGGTTCATTATGGTAATCAGATCGAATAAAATGGACAAGACTTAAGGATCAACAAAACATTCAGCATATTGGGAGCTTTGGCCAACAACGCTGTCGCCTGGTACTGGAGGACGGTCGCCAGTAACCTCCGCCTCACCGGAACCACCTCGGTCTGGACTTCGTCCAGCAAAGTGTCGGTACACCCCACGACGCGTTGAACAATATCACTCTTTACTCGAGATTCGACACCGAAGAACATAACAAGCCGCTCAGGTTATCACAATGGGGTGCTGGCACTATCATCAGCAACCCAACGGAACCAGGAAGCATTCAAAAGGCTAATATCGTCGGGTATGATCGATTTGTGAACCAACTCATAGCGATAGCTCTTGATCAGCATGGGAGTATCTCGAGACAATAGCCAGCCATAAACCATGAACCAACTCTGATGACAGTACGATGGGTATTCATGACGTAGTCCACGAGCTTGAATTCGAAATAACAGTTCAATTGGTTGTTGGACATCGCCACTAGAATCATTGGGCCAGAGTTTAGTCTGACAGGAGACAATGAAGGTAAGGTACACCACTTACAAGTCGTCAATCTCAAAATAGTAAAGCTTCTTGGAAATGGCACGGTACTACCAAAGAATTGGACTCAAGAATGGCAAGTTTCAAACAAAGCTGAAGTTGATAACTTGATGAACCAAGGTGCATTCAAACCGGTGGAGAGGATCCCGGAAGGTTATAAACCGATTCCACCCATGTGGAACCTGTCTTGTTAAAAGATAATCGCACCACCAGCTTTACCAACACTTTGAGCACCTGCGATATCACCAGCGGGTGGTGGCTCAGGGGCAATAGCACCAAGGGCCGGTAGCAACATCGCGCCTGTTCATCACCAGCCAAAGCCCCCACTGCTGCAACGCCAGGTCCAATTGCGGCACTTTATCATGGTAGGCGGGGAAGATCCATGATGGGGTATGGTCAACTCCGACGGATTTCGCGTCGCGACGCGATGAGCCCCGCCGCACCAACCGATAAGATCAGGAACGATTGAGAAATAATTACTTATGAGGGATACGATCATCGCTGGCACTTTCGATTACGGTTCCTACTACTTCTGTAACACTTATGAATCGAATGAAAGCCACCACCGTCACTAAATGGGTTGCTTAACCAGACACTTGTCTTACACTGACCCCGCGTATTGCAAGGAAAAGTACGGTCTACGCCACCCGGTAGCGACTTTGAGATGGCCTACTATGTTTTAATTGGTGGCCTTTTCACCTAGACAAAGTTTGACGGCGTTTGACAGAATTTGTCGATTTGTCGATTTTGTCAATTTTGGCCCAGGGGTTGGTCGCACCAAAAACACGTAAACTGAGCAATAGCGAGCTCGATACCGATAGAAGCAGAGATGCGATACTTGGGTTTTATAGAGCAAAATGCCGGCTTCATGCTAGATGGCTTTGATTTCCGTAAACCTTTAGCCGGACTGAATAAATCGCAAAAATGACCACTCAAAAAACGGCAGATCGCAAGAAATCTGGTTCCAAAATTTTTTCGAGTTTGTGGCTTTTTAACTAATCACTATAAAGATAGAGACGTTATGAATGCAATGGTTGCTTCAGATTTTCATTTACCGCCTTTCATGGTGCATTTTTCGTCAATTCATAATATACGGTTAGGCGCGATGATCCTTGAAAACCCCAAACCCCAGCCGACGATGTCAAACATCAAAAAAAATCACAGAATTTTTTTTGCTACGATTTAGTGACTATATGACTGGTAGATGCCGAAAAGCGTATTTGTGGCGATTTTTTTGGTGTAAAGTTTTGTAATAAGCGACCTATAACGCATTACCACTTGACCGGCTCTAACTAGTCAATTAGCAGGTCAAGCAAGTGACTATAGGTCCAACAAGAGGCAGCCCGGGATCTACGACTCCAGCAACGATCTCCATCACCTTAAAGTAGTTAATTCAACATCCACAAACAACTTCCTAAAATGCGTCTATTAAGCTATGATACAATTAGTTCCCCTAGTTTTTAACGTCGACACGCGACACCAATTCCCCTCCAAGGCGCTTCACCTGCGCCATGACCCCGTCGCGGTTCAACTCGACTTCGTCGTCGCTGACGGGTTTAATATCGTAGCCAAGCGTCGGCTTAAACCGGCGCTTGCTCAAGTACGCCGGCACGAAGATACCGGCGACAACAGCGGCACCGCCGGCCACTTGGTACTTGGCGGTGCTAAAGAGCACCACCTGGCCAAACCGCCGTTCCAAGTCGTCGAACAAGAGCCAGTGCAAGTTGTGGGGCTGGCTAAAGTCCCCGGGCAAGCTCTGGGGGATGTTCAGTAAGTTTTTGAATGCCAGCGGCGGCATCACCCCCAGAAGCGGCGCCAGCGGCGCCAGCGTCTTGTTCAAGTGGAGGACAAAGTCGTAGTCGCCGAGCACGGGGGTGAACATCGCCTGGTCCGACGACGCCTGGAGCGCCGCCCGGGCAAGCGCCGTCATCCGCAGCGCCATCGGCAACAGCACGTCGTGCAGCCACAAGATCCCCAGGGGGTCGTCCTTCAGCCCCACGAAGAGTTGGGTTTTAAGCGCCAGCGGATCCAGGGCCCGGATCTTGGCAAAGTTATCTTCAATCACCTTGTACAGGCTCACGGTGAGGCGTTCCAGCAACCCGTCGTCGCGTTCGTTAGCGTCGCGGACCAAGTCGAGGATGAGTGGAGTTTCCTTCCAGTTCCACGTCGCCAAAAATTGGAGCACTTGGAGCACGGCACTGGGGGCCAGGTGAGGAGCGGCAAACGGCGCCGGGTCAGTAAACACCTTGAGAACAAGAAGTTCGATCAACTCGTCGCCAAAGTGCAGCAAGAGCAAATGGGCGTCAAACCAGCGTTTGATGATACGACAGGTTTCGCTAAACGCGGGGAACGCCGTCACCAACCCCGCCACCGTCCGGGTGTGTTTGACCTTAGCCTGGGCCTGGCGGTAGAACTTGAGGTAGACGTCCTGGAGCACGTGTTTAAGCGACGCTCCTCCCAGTTGCACCGCTCGCAAGTACATGATTTCGTCCCGTTCGGTGACCACCCGCAAGGCGAACCCGTAGCCGGTGCGGACCAGCGCCATCTGCAACACCGTCTGGGTGACGAACGGGATCAGTTCGTCGTCCTCGACCACCGCCCCGCGCCAGTTGCCGGTGTCTTCGAGCATGGCCTTGATCTTGAGCAATAACGCCGCCTTGGTGCGTTCCAACGCCACGAGCTCGTCGGGCCATCTCGTCAGGTATTCGAACTGGACGATGGCATCGTTCCAGTAGTCGGGCAGGGCCACGGCAAACGGCACCGGCTCGAGCACCAGCGTCTGCCGCAACCCCGAGCTCGCCGGGAGCACCAGCTTCACCCGTAACGGAAGATCAAGAGCCACCACTGCTCGTGCCATCTCTTCAAACAGCTGGCGAAGCGCCGCCCACCCCGCCCCGGGAGCCAGCGTCGGTTTGGGTAATTGTTTGACGATATCCCACCCTTGTAACGCCACGTGTTCGCCGAGACCGTCGGCGACGTGTTGGTCCAACACGTACTTGGCAATTTGCACCACCACCGGGTCCTTGGCGGTGCCGTTCCATACGACACAGTGTTGGATGACCCCGTCCTTAAACCGTCTCAACAGCGCCTTCAGGCCCCAGAACCCGCGGAACTTGGACTGGTCATCCTCCAGGTCAGCACTGGTGGGACCTTTGGTCACCTGTTTGGTGTATTCGTCGGCATTTAACCGCAAACAAATGGTGTAGGTGCCGTCGCCGAGCGCCGGCTTGCGCTTCAGAAGCAGCCACGATTGCGGCAGCAGCGTGTCGATGACCATCAGCGATACTCGGCTACCTAATCCTGCTCGCAACACGGCTCCCACGCGGTGACGTAAATAGTTGTCGAAAGTAATGTAGGAAATCTTTTCCAAGGGGCCAAACGAGATGTCAGAAACCACCTGGGTGGGGTCCATTGCCAACACCATGTCGAACTGCATGGTGGCGGGCTTCAGCGCCGTGCCCTGGAGCATGAGGGCGTCGAAGCGGTCGCGGACAACGTCGTTGAGAAGAGCCAACAGCTCGCGAGCGTACTGACGGAGTTCGAGGTAGCTGTCGGGAGTCATCTTCCACAACACGTTGAGCTTGGCGTGCTTGTCGAAGATGGTAGCGGTGCGGAACCCTTCCGCCTTGTATCGCAGCAGCGACGTCAGCCCCAACTCCAGCGTAAACAGGAGGTAGCCGTCGTTCATGAGATCGACCTCGGCGAGGTACTTGATCGTCCCCTTGAACAACTGGTACAGAGAAAACCCGTGCAACAACTGCTTCAGACCGTCGGGACTGCCGCCGGCGAGAAGGGCTGCCATGAGCACCAGCCACTCGAACGAGCCAAAGCCGCCCTTGGTGAGGTTACCGCTAAACCCCCGCTTGGCCAACCAGGTGCGGCCAAGCATCAACGCGTCCTTAAAGCCATCGCATTGCTTTTTGGCGGTATAGATCCATCTCAAGTAGTGAGTGGGAGTGGTCAGCGACACCACCAGCGCGTTGTACAACGGCGTCGGCGGGAGGGTGTCGCTTTGGGCCTGAATCCGAATACAGTTCTTATCGGGTAATAGCTTTTTCCCTTCGAAGGTGTGCATGGGGAGTGCCACCATCACCTGGACCCAGAACTTGGTTTTGGCAAAGTGGAGGTGCTTGGCGTCGTCGGTGGTCACCAGCTCGATCTTGAGCCCCGGGTTGAGGACGTCGCCGCCAATGAGGTGGTAGGAGATCTTGACGGGGAGGTTGTGCTTGGTGGCGAGGCGAGCCATGTGGTGGGCGAGCCAGGCGACGTAGAAGCATCGCTTGTAAAGGGCACGGTAATTAAGGTAATCCTTAGCCTGGAACAACTCCGACGGCATGGTGACACACAAGTCAATCAGCCGCAGCATCAGGGTACCAGCTTTGAGGCCAAACAGCCCCACAAGGTCCACCAGCTCCGGCTTCTTGTACTGGAAGCTGTAGTTGGTCAGCGTCGGCTTAGGCTCGGGCCACGGCACCGACACCTGGTCCGAAAACAGGTCGGCACCACTGACCAGCATCGCCTCCAGTTCCGGCACCGCTTGGATGACTTCGTGGAGCCGGTGCAACACCTTCTCGACGATGGCGACGTGCAGCGGCTTGATGGCAAGCTCCTGCAAGAGCTCGTCGGTCTGGAGCTTGAAGATGTTGGACTTGAACACCTCGGCCGTCTCTCGGGCCAACGCAAGCGCCAGGGCCTCGAGCTTGTGGTGGGGCCGCCGTTTAACGGGGGGTGCGGCGTCGTCGTCGTCGTCCGAGGACGAAGGGACGTCGGCATCGCCGTCAGCGGCGCCATCAGCATCAGCATCTAGCACGTCTGCTGGTGGTGCTTCGTCGGTGACCGGCTCGGAGTGCTCGGTGACGTCGGTGGCAAACAGCACCCGGCGTTGTCGCTTGCCCATGGTGATCGGTGGTGATGGAAGAATTCGCGATGAGAAGAATGGTTAGAGCTGTGTGCAGGACAGAGATTGTCGCCGCCGCCGACACCAACGGGCAATGAGCTCACCACAAGATGTCGGGTATCGACGATTTCGGGAAGATTTCATCGGATTTTTATAATGAATAGATGATCTAGGATGTGGGTTTTATAGGGTTGGGCTGTTAGGTTTGCCTTTATTGGAGATGGATACATTTAAAGGGTCTCTAGTGATGACGATCGCAGTCGCACCATGGGGATAGTTGCCGACTCCGATGCCGTGGGGAAAGGACCACCGGTTATATACACTACGTATACCCGGAACACCAGTGAAGGCACGATTTACGAAGCACCCACAGCGAGGTTGTCGTCCTGAAATCAAGGGAGGGGAGACCCCGTCCTGAAACCGGCATCTGCGACCGAAGGGGGCTTTTGCCTCGTGCTCGATACATCACAATGACAAGCCAACAATCACAGGCGACGCGACCCCCCGCGGTTGCTACACGAGTATTATTGCCCCAAACGAGACATACACGTCGTGTCCGTTGGCTTTGTGGTTGGTAGCGGGTATTGTTTACTGGGGGCAGATGCGTGGATGTTTATCTGGTGGCAACCACCACCACCAACACGATCTCGGTGGGTCGGTGGCGCCATCACTGAAGACAAAAGCTATAAACAAGGAGGCCGATGGGGGATATATGTACAGACGGTGATGCTATCTCCCCTCACTTGGGAGCATCCCACACGGGTTCGTCCTCGGGACGCCGGGACACCCGCACGATCTCGTAGTCGTCGTTGGGCTTGACTTCCTTCTCCAAGTGGTCGGTCAACAACCCTTGCAACCGGTAGTAGTCGTCACGCTTGTCGACGGGGCGTTTGTTTTCCACCATGTTGAGCATCTCCTCCTCGTTGAGCTGGCGGTGGCGCTCGTCGTACCGCTCCCACTTGACGGCGGTGAACTTCTGGAGGTAGATCAGCCCCGCCACGATCAGGAGCATGAACGGAAGGCCAAAGTAGAGGAAGTGGTTCTTCTTGAGAAGCTTCTGGTAACGGCCGGCAAACGTCTTGTCGTACGCCGCCTGCTCTTTCTTCCCCCGAAACGGGCGGCTGCCAAAATTCACCATCTCCGCAACCTCAGGCAGGGATCGCCATCTTCAAACTCCGCACTTGTCGTCGTCTTTTTTTGACTTGTGTGCAGGACCGACAAACAAAGCCACGAAGGCGTGAGAACAATGGCATCTTGGCGAGTGGTAGTGCCCGACGAACAATAAAGTTACGAACAATGTACTTTGTCTAAATCGGAGGTGCAGCGTTGGGGAGATACGTGACCCCAAACCCCCGCACAATCATGGTGGGGATGGTGTTGCTAGTGGCCCCCCTTGGTGGTACCCTTTTCTTCGTTGGTTGCCCTTAATTGTGGTGTTAGCCGTGGTCGTTAGAGGCGGCACCCGACGTCGTAAATACTATCACGATCATCACCGGGAAGGGCTCGATTGTTTATGCGATATAGATCTGCAGGCAGAGCTTCTGATTGTTGTCAATATTATTCGACCCCCCGCCTGACAAAATCGACGCCACACCCCGTTGCTTTGTTGACTATAAAAGCATGGAGGTATCTCAGTGGCCTCCCCAGCAAAGATGAAAGTTTCCCTGGTAATGCTCACCGTGGCCGTGGCCTTGGCTGCCCCTACTCCTGCTGATGAAGTCAAGGACGGCGTCGTTGGCGGTCTCGACGGTGTCTTGAGCGCCGTCGGCTTGCCCTTGCCCACTGGTGCTCCCGGTGGTGCCAACCCCATTGGTGGTTTGCCCGTTGACAACCTTTTCACCAAGGACCCCATCCCCAACCTTCTTAATGCCGTCGGCAACTTGTTGTCGAAGGTGCTCGGCAAGCTCAGTGGTCAACAGTAGATACCCCGACTTGCGTGGGCTTTACATACTTTATAACCCAAATGAATATGATAACGTACCCAAGGCTGGTGAAAAACAAACGTCATTATGGTGTATGCTGATGTAGCTGGAAGCAGCTGCTGGTAGAGCAAAAAGATAGTGATATCCGTGGGGTTCGAACCCACGCCCCCGAAGAGACCAGGATTGGTTGGTAAAGTTGTTAACCTTACCCTGGCGCCTTAGACCACTCGGCCAGGATACCCTTGGTGGCACACCTCAGAGAGTTTCCTTTTGTTGTGGTCGTGGTGGCACCTTCATTTGGGTCGCCCACGCATTTCTACCTATCAAAAACGCCACGGTGTACGTACACCAAAGTCACCCGTTAATCATACACGGGAGACGCTGCTGGGTTCGCTAGGTGTCGCTCTTATTGTCGACGAACTCATACTCCCAAACAAAGACTTTATCACTTACAAATGTATGACGCCCCAAAGATGACGGGCCTGTCTTCCATCGTCAAAGATTAAAAGGTAGTGAGTAACACACTTCGATTATTCAGTCACCACAGTTTTGGCTTCTCCTTCACCGGGGATGTGGTTTCCCATTGTTGGCCTCGAGTTTTAAACTGCAACTTGAATCGAGTACACTGCTCATTTGATTAATAATGATTTTACTGCATTATCCCAATAACTTCAATAGACGTTGGCTTCCCCTGTACCATCAAGCTAGCTCAGGACTTGCCCTTGCTTGATGTGAATATTCTCAAACATTAACAGCGTTTCATGGACGGTCAACAGCAATGATATGTAATCCAACGACCTAATATGGCTTGGTGGGGGTTTGTAATTCATTTGCCGTAAACTCCGTGAGGATAAGTACTTCCAAGTCAAATTCTTCTCATTCCGTGACATCTCGTTGCCGGCGTGATAAATTGGTAATTCATTCACAGTTGCCACTTAGGCACTTGAGTTGAACTGGAGATTGCCATTAGTTAACAGGACTATGAAGGTAGGTGGTGGATAGTCCTTGCTTAGTCGACTGTTAGTTCGCAATTGAGCGGGGAGTTTTGTGCGCTCGGCTCCGCTCGCGACTCTACCCAAGAGTCATTGATGATAGCGTGTTTGCTCATACACGGACGTTCATGGGACCAAAATAATTCACCATTGTTTCGATAAATCAATGATGGGTTACTTCTTAGTGGTACCCTTGTTTGCGCTCAAGATCGCAAGCGTTTCTTCAGTCGGCATTAATTACATTGGCTTTGATTGATGGCTAACGTGTTCGATTCCGAGGTATCAATACTGTCAATTAGACAACGCTACCATAATTCAGCTGTTGATGGATAGGGGCAGTACATTGTTCTTATCTTCAATCAGCAACAACCAGAAAATGGAGATGAGTATTGATGAGGTTATGTTCCTAATGTGTTGCCAGCGCTTTTGAGTACGGGAAATGCCATGAGTATCAGGCATGTATCGATCCATCAAAAGGCAATAGATACTTCTAGTTATCAGTAGCACAACTTTGAGTATGATCGGCGTCAACATTTTCAAAAAAAAATTTAAGGCAAAATCAAAAAGGAAACCTCTTTGGCGGGGAATCGAACCCCGATCTCCCGCGTGACAAGCGGAAATACTAACCGTTATACTACCAAAGACTTGGTTGATGAAAATAGTTCAAGAATGTCTCTGTCCTACTGTAGCCGTTATGAATTACGTTGTTTGGAGTTTTACTAGTTATTTTGTAATGTAGTTGCAGCTCTTCAACCCACAGTATCATTTTGAGCCGTTTGTTAATACTATTAAAGACACATAACAAAGGATACAAGAGACTTTAGTCTGCCAGAAGATTGTATGAGCATTTGCTGGACTTTTGCGTGTCAATGAAACGAGAAGAAACGATTCAAGATATTGAATTCGTTTGATGCTATGCAGTAGTCATTATACATCTAAGTGGATATGACGAACTATAATGTTTCCTTGTATGTCGCCGATGAGCAAAGTTAACATTGCAAGAACCCGAATAATTTAAACAATGGCAACGATCTCCATTTTTGACCCAACTGCTTATAAGTTAAATTATCAGTGAATGGTATTCTGCAAAAGGTGGGGGGCGTGGTGGGACGACGAGTTCATAGCATAAGACATAGTAATCACAAAGGTCGCTCAAATTTCAAATTGAAAACTCGCCAGTGAAACGCTTGTTTGTTTGTCAGACCAATTTAAGTCATCATTGTAAGAGATGAGCTGAACCCCAGATTCTTAACTCGATACTGAGAAGGAATAATATATTTTTCTTTCATAAGAATATATCGAGTAAGAGTTCTGAAAAAAATAAACCCCCCTTTCTTAATTTTTCTTGTGGGTCATGGAATCTACCTGTAGTGTCTGTTGATGGCCCCATTCACATACCTTCTCGCAAAGTCTCGAGGTCTTTTTGTGCTTCGAAGTTTAATGAATCATCAGCAGCACCGAAATCTAACATGTTGTAAACATTTTCCAAGATAGAATATTGCAGAGTATGTTTCAAGTAATTTGGAAACCGACTAATGGTACCACATATAAGTATTGATCGAAAAAACTTACTCAACAGAACCGCTTCATTTGAGTCGATGCTTTCACGTCACAAAGTAATCCTAAAAATATTTTGGCTCAATGTTGAATAACTCACATTGCCGCCAACGTACAGGGTGTAGTGGCTAAGCTTTGTTATATCTTTGAGGCAAACATGGCCTCCATTCTCGTTAATGTATCGAAATGTAGGTGCCAAATCTTCCCTTGCAATGCACTAAATAAGAATTGTACATTACACAAATGTTCCTGCGGTGCGGCTAGTTATTTTGCGCATCTTCGATGGTACGATTTCATCCTATCACATGCATACTGACAAATAAAACACAACCAGTTAAACACCGTGTCAAAGTCGGAAAAAACGAGTTGTGTTGTTTTCAACAAGCGATACTTTGTCTAAACCTCGAATCGACTTTCAATCGAGTATTGAAGTTGCCGTTCTGTTCGATTTGAAAAGTTGAGGCTGCGCAGTGCCGAAATATCGAACTAGTCAAAGGTGTGGCGTAAACTAATTGGTTTGGCAAATCAAATTAGACAATTTCAATTATTGTCAAAACAAGTTGGACAATAATAATAGATTGAACAAATGTGGAATCAATGCCTTTTGTTGTAAACAATAGTGGGATGTAAGTGTTGGCTACTGAACCTTGGTGTATAATTCAAACACATTGCCTGGTTTTGTATCGTCAAATTTTGAAAGAATCCACGAGTGGTTAAGTTGATTAAAATTGTAAACTCAGGGCGACGTTAGGCTGTAGCGAATTAAAGTTTAGTAACCGTTTTTAAAGTTAGACGCAGCCTTACACCAAATTGAGACCTGAGGCTATCTGTATTTAACATGAAGTAAACTCATTTAAGTACCGTGTAAAAACTTGCAACTAACCTAAGTACTATAAATGCACTCGAAACTCTCGAGTTTTACATTAATTCTTCACTCGCTTATCATGCAATTCAAGACTGTCGCTGTTCTCACCATTGCCTCCTTGGCCGCTGCTTCGGCTGATGTTGCTCCTCCCGCTGGCGTTGTTGGCCAAAAAGGTAATCAACCAGGCACCACCGTCATCCAAGAAGAACAAGGTGGACAACAACAGGGTGCCGGTCTTAACAACCCCTTGGGCCCGGCTGGTGCTATTGCTGCTGCTATCTGGGGCTGCTTCACCGGTTGGTTGGGCACTGCTTAAATGACAAAGATGCCTCATTATATTTAGATATTCTCTGGATTGCTTAAATGAGTGCGTTCTTATTGAACTACGTATAATAATAAAGCTGGCTATCGTTTAAATTATTGAACTTACGTGAACTTTGTATGGAAACTGCGAAGAGCAGATGGTCGAGAGCCGTCACGTTCTGATTGACAAATTTCTGTCAACTAATGTATCACATAAGACCGATAGCACTCAGGTTCACCTTATGCTGTCTTGTGATAGAAGCTTTCGGCATTACCCAAGTCAACTTCTAAAAACAATATAGAAAAATTCCAGCTCCTTCAACGAGAAATTCAGGAGAGATAGTAGCATTCTAGGCGGCCATCACCTGGTATAGCATTATAAACTTAACTGAAAGTAATTTTGATGCCGAATAGTGAGATCATGAGCTCAAGCAATGGCTCCTTCACAATCGTGGTTTACATTTGATTGCCAGTAAAAATTGGAGGTGTCTCTCTCGGGCTACTTATGGATAACTCCAGCATACAGTACTAACCAATTAAACTACACCAGTCAAAAGAAGATTTGCACGATGTTTATTTTGATCAAGCCCTTAGCTGATCCGAAGTCGAACACTCGCCTTAGAACCTCAGGTCTTTTTCTTTCTGTGTCTCTAGAAAAAGAATATCGTTTTTGGAACACGTAGCATGATGCCTTTGAAATAACCTTAGAGCCGTACTTTTTTCCAAGAATGAAAAACATGAATTTGCTTAGTATTCGTTTCAGAGAATCTTCATCACTATCAAAAACTTGTCGACTATTAATTTAACTCTTAAAAATGTCTAGGTGACTGAATAATAGCAATCTGATTCGTTGGCCGAAATTTGCCACTTTAAGCCTTACTTTTTTGGTGTCCTAGCACTAGCAGGTAATATCTACTCTCAATCATGTGTGAGAAAAGACGTACATTTGTTGACCTGACAGGGTGCGTATATTGACTCAACATCGTTTTATCGTCTTTCTTGATTAATTACTTGATAATGGTGCTTTTGTGTGCCTTAGGGTAACCCTGATGGCTTGGTTTGAAATGTGACCACCGCTTGCGTAACACTAGACTCGCAGTTTTACATATTTTTTCAAGGTGTTCCTAGTGGCCAAATGGCAAGGCGTCTGACTACGAATCAGAAGATTGCAGGTTCGAGTCCTGTCTGGGAAGAAAAGTTGGGTCAAACCAACAATAACCTTTTTGAAGTGTTCTGCTAAGAACCATCTCCTTTTTTCGCAGAATTTAACCATTTTTCAATTGTTGGCACACTTGTATACTATCTAGTGTGAGTGAGAAGCTAAACTTTTGTCAAGCGCTAGTGGCTATATACATCTATATGTGTTTAAATTGAGAGGAATTCCGATGTTGATCTTTACAAAGGACGATCATCCGTCGGGATTCAAGCCATAATTACTGATTTCAACATGCTTCAAAAAATACGGACAAGCGGAATGAGTTCAAGCTCCATGCCTTCACCTTCATATTAAAAGTCGAAAACTGTAACTGTACTGCTAAAACAATGTTTTTAGGGAAATTTGTAACGGGACATGCTCTTCTAAGCTTCACTCAGTTTGGTTTCATGAGTATCAAAAAAAAAAATAAAAAAATATTGATTGCTGTGGGGTTCGAACCCACGCCCCCGAAGAGACCAGGAATGTGACATCCGAAGATATCCCGGTAAGGTGACCTTACCCTGGCGCCTTAGACCACTCGGCCAAACAACCATTTTCTGATTTTGTTCAGTCTATGGCCAACACATAATACAAAGAATAGACAAACCAAGCCAGGATCTAGAATTTAAAAGATTTTGCTAGCAACAGTATGACGATTATACATTAAATTTATGTAGACAATTCTTTAAGCTTAAATAAATGGATTGATTTGGTAAGTATGGTGTACATGAGTACATTTATTAAATTGATTTGTGAGTCCATCAATCTCTATGGCTTAAATTATCAGCTGATAGTTATATGGATTAATTGTCAAGAGATGAAGTATTAAAAAAAACACGAGGTTATTGAGATAGCCGTATTGAAGTGCCTAAATTTCCGGTATTATGACCAACGACACAGGCGCGAGCACGAACATTAACAGCGACAACTACATGTCAATACGTCCAGTATCAAACAATTCAGCTGTAAATACATGACGTCCATGTTGCTTTAAAAAACGTTGTTGATTATCTCATCCATGTATATTGGCAATTATCATGTTCTCCAACTAATCCCTTTCCAGAACTTGCAATGATTCTATAAAACGACAACCCATTAAGTTTCTTCAGTGACTACCAGATGATAGCAGCGGATTGGTGTGTGTTGACGTGCTTTTGAGGCTGGCTTAGAGCAATCGATGGGATGATGAAAGTTCCGTTATCGAGAGAGACTCGCGGGTGGTGTGTCATACCGCAATCAATTCTTTCGTAATGGGCTAGTGTTGAGTTATGGCAGTTGCTTGAGCATGAAACAATAAGGTAAGATATTATGCGGCATCGCTTAGTCTTTGTTGGTAGGCAAGTTTTACTTAACATCAAGTTATGCTAATCGAGAGTGTTCCTTACAACTAGTTTACCATGACGTTAAGAAGTAGCAAAATATCTAGCAATAGGTTCAGTTCATGATTGGCTTCATAGTCGAGTGCGTTAGTAGAAGTCCTGAAAACCTGTTTTTTATACTGACCATTGTTTCGTCAAACTGTCAACAATGAACGCCTTGAAACATATACCTCGCATCTTATTTCACTCAGATCCTAAATCAAAGATAATATTAGAAATCGATTGAGTACGTCATCAATGACAGCAGCAAATATACTTTCATGTTCACTTTCTAGGTGTCGATCATTCATGAATAACGATTAAACAACTAAAAGAGGACGTTCTGTTAGTTGGATAGAAGCAATGGGAATCTTATCAGTTTACGTGCATTGATCTCTCATTTCTGTCGTCCATAAGCGAACCTCGTAACGCAACAGTATTTTGATGTCATTTCGTCAGATGCTTTATGATCAATGCTGTCATCGCTGACTTAAACAATTACTTATATTTGAACCTGTTTAGTCAAAACACCACTATTTTACCAATTATAGCGGGCAGTTATGACCAAATGGCCACTACAATATGATTTTACCATACATGCGGCTAGAATATTTGAAACTTGTTTGATGATGCCAGTGTTGTGTGGTTCTATGCTGATGTGCAAATAGGTATTGGAAAAGCCATTGTCATTGCCCTTTTCACGAAATCTTAATTGATTGGAATACTTGCGCACCTACTTATAAAAGCATGCGTGTTGCCCCTCCAGATGCGTATCTTGTAAGTAAGATGCCGTCTCTGACATTTGCTAGTGGAATGATAATCATATGTCGTTTTTTATGTCATTGCGGGAATGAATAAATGGTAAGAAACTGAAGTTTTTGTTTTGACTACATAGCGTCTATCCAACTCTCGATAGCTTAGCTGGTAGAGCGTGAGACTGTAATGGAATTGTCATCTCAAGGTCGCGTGTTCGACTCACGCTCGGGAGATTGTTTTTGCCATGCTGAAGGAGCAAACATTGATTTTTGGTTTTATTTAGCTTGTATCAGGTGTGTATGACTTCCTTGCTTTCAAAATCCGTAGTGATGTCGGTCTTGGTCGTGGATTATGTATACTAGTATTAAATTGAATAAACTACTTGACTTGCAATCATGCTATTGTACCATAAAATCTTGAACAAGCTAACAACCTCATCTTAGGATGTTTGAATAGGATTGTGCTTTAAACCGAATTACTATAAAAAGGCAAATGTTGTAGAAAGTTTGTAATGTTAAATTTGGGGTTAACGGACCCGAGTAGGTGACCTTTTGGGATACTTAGGGATATTTGGTTTGGGGTTCCAGAACCAGAGTTTGGTCTAGGTGTTGCTGGTCCGGGCCGCCAGCTAAGATCGATATGTCTAGGGCAGTGTAGGCGGAAGGAATGCCTGGACTAGAGGTAAAAAGAAGAGTTAGCAAGTTGGCTCATGTATCATGTAGCGAATCAATTCGACGTCCAATGCGATGGGCCTCAGGGTTTTCATAACGATACGAAATGTTCAATTGCTAGCACAACCACGGAAAAGTAGCGCATCATTTGAGATAATTCACGGAAGGCCTATTGGGCAGTCCGGTAGTCAACACAAAGTTCTTTACTGCCAAAGAAATAGCAAGCTGTGTTTTCACAAATATCATCCAAATATTTACCTTCTCATCATTACTGAGCATAATGGTACATATTCTGGCACGTTTGGGCTTTATTATCTGTATATGAGAGGGTTGTTCATTAAAAACAATTCACGAATGATATTATTGTGTATGACTTTATTTTGGGCTAAATTTGGGTGGTGTAATTCCAAAGGTTTTCTTGTATTCCAAACTATCCAATTTCCTGACGATTTATACATCAAGAGCTACCCCTCATATTTGCCACCGGGTAGCAATCTTAACGCCACCGTGACCACGTAGCACAGCTACGGGCGGCACCTTACAGCTGGTCATAGCTCACTAGCCATTTCCATCTGGTTCCATGGTCTTTCTCCAACCAGGAGTTATCCGCACTAAGCCGCGATCCTGCACCCAAGCACTTTACACCACAATTTGTATAGTAGCCTGGTTAGCTCAATCGGTAGAGCGTGAGACTCTTAATCTCAAGGCTGCGGGTTCGAGCCCCGCATTGGGCTTCTTTTTTATTTAGCGCTGGTAGTATTACCCTCCCCGTAGTTCATGGCACATTTTCAAGTTTGTTTTTAGACTGCTTCATTGTAAACTAAACTAGATTTGATGAGTTCGCATCTGCTATGTCCCAACTAAACTCTTTGATGAACGCTTTACTCTACACGTTATAAAAGTCATCATGATTGTTTATACAGTGCTATTTGTGACTTCAGGTTTCTAAAGTTGTGTCGCATACTGAGGGCGTGTGTAGGGATTCATCGTAACTTGACCAATAAACCACAAATCACTTTCAAAAATCCGATTGTCATTATCTCTGACACTTAGAGGCATTCTAAATGTGATGGTCGTCTCAGGTTTCAATTCACAACTTCATTCAGGTGTTACTTCTGCAATACACCGTGAGATACATTTCAATGTGGTTAGGTGCGATGGTCAGAAAACCCAAATCCCAGGTAGACTCGACAAACATCAAAAAAAAAAACCGAAAATTTATTTGTCGTGATTCATGAACTAAATGACCGGTAGATACCGGTGAGCGTATTGTTGGCGGTTATTTTTTGATGTAAAGTTGGATGATAATCGACCGTTAACCTACTGACACTTATACTGAGGTCAAGTAGCATGTCAAGCGAGTAAATCATGGAATACGTGAACGGTCCCACTTTTCTGACTACATCAATAGTCTCTGTCACTTTAGAGTAATTGGTTAGGGTCGCAAGATTGGATGAAATGGACAAGACTCAGGGATCCACAAAAATCCTTACCACCACGTAAGCTTTGACCAACAACGCCGTCGCCTGGTCCTGGGAGAGGGTCGTCAACAACCCCGGCACCGCCAGCACCACCTCGGCCTCGACTTCGTCCAGCAAAGTGCCGTTGGCCAACGCCAGCGTCACCAATTGCATCACCACCATTAACCACAGACTGACGTCCATCGAAGCGTCACCACCATCATTTCCGTCAAACACCATCACCAACCCACAAAACTTCAAGTGGGTGTTGTTAACGTTGACAAACGTGGTGACTGGTGGTACAAGCCACGTCCAAGAACTGCTAGGTAGACGGCGTGCCGAAATAACGCCAATACCAACTTATTGCATCCGTTCAACAACTCGTCGTCAGTGTACCTGTCGTCCACATTGGCGACGTCTTTCGGTGTAATCGTCGTCGTCATCGCCAGAGCTCGGGCTTGGGTTTGGCGGACATGGTTTGCGCCAGCTTGGCGATGACCAAATGCCACAACAGGGCAACGTTGTGGTTAACTGCCAGCGCCAGCACCCCGTTGTGGAAGTAGAACTGGAGAACGGAGATGGCAATAAGCTCGACAATCTCGTCGATGTAGGCGACAAAGTCGCCCTTTAGTTGAGCGGCGTCCAGCCGAAGAACGTCCAACGTCAGCGTGGAGACAGCAATGAGCTTCCACTTACGTTGATGACGTCCCACTCTTTGTTCTAGGTATACTTCTTTGCCTGGTCCTCTTCATACAATGAGATGTCCTGGGTGGCTCGAGCCTGGAACTTGCGGCCGAGACACTACAGCACACGCGACACCACCCTTAGTCCAATAACTGTTTGATGGGGCCTTCATCGGTAGCGATCAGCTGCTGCAACTTAGCAAACTGGACCATGACTTCGGCAGCGTGAGTACTAACTTGTTCACGCCCGATGGCAAGAGCAATGAGGCTGGAACCCTCGATGCTCTTGGAATTAAGCAAGTCTGGCCGTCGGTGTGGGGCTGGGCCAACTCGTGGAGCAAGAGCAACATCAACGTGGCGTAGTAACTTGCCGAAGTAGGGCTGGGCGATGGTGGCAATGGTGGTGAGCACCTGTTTGTAGACGTAGCGCTTGTACAGGTTCTGCAAGAGCCCCAACAACAAGTTCAGAAGCGCCTAGTAGAGATAGGGTGCAAGCACCTCCTTGGCGCTATCTCAGAGAGGTTGACGAAAGGGTTGTTGCCGGTGTACTGGACTCGGGGATGGGCAGCGGTCACCAACGGGATCACCATGTCAGAAAGCGAGCCGCTCTGGTCCTCGAAACAAGTCTCATACACCAGCTTGAGTTTTTGGCGATGTGTAGTTCACATATCACTCCAATAAAAGGCTTGGGTATGCTGTTATCTTCCATATTTCAAAGCCCGCTCATCGCCAATAGTGAGAGTGTGTGGCGTTGCCTGCATATAAGCCCCACAATCGCAAGTCCCACGAACTCATGGTCGATAAATGCCAACTCGTTTTTTCATTCTCTATAGCCACACGACTTTTCTGCGAGGTTGAGTATTGCACTAATAAGGTACGCAAGTTATCCACGTTTTATCGATGGGAATTGGATGAAAACGTCGCTTGGTGGTGTCAGGTACATTGTAATGGCTGCTGCTTGTCAGGCATAACCCATAACAATCACGAAACGCAGGACAAGCTGAGCTACTCAACATTTGGTTTACAAAAAGCGAGGCCTCGTGCTCAAGGATTATAACATATCAAAAATCTTTAAGTTGAACAAGGGTTTACTTTGACAGGGTTGATCACAAGTAAACGTAAGCTTCATAGAGTATGGTGATAGCTAACGAATGTGTACGTGTCATGTCTCATGGCATCCCCCGGATGATCCCGGAAAGACCCCGGGGGATCCCGGAGGCCGAAAACCGGGTCAAGCTTTTTAGGGTGTCCCACTGTTAAGACTCGCCGCATCTCAAAAATGTAAACCTCAATATAACGAGCTCAATGCCAGTGGATGCATAGAAGTGATACCTAGCTATTGTAGATCACGCTGCTGGCTTCTTGCCAGGTGGCTTTGATTTTTGGTAACCCTTGCCCAGACTGAATAAATCGCAGTTTTCGCTTTCTGGAGAAAAAATGCAAAACTGAGGACCAAAATGACGACAAAAAGCTGAAATTTCAGAAAATCAGAACTAACATATTTGGACGTTATCAAACCCAGACCTATTCCATTCCATTTTAACGTCATACAGAGTCGATTTGTTACATTAGCTGTCGGTTGATTTTTGACCACTAGTGAATGACCACGTCTTTGTATATTGTTGACATGGTCAAGCGGCACTTTAGCCGTGACACGAAAGCCGTTCACGGCACCAATGAGCAAAAGACACTGTCACCACATCAGGAACGGTCTGCCCGCTACCGCTAACCTCATTCCACGGGCGGCAGGGTCGTATGTGGTGGACATGTCTATGGCTTTAGTGCATCACTACGCAGTCTAAACTAAATGGCGGATTTTGACGACAATGGCCACGCCTAGTGTGGCCACCTGAAGGTACCCATTGTGGTCCAGAAACGCGTGGCTATCGTTTGAGTCAATGTCCAAAAATATGATGAGTTTGATGGTTGTCGGATGGTTGAGCTGGAAGATGGGGTTGGCGAGAGAATTTGACTCGCACTCGCCGCAGCCACGGCAAAAATTTGACTCGGGTGCGGAACACCAAAACTTACACTGACCCCGCGTATTGCGAGGAAAATCATGGTTTACGCCACCCGGTAGCGACTCAAAGATGGCCTACTATGTTTTAGCCGGTGGCCTTTTCACCTAGACAAAGTTTGACGGCATTTGACGGAATTCATCGATTTGTCAATTTTGGCCCATTCGGCCTAGGGGTTGGTCGCACCAAAAACACGTAAACTGTGCAATAGCGAGCTCAATACCAACGAATGAAATAAAAGCGATACTTGGGTTTTATAGAGCAAACTTCCGGCTTCATGCTAGATGGCTTTGATTTCTGTAAGCCTTTGACCCGACTGAATAAATCGCAAAAATGACCACTCAAAAAACGCCAGATCGCATGAAATCTGGTCCTAAAAAGTTTCGAAATCGAGGCTTATTAACCTATCACTATAAAGATAGAGACGTTGTGAATGCAATGGTTGTTTCAGATTTCCATTTACCTTTTTTGATGGTGCATTTTTCGTCGATTAATTGAGGTTACGTCATATACGGTTAGGCGCGATGGTCCGAGAAAACCCCAAACCCCAGCCGTCGATGTCAAACATCAAAAAAAATCAGGAAATTGTTTTTGCTACGATTTATGGACTATATGACTGGTAGATGCCGAAAAGCCTATTTGTGGCGATTTTTTTGGTGTGAAGTTTGTCAGAAATTGACTTGTAACGCGTTATTTCTTGTTCTGGACTAACCGATCAATTAGCGTGTCAAGCAAGTGACTACTAAGTCCAACATGTAACTGTCCGAGTTCTATGACTCGAGGAATGCTTTCTATCACCTTAAAGCAGCTAATCATGGTAGCAAGGTTGGATAAAACGGACAAGGCATAAGGATCAACATAACCTTCACCACCTTGGAGGCTTTGGCCAACCAACGCCATCGCCTGGTCCTTAGTCACGACTTTCTCGTCGAAGCCTAGGTCGGCAACCAGCGCCAACTTTAATCATGGCCCATGACAGGCAATGTGAAAGTCGGGAGGTTGGCTTTTGGGCATAGTGTGTTTGAGCTAAGTCAACTGTACTTCATTGATATGCCGACCCACAACACCTATCACTGAACAAATGTTTCAAAGTGATCATATACTCTTGTCGATGGCAGCAGCGGCGGTGTTGTGGACCCCTGAGCTTTTGCTTTCTTCCCTTATTTGCACCAACTATCCACTGGTTAAGAGCGAGGCCAAAAACGACATGTCCAAAGAACCTAGAGCCACAAGAGTTGGACGAAAGATGGCAAATGAACCGTCATACTCCATTTTGCAAGTGCTGACCTCAGTCTTGTCTTATTCGGCAAGGCCGATACGGAGCTTACCTCCCAGCAGACGAACAAGAAACTTGGCTCACCCAGGTTGACATCGTATGCCGTCAACATCTTGATGATCATGCCAATCTTACGATTCTGAGCATCCGTCCCCTACGACGTGGCAATACTGGCGAGGCTTTCAAACACCCATCGGCGCCGGCTTGAACGAGGTGGGTTGGCCCAGACGTGACTTTTGCGCAACCGTGCCAAAGTCTCCCAACTTCTTGTAGTCCAGCTTGATGTTAGCTGTCGATCTGCCGTAACACTTGTGGATGGCCATGATCAATAACGTCCCACCAAGACCCAACTCAAGTTCAGGCTCGTAGTCAGGGTCAAGGTGGTTGATGCAAAGGTAGAGTACCTTGGTGAGCATGTCCGGGGTCGATTGGTTCAACGTGTCCAAGAACAGACAAATCGCCGTCTTTTCAAGTCTCAGCACTTCGTCCAATACGCAGGTTAGACTAACGTAGGGTAGTTTGTTTGTTGAAGTGGTGATGGAGTGGGATTCTTGGTTCTGAGCAAGCTTGATCAACTTGGCCGCTTCGTCCTTGGTAACGGGTATCTCCGACTCGTCGTCCAGTTTCGGTTGGGGAGTGTCAACAGAAGAAAAGTGTTGTGCCATCTCCGTACCAGTTTTGGGTCTGGAAGACTTGATCGCCTATCGTTAACCTTGTGAGACTAGACGACCTTCTCGTTAACGTCGTCGTTGTCGCTCACTGCACTCCGCTTCGATGACTCAATGGATGGCTTTGACACCTGTTTCGTTGGCAGGCTTCCCGGTGACTTCTTTGGTGACTTTTTTGGAGACTTTCTGGGTGATTGCTGGGACAGTTCTGGCGTTGCTTTCTTGGGCTGGGAGTTAAGCCGCCAGCAAGCCAAAGAACCGGGCGATTGATTGCTGTTGAGGCATATTGACAAGGGGAAACTGCAATTGATCCACCCGCAATCGTTGGTGTATGAAGCCTCGATCAAGAGTGCAAAGCAACGGGGCTAGGGAGCGGTTATGGCGGGAGATGGCCATCTTTCGACGCGTCGCGCGACGCGTGTGAATGTGGCAACAGAGGAGGGGGGGTTACGCGCCCGGGAGTCAACAGCGAAAAATGCGATGACGTGGAGTCTTCCGCTATTATATGAGCGAGTGTGATCGTCAAGTCCGTGGCGTTAGCGAATGTTTCAGATGAGACTAATGGGTACGTGATGTGAAACCGGTGTCGGTGGATTGTTTGCGTGCTTTGGTTTCAGGTGGATGCGGTTCAGTGTGGTGTGGGCGTGTTACGCCATGGGTGGTTTGTGTGTGTGTGTGTGGTTGTCTCAGAGATGAGTTGATATAA
Organism: Diutina pseudorugosa; assembly: GCA_030580175.1. NCBI lineage: Eukaryota > Fungi > Ascomycota > Pichiomycetes > Serinales > Debaryomycetaceae > Diutina > Diutina pseudorugosa. Next base: position 4,825 of record JAKTSL010000007.1, on the reverse strand, counting down.
CATACAATCATGGACTACACTGTGGATGAATGCGTCACTGGAACACTTCCAACAACTATCCTCGCTAACTGGGACGCAATGGCTTCGATTCACCGTCCGGTGACCCCCCGCTTGGCTTAATTGCTCCATGAGTCAAATCAAGATGTCCATCTCAATTACACGTCCCTATCATCATGTCAAAACCCGATAAGCAAGGTTTAGGTTCACATGCATTTGTTCCGTGGTTATGGAACTGGGTATGTCCTCCACGAGAGCATTTTTGCCATGGACAATCAGGAGCACCCGCTCATTAGTCATTGAGAGTTTTCCTCTGAAGTTTCTCAACTATGTTAACTCGAAGGCTTTATTTCTGTGAATCATTCCCCGAAGGCCTTACATTCGGTACTTGAAGTCTCGGAAAGAGCCGGTGATGTCCTTTGGCTGTCTATGGAGATAAACACAACAATTCGAAAGCCCTAACCCGGATGTCAACATAGCTGGAGGTAGCGGACGCTTTGCTATACTTTGTGGAGCAGTTTGTTTAAGCAAACCGTTGGCCTGGAATCAATCGAAGAATGCCTTTTGGGTTGACGGTGTGGGCATCGCTTGGTGACAAGTCGAAAAGGTTTCCTGATGTTACAACAATGCTATCATCGACACACATGTTCGACGTACGACCCATCGAGTGGTATAGAATCCTGGAAGACTTTGGTGTTGATTCCAGTATACTTGCGTACCGCTCTTGTGGGTTTTCGTTGCAAGGAGTACGTCAGCAAGTCTTCTAATTGGAATCTCTTTCACTTACGATGCCATCATGCGGCTTACTATTCGGGACGCTTGGACTTTGGTGCTGCCTGCAACCTTGGCCACGACTCCATCACCGACTACCTCCATGTGTTGGGGCAGCGATGAACAAGGACCGCGACGAAGTGCGCCGGCTTTTGGTGAAGCTTTATTTCCTGGCCAGACTCGATCTCAGTTGAACGTCGGCGTCATGCTCAACGAGCGGTTGACGCCGCTGCCAGAAAAGACCTACTCTTTACACAGAAAGTTGCTTAGAGTAAGGAGTAAACTAACCGTTCAGGTCGCCACATTTCTCAGTTGATATCGCGAGCTTTCAGCTTATCCCTTTCTCATCTTCATCAACACATGTTCAACTCAATAGTGTGCCAACGATATTGAGGTCGATGAAGTCAAGTGAGTTACCTGCAAATAGTACCCCGAGCTATGTGATAGTGGATATACCATATCGAAAACATGTCAGAATGATAACGTAAACGTAGAATAGTACGTAAGGTGGTGAGACATGATACTGTCGGAATCCGTGAGTCATGTCCTGCCATTGAGAGCGATCCACACGAAAACTGGAGACATTGCCAATGATAAATGGAGATTACGCTTTGATTGCATCTTCTAGCGCCTCTGTGACGTTTGCGAGTAAAATGGAAGCAATCATCGACACACCGACACAACGGCTAGTCTAAATAGTGCTCGCGTCTTTCACTAATGACACATGTGATGGTGAGAAATCAACGGTTTACGCCGCCCGGTAGCGACTTTGAGATGGCCTACTATGTTTTAGCCGGTGGCCTTTTCATTTAGACAAAGTTTGACGGCATTTGACGGAATTTGTCGATTTGTCGATTTTGGCCCATTCGGCCTAGGGGTTGGTCGCACCAAAAACACGTAAACTGTGCAATAGCGAGCTCAATACCGATAAAAGCAGAAAAAGCAATACTTGGGTTTTATAGAGCAAACTTCCGGCTTCATGCTAGATGGCTTTGATTTCTGTAAGCCTTTGACCCGACTGAATAAATCGCAAAAATGACCACTCAAAAAACGCCAGATCGCATGAAATCTGGTCCTAAAAAGTTTCGAAATTGAGGCTTTTTAACTAATCACTATAAAGATAGAGACGTTATGAATGCAATGTGTGTTTCAGATTTCCATCTACCGCCTTTGTTGGTGCAATCTTCATCAATTCATAATATACGGTTATGCGCGATGATCCCAGAAAACCCCAAACCCCAGCCGTCGATGTCAAACATCAAAAAAAATCAGGAAAATTTATTTGCTACGATTTATGGTCTACATGACTGGTAGATGCCGAAAAGCCGATTTTTAGCGATTTTTTTGGTGTAAAGTTTTGTAATAACCGACATATAACCCATATCACATATAGTAAACTGATCAGTCAATTAGCATGTCAATGAAGTGACTTAAGGCCCAACGATAAATGATTCCACTTTCCTGACTCCAGCAATGGTCATCGTTACCTCAATACAACTAGTTATGGCAGTAAACTGAAATGAAGTGTACGAGACTCAAAGATCCACATGACCTTTGAATTCAAGGTGAATTTTGTGTCAGTCGATACTATGTCTTCCACTAACCGTCGTATGTTACTTCATCACTAACCAAAAGTATCCTCTCTCCTGTGGTCTTTACTAAGAGTACGCAATGCACCTTCTCACCTTCTCGAGAGCTCTAGTTGACAACGCCGTCGACTGGGGTCTTGATAAAGAGCCACCAACAACCCCATACTGCCGGCACCACCTCGGTTTCGATTTCGTCCAGTATCGTGCTGTGGGGCAACGCCAGCGTCACCAATTGCGCCACCATCATCAACCCCAAACTAACGTTCACGGAAGCGTCACCACCATCATTGCCGTCAAACCCCATCACGAAACCATAAAGCTTCATGTGGGTGTTATCGCCTTTAACAAACGGGTGCGGTGGTGCAAGCCACGTCCAAGAACTATTGAGTAAACGGCGTGCCGAAATAACGCCAATACCAACTTGTTGCATTTGTCCAATAAGTGTCGTCGGCGTACTAGTCGTCCACATCGGCAACGTCTTCAGTGTAGTCTTCGTTGTCATCGCCGGAGCTCGGGCATGGGTTCGGCAGTTACGGTTTGCGCCAACGTGGCGATGACCAAGTGCCATAACTGGGCAACGTTGTGGTTGGCCGCCAGCGCCCTTGCGCCGTCGTGGAAGTATAATTGGAGGGCGGGGATGGCGATCAGCTCGACGATCTCGTCGACGTAGAGACAAAGTTGCCCTTCAATTGAGTAGCATCCAGCCGAAAAAGGTTTAACGCCATTGCCTTACCGTCCAACGTCAGCGCGGGGACAGCGATGAACTTACCACTTAAGTAGATGACGTCCCACTCTTTGTTCTATGTATACTCCTTTGCCTGGTCTTCTTCATATAATGAAATGTCCTGGGTGGCACGAGCCTGGAACTTGCGACCGACACGACGATACTTCCCTTATTCCAAAAACTGTGTGATGGGGTCGTCGTCGGTGGTGATCAGCTGCTGTGACTTAGCGAACCGGACCATGGCTACGGCAGCGTGAGCAATGACTTTTGCACCCGACGGAAAAAGCAATGTGAATGGAACCCTTGATGCACTTGGCCAACTCGTGAAGCAAGCACGGTATTAACGTGTCGTAGTAACTTGCCAAAGTAGGGCTGGGCGGGGGCGGAGATGGTGGCAATGGTGGTGATCACCTGTTCGTGGACGTAGCACTTGTACAGGTTCTGCAAGAGCCTTTTCAATAAGTTCAGGAGCGCCTGGTCGAGATAGGGTGCAAGCACCTCCTTGGCGCTATCTTAGAGAGGTTGATGAAAGGGTTGTTGCCGGCGTACTGGACTCGGGGATGGGCATCGGCTACCAACGGGATCACCATGTCCGAAAGCGAGCCGCTCTGGTCCTCGAAACAAATATCATGCACCAGCTTGTGCTTTTGGCGATGTGTAGTTCACATATCACTCCAATGGAAGGCTTGGGTATGCTTGTATCATCTGGATTTCAAAGCCCGCTCATCGCCAATAGTGAGAGTGGGTGGCGTTGCCTGCATATAAGTCGCCAAAATCGCAAGTCTCATGAACTCATGGTCGATAAATGCCAACTCGTTTTTTCATTCTCGATATCCACACGACTTTTGTGTGATGTTGAGTATTGCACTATTAGCAGATGGAAGTTATCCACGTTTTATCGAAGAGAACTGAACCAAAACGTCACTTGGCAGTGTCATGTACATTGTAATGGCTGCTGCTTGTCTACTATAACCCAGAACAATCACGAAACTCAAGACAAGTTGAGCTACTCAACATTTGGTTTACAAAAAGCGAGGCCTCGTGCTCAAGGATTGTAACATACCAACAATCTTTAAGTTGAACAAGGGTTTACTTTGGTAGGGTTGATCACAAGTATACGTAAGCTTCATAGAGTATGGTGATAGACAACGAATGTGTATGTGTCATGTCGCGTGGCATCGCCCGGCGGATCCCGGAAGAACCCCGGGGGATTCCGGAGGCCGAAAACCGGGTCAAGCTTTTTGGGGTGTCCCACTGTTAAGACTCGTCGCATCTCAAAAATGTAAACCTCAGAATAACGAGCTCAATGCCAATGGACGCATAGAAGTGATACTTAGCTATTGTAGATCACACTGCTGGCTTCTTGCCAGGCGGCTCTGATTTTTGTTGACCCTTGTCCAGACTGAATAAATCGCAATTTTCGCTTTTTGGAGAAAAAATGCAAAACTGAGAACTCAAATGACGACAAATAGTCGAAATTTCGAAAAATCAGAACTAAGCATTTTTGGTCTTGAGGCCAATTGCTGTATAACATATATTAGCCGCCGTAAACGGTTACTACCTCGATGTGTTTCGCTCAGTGGTTTTCTTCAACACATGCCAATACATATCTACAATTGATGCAATCAGTTATGACGTCATTGACCCCATCTAGTCTAGTTTACTAGCACTAATACCATGATAATGGGCTTTAACTGTTTCTACAAGCTGACACATTGGCGCTAACGCCGTAGACGGTTCTACT